>BFEA01000752.1:595534-611395 GCA_003427395.1 Chara braunii | reverse complement strand
CTCCACAAGCGGCTTGCCCCTGACTCCTTTGTTGGCCGCCCTTGCCGCGGCCACTTGCCTTAGTCTTGACTACGGCGGCGAGGTTGCTACCCTTAGCACTCTCCTCGCCGTCTAACTCTGATCCCTCCACAAGCTCAGAGACATCATCGATCTCAGTTTGATTCCCATCGGAATCAACCATCATCGATCGACTACCCCTCTTCTTTCATTCTTGTGGAGTCTTCTTCTTTCTTCCGTTCGTAGTGGGGGTTTGAGCACCACCCAGCGTAACCTCTGAGTCTAGGGCCTTCTTGCTGAATGTCTCAAATGTGTGATACTCTAAACGAGCCTCACTAGCTAGCAAGTTCTTGATGTCTGTGGGAAGACATCTCAAGAACATGGTCAACAAGACCTGTGGATTGTACTCCACTCCTGGAACGACAATCAGACGCTCTACGGTCGTGGTGAGCTCTCTCACTGACTTGTACTTCCTAGAGTCAAGTTTCAATAGCCCATTAGTGGCAATCTGCGCATGCTGAGGGTTGTGCCATCGAGCCTCCACTAAATCCATAAAGCTTTCTAGGGTGTGGGTTTATGCTCAATCACCTATGTTCCTGCCAAAACCCTTTAAAGCTACCAATCCATTTAGTCAGGGAGTTGTCAAGCCCTCTAATTAGGATGCAGCAGTAATCACTTCCCCCTCTACCAATGTCCTCTTTGCCCTCACCCACACTGACACCGTTCTCAACCACGTGTCGAGAGCCTCATCCTTCTTGTCTCCTGAGAAGGTTGGAGGTGGTTTCAGGGGGGTCTTGGGGTACCAAGGTAATTGTTGTCCCGCTGGCGGGACAGGTGGCGACTGTGGTGTAGCTCCAGTCGCTGGACCAGAATATGAAGAAGCAACAATCAGAGATAAAGCTGCTGCTGATGTACCGCTTGGTTGTGGTCCAGACTGAGCGGCAGGGGCCTCTCATCGCTGAGAATGGCAGTGATGGCAAAGCTGTTGGCCGGATCCCTGACCTTTGTAAGGCCTGCAGAATTTTGTCCAGGGTGTCCTGCATGGCGTCCATTTTGCTCTCCATGTACGCCTGCATGGACAAGACGCTTGCCTTAATCTTCCCTGTAGAGTTAAGGGTCGCGTCATCTAAACCCTCTAGTGCAGCTATGTGACTATGTCTGCCTCCCTACTCTCTAGTCTGACTCTTCTCTCTCTAATTTTTTTTTCTCTCTTAGTAACCTGCTTGAGTTCCTCTTCTAGCCTTCGGCGGATCCTCTCTACCTGCTGGAGCTCCATCTGCTCCCTTATAAGATGAGGCGGCGGGCTAGACTGCACACCCGCCATCTGACTATTGTCGGCTCCTAACGTAGTGGAGACTGACTGTGAACTGGTCGAGTTGGGCGGCATGCCCAGACCAGAGGTTGCTGCAGACGTTGCTGAAGCGGTAGCCATTGCTGCTAACGACCTTGCTTCGGCTGCTGCTGCTTCCCTTGCGGCCTCAAGACTACGGGCCTAGCTTCAGCCCTTAGACTTCTCTCCTCCCAATTGTAGGGCCTGGAACACTCTAGGGATTCTAAGCGATGATAGCCTTGTTAACCTCCTATTGCCAGTTGTACCTTCATACCCGACTGATCCACTCATCGGCTAGGCACACGCTGTCTGCACTAAAGTCCTCTCTGGGACCTACCGCAGCATACGTCTGACTGGTGCTAAAAATAAATAAATAAACAAGTATCCAGCAAGTCATCTGGGCTACTATTCAAGCAGTGTCAACAACACTTTCACAAACAGTACACATAGCCTATTTCTATCCTGATTAGTTATGTACAGAAGCTTTGAGAAGAATTGACTATGGTAGATTACAGTCCTACTCTAGGCTGTCTGTTAAGTGTCAGCAGTCTGTCAACCAACTAATCAAAAATAAAAATAAACTAATGTGAGCACATGTATGCACAATGGATATGATTGTGATGTACAATTGAGTTGGAATCCCCTTTCCCTGTATCCAACGTACCTGTGAGCATCATCAAGCTGCGGTGTCTAAGGTGTGCAACCACGACCCACCCCTGTGCCCAAGAAGTATGCTTATGACCAGCCTGTCCTTTGTTTACCCTCGTGTGCAACGAGACTTACGTATGACTGATCTGGCTGATCAAGAGGCAATTTAAGGACAACCCCCAAGAGTTCTCAAGAATTCTTTAACGTCGCAATCAGGACGACGATCACAACCAGTTGACAGATCAGACCCCAACCAGAAATGTTTATAGACGGTCTGGGAGCGTCTGTTCCATAAATATTTATAGATGGTCTGGGAGCGTCTGCTATAGAACTGGTCAGTCCGCACACCCCTTCTATCGGTGCAGCAAAGAGCCTCAATGGACAAAGCAGCAAAGCCTACATGTACTACTCCCATGGGTTGGCATGGTGACCGTGACCCGTGCTTCGACCAGGGCCCTTCAGAGGCACCGCCCTCTCCTGCCAGATGCACCACCGGGAAGAATGTCGTCTCTCAAAGTAGAGCGCACACGACTCCTCACCAAAGAGAGGACACTCAAGTTGGACTCACTTCCTCACGGTAAGAAGAGATTGAGAGGGTAGATAAGGAATGGGAACAACGTACCTGGAGATAACTGTCCCCAACCACAGATTTCTCACCAATTGGGTCGACGTGCATTTCGATGACCGGTCAATAGCCTCGGTACCACCCACAACGCAATGCAGTGCCACCTTAGCCAAAATGCCACGTCAGCATACTCTCATCATCATACATACATCGGTTGTCGCCACAGCCTTCCAGCGGTCGGCCTCTCCACCTCGGCCCCGCTCAATCAAACCAGCGCCAGAGTATCCTTACTGCACATGAAGCATCGTTAGCGCACCAAGTAACAATGTCGCCAGTGCCAGGTAAGCGGCAATCGCGAACCAGCTCCGATACCAAATTGCAAGGAATATGAGTGTGAATGATATACAGAAAACCAAGTTGCGAAATCACACATCTGTCCAAGTAGTCGTGTTCAAGCAGAGAGTACAAAATGCACCGGGAAACCATTAATATAGAGCAATACAATGAAGTAATGAGCCAATGTTCAAGCCCGTAGGCCACACCAACACAGTATCCAAAGTCGCTCCCCTCTGTCTGGCACTCAGCACCCAACCTACTCTACCCGACTATCCTACCTACAGCTGGTTCACGCAACAGGCTCACTTCGACTCACGAGGACCAATGTACATGACTGTCAATACCGTAGCCGACCTCTCTTAATGCACCAGGTACGTATCTCGTCACCCTCAATCAGACCTTGATAACCCCACACTCGCCTCCTTCCCTGAAGACCACCAGATCGCCCACTGTACCCCCTGGCGCCCAGCAGCTCGACTATGGCTGCCAGCGCCCCGCTGCCCTGCAGCCCTGCAGCGCCCCACTTCACCTCTATGAGCCCTGCCAACGCCCTTGGCCACAGCGCAGCAGCACTGGCTAGAATGCCTGGCCTGGGCTGACTCACTTCTTTTATGGAAGTGGCAGCCTCCTGGATGCTGCGTGTGGCCTGGTTGGAAGCTTCCAGTAGCTTCCAGTTGGGCCTCAGACCATGCGCCAGGCCCGAGACTAGAGTTGAGGGCCTGGGCCCTTGTCAGTTAGGCACGGCCTAAGTCTCCGGACTTGGGCTGTTTGCTGCATCCGTGCAGGGCTCCCACGTAGGTGCATCAGCAGCACTGCTTTTCCAAAGGCCGATCCCAATGTACCGGACTTGCATTGTGTGTATGTTCCCAGGCGCAACTGTCAAGGCCTGGGCCAACTGTACGACACAGCTTAGTGAGGCTCACGCGCCTTCTCAACCAACTGACGTGCTGCGAGAGCCTGAATACCCACATATGGAAATATCGAAATTTGGCATGCATAGTCTGAAGCCAGGGAGTTGGGACGTGAAGTCCTTCCATTTGGTACTTATGACGCGCAGGTCTCAATCACTCACAAGAGTTTTCGTGGTTCCGAACTGCAGAATGTACTTCTGTTCGAACTCACGGATCACCAATTCAGTTGGGGCATGAGATGGAAAAGGAATCAAATTCAGAAATTTAGAGAAGCGGTCAACAATCACCATGACTTGCGAATAGCCGTTCTTACTTACCTTTCCCATGAGGGTGAAGTCAATGGAGACGGACTCCCCGGGTCCATCGGGAATGAGAAGGGGTGTAAGTAGCCCCATGCGCTATTGTCTACATGGTTTGATTCGTTGACAGACTTGATACTCAGCCACAAATTTTTCAGTAGATCCGTTCATACCAGGCCAATCAAATTGTCTTAATAGGTTTCTGTACGGCTTTGCCATGCCGAGGTGTCCACTCCGGCCATGAGCCAAATCCAAGAAGTGCATGCGGAGAGGCTCATGGTTACACACACACAAACGGTCATGATTCCCATAGCGTCGGAAAACCAATCCTCCGAATTAGTGAAAATCAGGCTGACTGCTGGGGTCAGCCTGCAACTGCTCTAGGACGGGACTAAGGTCCGGGTCCTTGGCAGTGTGTTCTACGGTTTCCTCCTTCAGATTTTTTCGGAGGTCGTAGGAATTCACAAGGCAAGTCAGGTACTCGGGGTGGCGAGACAACGCATCAGCAGCTCGACTCTAACAACCCTTTTTATGTCTTAGCTCGAAGTCAAAAATGTCAATCTCATGGAACCAGCGCAGTAAATTAGGGGATAGGGTGTTTTGCTCCTTGATCCACTTCAAGGTCTTATGATCAGAGAACGCTTTGAAGTAGCATCCCAAAAGATAGTGCTTCCAATGATCCAAAGCCATACGCAAAGTATAAAGCTTGCGCATGTACGTGGAAGTAGCTACCTTTTCGCTGGGTATGCGTTTGTTGTAGTATTCGAGCGACCGCAAGCCATCACCATCATCTTGTTGCAGCACTGCGCCAATCCCATATTGGCTAGCATCTGTAGTGACTACGAATGTTAGTTTGGAATCTACAATGCGGAGTACAGGGTAACTTACCAAGGCCTCTTTCAAGGTTTGAAATGCGGTCTCGCATGTTGCATCCCATACGTAAGGTACATTCTTACTTGTTAGTCGGGACAACGGGCGAGCAACAATAGAGAATCGGAGCACAAACTTCCGATAGTACGATACGAGACCAAGGAAAGAACGCGGTTCACGAATGTTAGCGGGTTGAGGTCAGTCACGTGTGACCTCAACCTTGGTTGCCTCAGACTCGAGGCCTGCACCAGACAACCAATGCCCAAGATAGATTGCGCTATCCCTCCCAAACTCCGATTTCTCTAAGTTGAGATGGAGTTGCGTTTTCTTGAGGATCGTGAACACTTCCTCAAGGTGCTTCATGTGTTCCTCGATGGATTTGCTGAAGATCAGAATATCATCGAGATACACTACCACAAACCGGCCAAACTGTTCGCGGAGGACCTTATCCATAAGGCTTTAAAAGGTGGTTGGTGCGTTCGTGAGGCCAAATGGCATTACAATAAATTCGTAAAACCCATCACGTGTCTTGAACGCAGTTTTATGTTGGTCCGCAAGATCGACTTCAATCTGGTGGTAGCCAAACTTTAGATCGATCTTGGAGAAGACCTTGCACCCACCGGCAGCATCAAGTAAGTTATCTATGCATGACAATGGATATGCATTCTTTCGGGTGATGCGGTTTAGACCGCGATAATCGATACACATACGGAGCTTGCCTCCTTTCTTCGGGACAAACAAAACAGGTGCACCAAATTCAGATTCGCTAGGTTTGATCCAACCCTTGTCGATCATTTCGTCGATTTGTTTCCGAAGTTCCTCCAACTCGCCGGATTCCATTCAGTACACACAACCCTTTGGAGGAACAACACCTTCGACCAACTCGATTGTGTGTCGGACCGATCGCGTGGGGACTCTACGTGGTTCGACCCGAACTTCCAAGAATCGATCAAGTACGTTTTGGATGTTTGTTGGGACAGATGGGGGCGAAGGATCAGTAAACGGGTCTCCTAGATCCGTTCGCAGATTACGAATGGAGGCGACCGAATCTGAAGTAGAATCATTTGGACTGGTAGAAGGTGGAGAAATATAAGTGCTAGAAGAAGACTCATTAGATGAAGTAGGATTGGTACTAGCCGCAAAAGTAGATGGCGCATGAGTAGGGCGAACATAGGCAACATACATTTGTTCATCCTCTTTGTGCTTGCACCACTTTTTACAGAACTGCATGGCATTGAGAATAGTCACTAGGGACTTAGGCTTCTCATCCAAGAGGAGTTCCCTTGAGCATCTTTGACCATGAAAAGTGGCTCCTTCTACCTGGTCCATTCGCATTGGGATTGCAACCAGCCCAAGCCAAGGACTGCGTCGAAGGGACACTTGTTAAGGACATAGAAATTCAGTGAGTGGGTGACTGTCTTGTCCTTGTCAAAGGTAGTGCGTACACCTTAGACTACATGCGTTGATGAGACAACTTCCTTGTTACCTACTTGAGTTCAGCAAGGCTGCGAAGCCACTTGCTTCATCCCCAAGCCCACTCTGCATATCCCGTGTGGTGACAAAGAGTTAGTTGTCGCACCACAATCAATCAAGACACGAAGATAGCGGTGGTTTATGAGAAGCGTGAAGAAGATTAACTTCATTTTCCCTTGAGCACTCTCCTTGGGAGTTCACCGAGCAAATGGTAATTCACCAGCGCCCGTACATACACTGCCAGATCTCTTTTAAAGCTTGCATCAGACACATTCGAAACTGTTTTGAGAATAGCCTGAAGTTCCTCAATGGTTGTTTTCCGCTTAGCCTCTTCCTCCTTTTCCTCCTCAACCAACTCTTTCTGATAGAGGGACTCATACAATGGTTTATCAACCTCAACTGTTGCATCCATGCGAGCTTTTAACATATTAGAAAGTTTGGCTGGTGCCACGTTGGAACTACTAGCTCCTTCGGCTGTCATGGCTTCTCTCGCCCTCCTCTCTTTTCCGCGCGTCTCAACCGACATGTAGTGAATTTCAGCAAAAAGAACAAACTGAAAGTACAGAGAAGAAGATAGAACTCCTGGCCGCTGCGGCAAATATTTGGACTAGAGAGCAAAAAAAAATAAAAATAAAAAAATCAATATATTCATAAGAGAGTTCTGATTCCGCGTTCGAGTCCGGTCAGACCTAGTACAAGATCCCCTTGAGCCTAATCCAACTGGCACCGTCAAAGTACAACAAACCAGACTACAAGTAATATCATACATCAATGGAGAATTGAGTGGTGTATAAGGTGCAGGTCAAGCATTGGATAGTGTGTCATCAATCTGACAAAGCATCTCAGTCGAGATCCCCTCGGCAGCGAGGGCTCTAATTAAAAAAGAAGAATATTGTATCCCAGACAGAACAGAGAGCGACACTGCGTCAACAGATTTGGGTCCAAGGGGCCCTTCTTGTTTGGGCCTGGTCCCACTGGGTCCCAATGGGTCCCAAGTAGGTCGCGACCAAGTCGCAACCAAGGAGAGTACCTCAAGGTCCTACTTTCTACCTCTACTGTACTGAAAAACGAATTTCAACTTCAAGAGAGAACGTACAGACTACATCCATTCACAGATGAAAAGATTAAGCACTGTAGAAAGATATGGCTTTCAAAGTAAGATACTTGATTTCCACATCCATCATGTTAGTAAGTAGTTCGCACACCAATGCACACAACCAAGACTTCAAAGGAGTAGGAAAGAGACCCAGAAGTACCCCAGCAGGACAAACAATACTATGCACGCATACATGGGCAACCCTTTGGTGCACGACACTCACCTGAGTGGCCCGGACTCTGAGATGAAGTATAACTCACCCCCCTTCCTCATGTGGTCTTCCTAACCCTATTTGCTACCTCTACACTAGTGTCCTACCATGTAGGAGGGTCTCACTTCCAACATCAAAGTGCAACGCCGGATCCCCTGCCGATGCTGAAGAACAAAGTAGTAACTTGCAGTCCTTAGATGCAGAATGGCTACCTCCCTCAAGATCGCCTACTTGAGGGAGGCCCTCACCAAGTGTCTCCCTTAGGTCAGATTCCGGGTGCGAGTGTCTCTCACTGTCGCCTCTCTCAACTTGTCGCATGAAGTMCTCTTGATGTGTCTCGCCACCACATACTTACTCTCAAACAACCTGGTCAGGTTCAATGCCGACCCAGCATGACCTAACCAGGTGGGGGCAGCTTCCCTAAGCCATGCTGCCCCACTTCCCACTTTGGACCAACCCTAACCCTAGGTGGTTAGCCCTTACCACTTAAGTTAGGGTTAGGGTGGATAAGTCAACTCTCTCTAGCAAGTAGAATCCGCTCTGATAGCAATGTTATGATCTTGGCGAATTTCGAAGTACACATTCATCAGATAGTACAATGTCGTCCAATTGCAGAAAGGAATGAATGAACTTGAGAGGAGAGAGAGGGTAAGAAGAAGAAGAAAAAGAAAGAAAGAAGAAGAAAAAGAAAGAAAGAAGAAGAAGATGATGTACACCAGCATAGACAAATGATAATGTTCTTATTCTTCGCCAAACACTCTCCTCCTCCTTCACTCCTCCTCTCTTATTCACACAAGAAATAATAGTACAATGTTGAATAGCTGAACCAGAATCAATGTTTGAATCCTCTTCTACTGCAGGCATCACTTGAGGTCCACCATAGCCATGGACGCCTCCCTCACTCTTCACTCTCATAGGCCGAGGCTATGGCGGACTGCTCCGGCCTTGCCCTGATGTACAAAGGACAACAGAAAGCAGCTATGGCTGCTCTAGCTCAGGCCGCCGTGCCAGACTCTGCCTCAAAGCTTCTTGGTGTAGCTCTTCCCCAGCTGGGGTCTCCCTGCTGCAGCGCCCACCAACGTGATGAAGATGGCTGCCACCATAGTCAGGTAAGTACCTCTGGCACTCCCCCTTCCTCCTGGTCTTCTTCCTCCTTCGTGTCCTTGCTCCTTCCTCAGCAGCGCTGCTCTTGCTAGCACTCCTCTAGCCAGCGCTCCAACCAGTGTGTTGCCAAACCTACACACCGACAATGAGGCTGGGCTATTCGCCCGACCTGGAGATATAGCGGCATGCTTGCCTCTTGGGCGGTGACTTCCAGGCCGCTCGGCCTTCCAAGCAACCGGTACCTCCTCCCTTTCGGAGGGAAACATCATTGCAGACTCTGATATTACCCGTACAGGCCCTAGACTCAGACTGGTTGGACTGGTACCCGCCTAGACCTAGCCTACAACTACTGGGCCTTTAAAATGCCACTTTTGCCTTCGTCTGCTCGGCCTCCAGTACCCGCACATCTACCTCTTCAGGGTGCGGTAGAGGCCTACCTGCTACTTGAGTGTTTTCCCCCACTGCAATCCTCAATGTCACGGCCACAGGTAAGTACTGGCCTTGAGGGCCCAACGAACGAACAAGTGCCCTTGTGGGTCACACGCACAGTCAAGCCAACCAGCTCTCACACAAACATGCAAACCAGCAAGCGTGGACACACACAGACATGCAAAACTTAGTAGCAAGCGGGAAACTCAGCAAGGCATTCAGTCCATGAGCAAAACTCAGAAATCAACTGTGTGTCTCAGTCCGTGTTTGGTCGGATCATCACAATGTAGAAAACTTGACAAAACACATGCACATGACCAGTAGAGTGAAGCGAGATACACATAAGTGAAGGATTGAGAGAAAGAATGTAGGAAACTTGACAAAACACATGCGCATGACTGGTAGAAGCACACTAGAGTGAAGCGAGATACACCCAAGTGAAAGATTGAGATAAAGCATGTAGGAAACTTAACAAAACTCGTACACATGACTAGTACAAGCACACTAGAATGAAGCGAGATACATTCGAATGAAAGATTGGGTGAAACTAAGTAGGAAACGTAACCAAACATATGTTCGTGACCAGTGGCAGCACACTAGAGAGGAGCGAGATACACCCATGTGAAAGATTGAGAAAAAGCATGTAGGAACCTTGACAAAACAAATGCACATGACTAGTAGAAGCACACTCGAGTGAAGCGAGATACACCCAAGTGAAAGATTAACTAAAACTAAATAGGAAACTTGACAAAACACATATACATGAATAGTAGAAGCACACAAGAGTGAACCAGAGCTCGCAAACTCCTACTTTTCCTACAGCCGCGCCTGACCCATATTGGACATCCATAATATTTGGCAGTCGTAGCCAGCCAAAACTGTTGTTCAAAAATCCTCACAACCTGGCCCAGCCGCAGCTGCGCCCGATTTTAGCGTACAAACCCGGGCCCGCCCGCGGCCAGGCCTTGCTGAAGGGATGCAGCCTGACCTGCCTAGACCCAAACATTATTTTCACCACTTACCCACGTCCAGACCCTCAAGCATAATCCCACCAGCAACCGCCCGTAGCTGGCATTTTTTTTACCACCCACACCCGCCCGTAGCTGGCATTTTTTTTACCACCTGCACCCACCCGCACCCGCCATTGCCTTTCCAAGTTTTCCAACTATTTGAATTGAAGAACAAGTACGTACATGAATGGTAAGACTCAAGACAACTGCACATGCCACTTATGTATGCGAAAATAAAAGCCATGAGAAAACAAAGACAAAATTTAAAGCATACTTGAGGTCAGAGTCACGAAAGAGAAAAAAAAAAAAAAAAAAAACACAATTATCAAAATAATAACAAATCCTTAGTGAACAAAGATAGCATTATACCATCATCAGGAAAGACAAGTCACTTATAATATTACTTTACATAGTTTCATTGGTTTGCCATCTCAAAATTTGTCCTAGGTTTCCTAAGCATTGAAAAATGAGATCAATCAAACTTTGAACTTGAAGCTTCGTATCTCACTCCACAAAGTTCGCTAACTCACTAAAAACAATTTTCTTGACCTATCTGACTGTAGTCATTTTCACTAGGATTGCAAATAACTCGAATACTGCAGTCCTAAACTGCCAAGTCTCTGTTCGATCTAACAAACAAAACACCATTCACCACTAATGGTTTTATCGAATTTTGTTGTTTAGTAATAGTGTTGTCTGCATAAAAAAACTTACACTCGCTTTTTGAACTTGATGCAAGCACACATAGGATGGCACGTGCCACTCGTGCCATAATAGGAAGAGGGGGGAGTAACAACTGTTGTTCAACAGTCTTTACTGCAGCCCCTTTTGTATTCCACCAAGCCAAAATCTTGAACGATCGCTTCTCATCCTTTGTCAACTCCAGGCTCAAATAATAATCGACCTCCTTTTGTATCTGCTCTTCACTAATCAATGACGCATTGCCCGCAACTGCATCTATGTCTTCATCTTCTTCATTCGAGTTGCACAATCTAGTACGCGGTTTCATCTCATCCACCTTTCGTTTTTTCAATGGTCATGAAGAAAGTTCTTTTTCTGATACTTCTCTGAAACCTTCCTTACTCACCTCTCGTTCCTTTCTTGCACCTGCAGTGAGCATCATCCTTCTCAAGCCACTCTGTGCTCTTTTGATTTGAGCAACAGGAACCTCTAACGAGTCTAAGCGATCTTTTTGCCTCGGGTCCAAAAGTGCACTCTGAACGTGCACGTCATCAAGCTCTCATTTCTCCCTCAATACCACTTTCACAAGCTTTTTGATTCCCCTTATGCCTGCAGAGTCTGAAGGGATGGTGGTTTCTTTTCCATTGTTGTCCACAACCTGCAAAGGCACAGTTCAAATCTCACAACGTTCTTTGAGAGACTGTTGCTCGAAAGGGACTAGGTGAAGAGTCGGCTCAAGAAATTTCTCAAGCTGGTTGTCGCCTGAGAAGGTCTGAGAAACCTTGCCAACTCTTCCAACAGTTGGCGGTCAATCTTTGCGATGAGAATTGCATAATTTGTAGTTCGAGCGATAAGAATGTTCGTAACATCTTCATGATTTTCAAGGACACTTTGTAACAGTCTTAAGAATGAATTCCCTTGTGTTACATTCTCTTGCTTCAAAGTGGTTTTCAAACTGTTCTGAAGATTTGCTTGCTTGAAGTACCTAACCAACTCTTTGTAGTGATCAATCATGTGAAAAACCTCAGGTGTGGTGTCATAAAACTTATAAAAAGGAGCTGATGTCACCTTATTGCTCACCGTTGTGGTTTTGTTCAAAACTGTGGTCAAGATGGTTGCGATTTTGTGATCTGCACACAGGAGCATCCGGTACACACTCCGAATGGCAAATGCCCTTTGCTCCAGAGATGTTTCACAGTTCCGGATAATTGCATCCGTACGCTTCGAGACATTCTCGAAATGCCTTCAAAATGAGAGGTGCAGTGTGCGCCTCATCGTAAAATGCCTTTACTTACAAGGTTCTATTGTGCAGCTTAGCACAATTATCAATATAATGAATTGTGACAAACACGAATGAGTTTTTCCTCATTGCATCTATCCACATGTCAATTGTGAACCCAACACATCTTCCCTCCTCGAAGTGTTCTTTTGTTCTTTCACTCACTATTTGTCGAAGAGATTCGACAGTCAACAATACTTGCTGCTTCACTGTGTTCGGTGTAGGCACTAGACTTTCTGCTTGCATGCACTTGCCAATGCTAATTCCAACATCCAAAATGACTTGTGCAACTTTTATAAAACTTCCGTCAGAAAACATGGAAAATGGACGAACGTCCTCACAACACACCAACGTTGCTGTCTTTGCAAGTTTTTTCTTCTGTGCAGTAGTAGGTTCAATATTGCCCACAAAACACCGCAAAGACCCAGTCTCCCCATTCTCAAGAGGACATTCATTGCTGTTCAACGAACTTGTCCCATTCGTTGTTGTATATGCATAGGTGCAGCAACAATGCCTACATGCTGCATAACCTGTGTTGTGCTCCCACACAAGCGACCCATCTTGCCTGCATACATGCCCAAACCGTTTCCAGCAGGATGCAGTGCTTGAGGTTTCGTCTTTGAGGACGTACTCAGCACCTGGCCCACCCTTCTTTAAGACACAACGGATTTGTGCCTTAAATGTGAACATGCCGGATTTTTCTGATGTCGACATTGTCCCTAAACTTCGTACCAAAGTACTAAACTTCCCCTCATGCATTCCAACGCTGTTCAGCAATGGCTACAATGTCGATTCTCCGCTGCTAGACTGCCCCTGCATGTTCGTATGCCTCCCTAGCCCCAAAAAAATACAAGAAAAGCCAAAATTAAAAAAATGAAGACCATACCCTTGATGATCCGAAACGCCATCGCAAATTCCCCTCGCCCTCCAACCAAATTTGTCCTTGACTTTTGGCGTCACATCCCTGTCCCCCCCAACAAGGTTTGGGACCTGGACTCCTTATGACCTGAGTTCATAAGATGAAACTAAGTTTGAACGCTTTCTGACATTCACGGGAACTTACTGTGCTTGGACCATCAGTGCATGTTGCCTGATCGCATACTCACATAAGGATTTTCCTGCAATTACAGCCACACATGAACGATCTTACCCTGATCGGACCTCGCCCCATGGGTAGTGCGTGTGTGTAGAACGATGATTTGTTTTGAAAAAAAAAAGAAAACAAAAATTGGGCAAAGATTATTCCAGAAAACCAGAAAATAAAAGAAAGAAAAATCCAACGTAGCAAACTGAGGAAGGACTATCCTGACTATGGAAACCTTACCTTTCTTGAGTTTCCTGAACCAAAAAGAATGCCACACATGGTCATCACAAGCTGCACTTTGGGCAACCTTTTGGGTAGCAAAGCGGCAATGACCACAACCAGGGCTTCACTTGGTACCATCTTCACCCAAATAGAACGCACAAACTTTATAGCTGTACTTGAGGCACCTTCAAGTCTACATTCAATGATTCAAACCAATGGTTTGAATCGCTGTATGTGGAATGAAAGGCGCCTCCAGTACGGCTATAAAGTTGCTGCGTTCTATTCGGGTGAAGACAATACCATCTTCACCCGAATAGAAATCATGATCATTGTCAGCATCCCTGTATCTATAACCCTCAATTTGTTTTCTTCCATCACTTGGTCCACGTTGATTCATTGTCATCAGAGTATACCCGGCCTGAATATAGCCATTGATGTTGCCAACGTCAGAGTATAGAAAAGAAAAAAAAAAAACGGAAATTCGTCAGAGTAAAAAACAAAAAAGATTGTATCCGTAAAAGGGAAGATTCATGTGACTCATCACCGAATCACCCAATCATGACTCGTGAAATTAGATCCGTTTATACATCCATCATAATACATCCATTTACTCATCAAGGTATTCCAGTCGGGAACAATTCATAGTCCAAAGAGTAATAAGAAAAAAAAAATAAAAAAAATGCATACATCTCCACAGCCTGTATGGAGGGAGGGGGCAGTAGGAGAGAGAGAGAGAGAGAGAGAGAGAGAGAGAGAGAGAGAGAGAGAGAGAGAGAGAGAGAGAGAGAGAGAAGTTGGAAGGGAGATCAGTATGGAGGAGGAGGACGAGATAAAGAAGAGTCTCAGGCCTTGCCACGTCAAAAGGGGCCGGTTCATCCCCCTTCTCTTACATAGTATTCCTCTCTCCCTCTCTCTTTCTCTCTTTCTCTCTCTCTCTCTCTCTCTCTCTACCTCTCCCACTGCCGCTCCCACCCCCGGCGGCTGTACACACATTCTGACGTGGCAGTCTTGAGAGTGACATGGTGATATTAGGTGGGAGCAGTGGCACATGGAAGCTCCCAAAATGACCGTAAGGAAACGAGTAAAACAGAAAACAACCATTTGAGAATTGCATCTGCAATCAAACTAAAGGCCTCCCTGCACTTTCCACGGAGTGTGCAAAATGAGAGTGAATCTTCCACTAGAACATGGAAAGATGCACCCCCTTATTTTTGTGTCTTTTGTGAATGTGGTGAGGTGGGACAACGCTTTAAGGGTTGCCATCCCTTCGTGCATCTCTTGTTTCACGGCAGCATAATCCGTAACCCAAAAAACAAAAACACAAAAAAAAAGCCACAAAGAAATGGTGTGGGCATGGGATCACTCTGTCCGTAAGAGACAAAGAACAACGTCCTCATATCTACTCGATAAATAGTCTCCATACTACAACTCCATTCCTACTGATGTCAAGATGCCTCGGTCCATAGTCCCTTCCCTTCAGCTCCTCCCGTGCCTTAGATCACCTAGCTAGCAAAGAGATCCCTCCACTCAATCCTTCCGCTGTCACCTGGTGCATACATCAAGCAGTCCACAGTGAATCTTGTCCACTATATGTGCCAGATTCTTTCACTGTCACCTTGTGCACACATCAGGTGATATCTAGTGAATCTGGTCCGCTATTTCTGCCAGATCCTTCCGCTGTCACCTAGCATATACATCAGGTAATATCCAATGAATCTGGTCCGCCATTTCTGCTAGATCCTTTTCTTCTCCGTGACGAAGTACATGTAAGCTCTCCTCCCATCGTTCTTCATAGCCATTTTGAACTGACGGAAGTACTCTACCTTTCTCTTAAAATGAAATAATAAAATAAACGCCCATAATAGCCACTGGATCGTTTACCAGACCACCCCGCTCCCATACAAACTGTTTAGGCAGGCGGAACGGAAAGTAGTGTGGGCAGCTTGTCAGCGGGCAGAGATGGAATTCGACGAGGTAGATGTGTGGGTGGAACTCGGGGATAGGGAAAACATGAGATGACCTCTTAGAATGATGAGGTGTGTGCTGCCTCCATTCCTGGTAGATTTGGTCTTTGGGACTCGGAGCAGGCTAGTTCAGATATGTATGTCCATGACTAACCTCGGACTGTACTAATGCGCCAGGCAGAACTTCCGACTATCAGCGGAAACAGGACCCTTCGAAGGAAACTGGGCAAATAGACTTAGCCGAGAGGTGTCTGTGTGTCAGACTGTGCCAGACTGTTTCGTCAGACTGTGCCAGTGTACTATGTGTGTGTCTGTGTGTTAGTGTGTCTGTGTGTCTGTGTGTCAGTGTGTC
>BFEA01000752.1:569801-584375 GCA_003427395.1 Chara braunii | reverse complement strand
TGTGCTGCAGGTACCTCGAAGACGAAGCTGGAGCAACGGCGCTGCAGGTAGGTACCTCTGGCCTCCGCCCAAGCTCTCTCTCTCTCTCTCTAGTGCTACCTAGCTATGGCGCCCAGCGCTAGAGACTACAACTACCTACTGCGCCCAACGCTGAAGACTACAAGCTAACTCTACTACCCTACACTGCAGCGCTCCCTCTAGAGTGCTGCTCCCGAATCCTGAAGACTACAACTACCGAACTGCCTACCTATGAAGTGCCTGGGAAGTCCCTAAGTACTTCCTCGGCCTGCCTCCCGACTGCAGGAGAGCGAGCAGGCCGAGGAGGCAGCTCTTGCCGATGCCGAAGTGTGCCAGGGGCTGGCGTGCAGCAGCCTGCTTGAGGCAGGCATGGGAACAGTCTAAATATAGGTTGTTCCCAAAACCCTGGTTCGGTGGCTGAGTTCAGGGCCGGTCGTTCTGATGAACGACCAAAAATGGCCCTTGGGTTCAGGCTAAAAATGCTATTACCATTTTTAGTCCGAACCGTCGCAGGGGCTGTAGGCCCTGAAAGTCAGGCTTTCGGTCTGAACCGAAATGGGGCCTGTAAGCCCTGAATTTCAGGCTTTCGGCATGAAATCCAGGGTTTTGGCCTGAATCCAGTCGGGCCTGCAAAATGGCCCGTGTGTGCACGCACTGCATGTAACACCCCCCCCTCCTTATGAAGTCAAGCCGGGGCGAGGGCGAAGCCGTCGATCTGAAGGTGGAACCTGGACGAGGGCGAGGCGTGGAGCCGAAGAACCTGGCTTGCCTTGCGTCTTGCGTTCGTAGCGTGCGAGAACGTCTGGAGCTGTCGCTTGCAGTTCTGCACGGGTCAACCAACGATCAGCTCGATGAGTGCAGTAAGCAAAATGCACCAGATACTCAGTTGGCTTGTTGCCGTAGCGTCGCTGGGAGATGATGTCGCCGACCTCCTGAAAAACATCCATAGAAGGTGGATCTTGCGTACGTCTTCCGGGAAAGTCGTCATGTTCAGGCAAGTGGCTAGGCACTTGAATCGTGAAGGAAGGCCCTTTAGGTGCGTCCCCAGCGGGCTCAATGATCGGCCAAGGCCCCATCCATTTTGGAAGGAGCTTGCGAGAGATGTCCTGTTCAAGAATTCCGCTGCCGAAACCCAGACAAGGTCTCCGGCGCGGAATGGACAAGGAAGACGCTGGCGATTTGCCTGCTGGCTCATGCGCTGCTGCGTCTTAGCCATCTGGTCGCGTGCCTTGACAAGAAGCTCTTGCATCCGACGCAAGAAGAGAAGATGGTCGTCGCTCTCTGTCGTGCGTGGAGTGATAGTGTCCAACGGTGATGTGACCGGCGAGCCGTGCTCGAACTCGAAGGGCAATATCCCAATAGCCGGGTGGATGGAAGAGTTGTACGCCAACTCAGCGTCCGGCAGTCGCTCAACCCAATCTTTCTGGTCGGGGCGGATGAGAGTGCGAAGGAGAACCTGTGCGGTCTGATGCGCCCTCTCCGTCTGGCCATCGGTCTGAGGGTGGCGAGCTGAACTGGGCTTGAGAGATGAGCCCCATCGCTTGATGAGCGCCAACCAAAAATCGGACATGAACCGAGTGTCGCGGTCGCAGACGATCTCCTTGGGGTAACCCTTGGTGCGAATCCAACCGGCGTACAGAACCTCGGCGAACTCCGGTGCCTTGGCATGATAGCGACAAGGCAAAAACATGGTGAACTTGGTGAGTCGGTCGACCACCGTGAGAATCCCATCCACTCCGGTCTTGTGGTTGGGGAACGGGCCGGTAATGTCCATGGCAATCGCTTCCCTTCGCCGCAACGGGACTAGCAATGGTCGTAACTCGCCGTACGGACGATGGTTGCGGGATTTGCAGTGTCGGCAAACCTCGCAAGACTCGCAATAGCGCGTGACGTCGCCGAGAAGGCCGGGCCACCAAAATCGCTGGCGAAGTCGGCCAATCGTGCGATTGACTCCAAAATGTCTAGTGGCGGGAGCATCGTGGAACTCGCCAAGAAGCCGTGTACGCAAGTGAGGATCACTCAGTGCGCAAAGAAGGTCCTTCCCTCGCGTGTGGACAAGCAAGTACCCCTCTTGGATCCGGTAGTGAGAAGGAGCCGGATTAGGAGAGGAGCAATTCGCGTACTTGTTGCGAAAATCGGGGTCGGCTTGGTAGCCGCGGATGAAGCTGTTCCGCAGGTCGTCGTCGATCTTGAATGTTGAGTAGACCGCGGTACAGTGATCCGGACGCCGTGAAAAAGCATCTGCAAAACGGTTCGACTTCCTGGGAATGTGATCGGGAAAGAAGTCGAACTTGTCCATGAAAGCCATCCATCTAGTGATGGTGCTGTTGACGGTGTCTTGGGTCTTGTAGAAGACCAACGGATTGTTGTCCGTTACCCAGCGAAATTGGCTTCGACCAAGGAGGAAGTGCCGCTACCGCTTGAGCGTGTGGACGAAGGCGAGGAGCTCCTTCTTGCGTGCATCGTCAATAGAATGCACGAGGGGCACTTTCTTGCTGAAGTACTCGACCGGGTGCCAGTTCACACCATCATGTTGCTCGAGGACTGCACCAATGCCATAGCCTGACGCATCCGTAGTGACATGCGTAGGCGCGAGCGGGTCGTAGATTCGCAAGGCCTCCGCAGACAATAGCGCGGCTTTGAGAACGAAGAATGATCCTCGCGCCTCCTCTCCGAAGTCAAACGGTCGATCCTCGCACTGGAGCTTGTTCAAGTGGGCCGCGATCCGTAACGTTCCGAGGCACCGGCGACCGAGGAACGAGCGGACATCCATGACGTTCCGAGGCTCCGACCACTCTTGGATGGCCTGAATCTTATCCGATAGCGGACTGATGCCCTCCGGTGTGACAAAATGGCCCAAGTATTCCAACTCTTGCCAGACAAATTCGCACTTGTCTCGGTTGGCCTTGTACTTGGCACGGCGGAGCGTCTCCAACACTCATCGAAGATGTCCAAAATGATCCTCCAATGTCCGGCTGTAGACGAGAATATCGTCTAAGTAGACCAGCACGAACCGGTCCAACATTGCACGGAACTCATTGGTCATCGGCGCCTGGAATGTCGTCGGGGCGTTGGTGAGGCCAAAAGGCATGACCACCCACTCAAAATGTCCGTACCGCGTCTTGAACGCGGTCTTGTAGCGATCGTTCGGCTGGATCGAGATTTGATGATATCCCGATTTCAAATCCAACTTGGAAAAATACTTCGCGCCGCCCAACCGCTCGAGAAGATCGTCGATGCGAGGAAGAGGCCCCGCATTCTTGACGGTTTGCGCGTTGAGCTTGCGGTAGTCGATACACAATCGTAGATCCTTGTTCTTCTTCCTGACGAAGAGAACTGGTGCTCCATATGGGGAGCTACTTGGGCGGATCCAGCCCTTCGCCAACAAATGGTCGAGTTGTGCGCGGAGTACCTCAAGCTCCTCCTCGCTCATCCGATAGATGCAACCTTTCGGCGGCACGGCACCGGCCTCAAGAATGATCTCGTGAGAGACCGGCCGACCCGGCACCACACCGGTAGGTGACTCGAAAATGTCGGCGAACTCGTCCAACAACCGTACCACACGGGGTCCGAAGACAAGTCCGTGGGTGAAGAGTCGGCTACCGCGACGGTCCGTAGGAAACATAGGCCGATCTCCTCGGGCTGCTCGTACACGCAAGTCGCCCGGAATGATTTGGCCGTCACTAATTGGCACCGGATTGAAGAGTGCGGTAGAGGAATAGTACACGCCACTTCTGCGCCGAAGGCGTCGCGAACGCTAAGAGTCCACCGATGGAAGTTGACCGTGTGATCCGCACTTGCGAGCCAAGGCATTCCCAGAATGATGTCGAAGTCCGTGTCGAGAATATCGAATGTTACCAGTTCGCATGCATGAGGTGCGAAGTAGACCGGTACAGCCTCGATGTAACGGTCGAGAAGTTGTTGCGTCTTACCATCCGCCAACTTGATCGCCATCGGGTTTGCCTTCCTCCGAACTTGTGCGTCAAGGCCAGCTCTTTGCATAAAAGACTGGCTCATGAAGTTGCGAGACGCGCCGCTATCCAGCAAAGCGCTGCAGGACACTTGCCCAACCTGGATGCGGACATACATGAGCGGTGCGTTGTTGTCATCGTACCGCTGTGTGTGAAACTCGCGGGCCACCTTGGTAATATATGCCAGGATGTCCCCCACCGCGACTTCCTCATTCGTCGGCGAAGTTGGTGGTGCATAGAAGGATAGGTAAGTGTGAAGCTTAGCGCTGAGTGTTGCACATTGCGGTCCCGGCAAAGAGCCTGTGGTCAGGAGAGGAAGCCATGCAAAGTCCCCAGACGTGAGCGGGTCCAATGCCTCTACATTAAACTCGCGCGCCGAATCCCGTGACGAACCACTTGAAGACGATATGTCGCTGTTGCCGGAGGGAGAAGAAACCACACACACTCCTTGTCCTTGAGCTTGAGAACCCAGCGTTGGAATGAGCCGGGCAGCATAGTCCTCGAAAGAAAGCAGGAGCGGAGGACTGTCGACTTCCGCATGTGCCTCGGAATGAAGGCTGGTCACTCGCGAAGAAACCAGTTCCGAAGGCGTCGAGAGTGTCGTCGCGTCACTCTCGGCGGTGCTAAGTTTCCCTGTCGACCCTTGCCCTTGAGTGGGCAACCCTGCGTCTGATGAAGATCGCTGTTGCACCACGGACAGTAATTGAATCTCTCGCGCACCTTGTAGGCGGACTCGGTGATGCCATACGGGGTCCATGGGCCTGTCTGAGCTGCTGCACCGGGCCCGGGGCTAGAAACGGTGTGTGTCTTCGGCTTGCCGCGACCTCGGCCTCTGCCGGCGCGGCCACCTTCCCGGGCGGCTGCGAATCTGTCTCCTTCATTGGCAGACGCAGCCTCGCTGGTTTGGTCTAACGGCGCTGCCGCTGCGACCACGGCCACTCTTGGCCGATGCTGGTCACTGCTCGGGCCTGACGCAGATGAACGGAGGTTCTTGGCCTCCTTGTTCGTGACGATGATCTACGCAGCCTTGTCAAATAATTCCGCCGTCATCGTCAAGGTGTCCTTGACATGCGTTAGGGCATTGCTCAATGTCGGACATGACCTTGAGATGAAGTAGTGACGGATGGCCTTGAAGCCCATCTGGATGTTGGGACTGACGTCAAGCGTTGGTACTCGGCGATCCGGTCCGTACTCAGCAGCGTGCCTTGCTCGAAGACCATGAGCTTGTCCATGGCTTTGATCTCTGGCGGCTCCACCTGGAACCGCTTGTGCCATGCCGCCTTCAGATCATCCCAGGTGATCTTGGTGTGCAAGTCATTAGCTACCACTCTGTACTTGGACAACAGGTTGTCCAACCAAGCCTCGCACGCGCCCCCTGAGCGACAGTACAAGTATGCGTGGTGCTTGAGTTCGTTGACGTTGTGGAGCTGCAGCGTGAGCTCGAACTTGCGAAACCATGGAATCGGATCTGTCTTCATGGATTCATGGAAGATCTCCTGCCCATCGAACTTAGGAGCTGTCTCGCGCGGCTCCGAACTCGAGGTGGTGGCGGTAATGCAGACCCGCTGCTGCAACTGTTGCGTCGCGGTCTGCTGTAACTGTGCGCCATCCTAGAGGGAGCCGACGTGCATCTCCAATGCGGTGAGGCGGTCGACAGTATTGGAAGAGCCTGTGTCGGCGGCGGCGACTGGTCGCTGCTCCAACCGTTGAAAACGGTCTTGGAGGTGAGCTAGCGATCTGTCAAGACCAAGGATCTCTGCCTGCTGTGCAATGCAGGTTGCCAGGAGATCCGTGAGATGCGAGAGGAGGAGCGCTATGTTGTTTGCGCTGTCCTGCAACTGGCTGTTCTCGGCCTCGCTTCGCCATTCTGCTGCCATGGTAAGTAACGCCCGCTCTCCGGTGAATATCTTCTCACGACGCTGTGTACTCTCTTCATCGGCAGCCCTTGTTGCTGCCTCGTCATGCTAGCGCTGTTGTTCAACCGCCAGCAGACGTGCCTTTTTGGCATCCTCTGCCCTTTTCTTTGCTGCTGCGGCAGCGTCATCCGCCCGCTTCTTAGTCTCGGTACTCCAGGCTAACATGCGGGCCTGATAGGCCTCGTCTGTTTCCTCGGCCTTCTGGTCCATGACTGCTGTCTGTGAAAGCAACAGCATAGACCAGACCGGTGCCTGCTGATGTGGCAATGCTGATATTCCTTGCTGCTGACGTGGCAATGCTGATGTGTCCTGCTGACGTGTCCTGTTGACGTGTCCTGCTGACGTGTCCTGCTGACGTGGCCTGCTGACGTGGTTGGCTGACGTACTTCCGTAGCCTGCTGACGTGTCCTGCTGACGTGGTCTGCTGACGTGGCATGCTGACGTGGCAACTTACCAATGCCGTCACAAGGGATTCCCGAAGACAACCAGAAACGGCAAGGCGAGAGATGGCAACAACGTAGGTGGGGAGTGGTGGGTGGGATAATCGCCCAACTCACACTTAGATAAGGAGCCACTAATCAAAGTAGAAAAGTTTGAACTTTGCAAAAAAAAATTTGAGAACATACAAATCCCGATTTTTGCAAGTTCGGTAGGTCTCCCAACCTCCCTTGAAGTTAGAAATGATCACTGAAAGCAAAAAAATTTCGACTTCGGACTATAACCGATTTATAGAACCACTGACAGGATCCAAGAACTGCGAAAAAAGTCCGAACAGAAATTACAAATATTCGGATTTATTCCGATGGGAATATTCGCAGTTTGAAAAAAAAAAAAAAAAAACGTGCAGGAGGTATTTCCTGTACCGTTTTTAGAAAAACGAATTTCAGAAACGAAGATATTCCGAAGTTCTACGCAACGGGAAATGCAACGGGAAATCGAAATTTTTGAAAAGAAACATATTCCGGATTTTCAACAGCGAAATTTCGGTTTTTCAGAAAGAAAAACGAAAATAGGAATTTTTAGATGTTGCGGTATAACGATTTTCCACAGTAGAATAGCGAGAAAATAAAATCCGAGAAAAGAAAAAAAATTCGATTTTTTTTTTGTAGTAAGGTCAAGATCTTGATTTTGGGGTCTAACTAGTACGTCCTAATCAAGCAACAAAGACTAACTAGCTTTTTGATCCCCGCACACGTGTCAGATCAGATCGTCCTGATTCACGTGCAAAAGCTCCGATACCAACTGTTACATGCACAAATATGCAATGTACGTAATAAACCGAGAATCTGCAATGTGATGAAAATGACTGAATAGACAATGTGGCGCAAGTAGAATCTCGACAAACAATGTACATTCTTATTCATACATAAAGATGCTGAAGAGCGCAGGGAAGACTTGATACAAAGACTGACCTGACAGGATTGACCTCATTCACGTAGTTCAGAGTAACGAAGCAGAATGCTAGAGTACCTCTAACTAGCCCAATCAATGTTTGAACTCAGACTAAACATGCATTGTATCCATCACAAAGTGTGAAGGAGCCTGGCGCTGYACACAGGAAGAWAGCGCCAGKTCCAGACATACACAGACGAAGAGATAAGGATCAGACGAAAGGAGGGAAGAAGATGGGAATGTCGTTAACACCAAGTCTTGGTCACCAATCCCAAATAGTCCCTTGTTGCCATGTCTGAACCCTCGAAAGTCGAGTCTGGATCATATGTCACCAAGCTCTGTATCTCTTCTCTCATAGTCTGCAGATGCAGTGAAGTCAAAAGTGAGAGGGATGGAAGAGATGGTGGACTGAGAAGAAGAAGAAGAAGAACTCTCTCTCTCTCTCTGTACGAACCAGATACTAACCTGTGATGTTGGCGCTGTGCTGCGGGTACCTCGAAGACGAAGCTGGAGCAACGGCGCTGCAGGTAGGTACCTCTGGCCTCCGCCCAAGCTCTCTCTCTCTCTCTCTAGTACTACCTAGCTATGGCGCCCAGCGCTGGAGACTACAGCTACCTACTGCGCCCAGCGCTGAAGACTGCAAGCTAACGCTACTACCCTACACTGCAGCGCTCCCTCCAGAGTGCTGCTCCCGAATCCTGAAGACTACAACTGCCGAACTGCCTACCTGTGAAGTGCCTGGGAAGTCCCTAAGTACTTACTCGGCCTGCCTCCTGACTGCAGGAGAGCGAGCAGGCCGAGGAGGCAGCTCTTGCCAATGCCGAAGTGTGCCAGGGGCTGGCGTGCAGCAGCCTGCTTGAGGCAGGCGTGGGAACAGTCTAAATATAGGCTGTTCCCAAAACCCTGGTTCGGTGCCTGAGTTCAGGGCCGGTCGTTCTGATGAACGACCGAAAATGGCCCTTGGGTTCAGGCTAAAAATGCTATTACCATTTTTAGTCTGAACCGTCGCAGGGGCTGTAGGCCCTGAAAGTCAGGCTTTTGGTCTGAACCGAAATGGGGCCTGTAAGCCCTGAATTTCAGGCTTTCGGCCTGAAATCCAGGGTTTTGGCCTGAATCCAGTCGGGCCTTCAAAGTGGCTGTAGGGCCTGCAAAATGGCCCGTGTGTGCACGCGCTGCATGTAACAGAGAGAGAGAGTGCACGGGCAGACACTCAGCACCTTCTTTTTTTTTTCCCAATCAATCAATCAATCAATCAATCGATCAATCAATTATTCAATCAATCGGAGTCGATCTAATAATCAATCAATCAATCAGTCTTCTTCTCTTTCTTTTTCTATTATTTTTCACCAAAAAAAAAATTGATTAACAAAATAAATAAATACTGGGGGGGTATGTGCCACACCCCTCCCCCCCCCCCCCCCCCCCCCCCCCTCCCCTCCCACCATCCAACGGGCCCTGACGGGTTCGAACGGGAACCGGTTGCAAAGTCGTACGGCCGTCTGTCTGACCGTTCGGACGAGGCGTACGGCAACCCCCCGTATGACTCACGGGGGACTTCACTCTACCAGACCTCTAGAACTCCTTACTGCGTCCCGTTGACTTCCAGTCGCACGCCGGTCAGTACCGGTCATTGGGCATAGCCGGGTTGTTTTACAAGTGCCCGCCGCTCTTGCCCGTGCTCCCTACTTTGTCTGGGGATACCTCCAGCTGGCGAGTTCCTACCCTAGACCGACCTACAGCACACATGAAGCTTTCACTCTCATGAATGAGGGTCCCACTGGGTACCTATGCCCCCAGGTAGGCCGGCAACCCTAACCACTTCCCCACACGGGGAGGAGCCTTTCCTCCAAGAGAGATCGGTCTGTGACTCACCAGTCAACAAGCAGACCAAATTGACGAAATACAAGTGCAACCAGATGGCAAGAACAGATATTACCTAATTTGCAGCAGAGGTCTCCAAGAAACTGCGTGGGAAGGTACCATACACAACAAAACAAATTGCAATGAAGACAAGGGTCGGGGCAAGAAGCACTTCACTAGGTCTTCAATCGCTCCTTCGATGATGCTCCTCACTTGCAGGTACACACTCCTCTTGCTCCTTGCTATGCCTCTTCTTCTTCGGCCCTCCTCCAGTCAAACCCCGATATACTTTTTTTTTTTTTTTTTTTTCACCCGCCGGCCTTCTTCCTTGGCAGCACCTCAACTCCAAGTGGATGCAGCGGGAGCCAGCTCCGATACCACTGAAATGATCCAAGTTCTCACAGGACTGAACATCGCAAACATACAATGAACAATCACATGAGAGTTCACACTTGAGAAGCCAAAGCCGAGATACAATCAACGGTTGAAGAAACCGTCACCAGATTATTATTATTATTATACAAAATTGTTTATGTTGCCAGTGGCTCTGCCGCTCACACACTTGGCATCCTCACATTGGCTATGGCTCTACTCTCTCTCTCTCTCTCTCTCTCTCTCTCTCTCTCTCTCTCTCTCTGCCCCTCGGTCCTATTCTTCTCTCTGACTTGGAACGCTCCACCTCACTCTCTCTGTCTTTCTAACCTCAGATCATAACCCTGGATACACCCAGTCAGGTAAACTTCACACTTGGCGGCTATGGCCACCCTACTCCCTATCTTCACCTACCCTAGCTACGGAGTAACTCTCAAGCGCCCCCCTTCCTCCTTCAGGCGTGAGGTGCCCAATTTGCCATAACGCACAAGCAGCAGCAGCGCCGCTGCACTGTAGCAGCTAAATATAGGACTTGACTTGGCTTGGCCTGCTTCAGACCGGTACCGGTTGGCCGTGGCCTGTCTGCTGCAAACATTTTGTTGGTCCAGTAGCTTCCGGACTTCATGCTGCAAAATTGGACTTGGGACTGTTGGACTGGACTGGACTTTTGTGGACTTTTCTTGTCGGGTACCGGCCGGACTTCTACCGACCGACGACACCTACCTACCGACCGACGACGCCTACCTACCGACCTACGACGCTTCAGCCTGCGGACCCTATGGCCTACCCTACTGGGACAGCCTGGGACTGGGACACTTCGGGCCTCTGGGACCGGAACTAGAGTGTCTGCAGCATAAATCCTTTCATTGTGCACATGACTGATATTGTGTGTGTGTGTGTGTGTGTGTGTGTGTGTGTGTGTGTGTGTTAGGATACGCATAGCACGTTAGTGCTAAGAACTCCATGGCAAGCCACTTGTTGAGACTAGGAAGAACAAGCAGACAAAGAAAGCAAGGAGGTAGAGATATGCAAGGAAAGCGCATGTTGTAAGCTCCGAGCTCGATCTGCCTCCTTCCGCCATTGCACCAGTTGAGGAGGACCCATGCCTGCTTCAGGACGAAAGTAGGGAAAAGAAGAGTAAGGTCACAGCAACTGTTCCCCCAAAAGCAATGAGAAGGACGATTGCAGTGTACTTTATGCTAGCGCAGGTTGAAGAGGCCGCTTGTAGTCCGGGGACAAGCAGCACCCGTTCTGAAAGGCACAGCGAGAAGCGAGTGCATGCGAGTGCTAGGTTTGGTAGTGCTGCCAAGCAGAAGGTTGGTGCACCAAACAAGGCGAGCAGTAGCAGCGCGCCCGGCACAGGAGGGAACATGTCCGTTCGCTGCTATACCACTTCATCAGCGTCAATTTGGTCCTCAAGCTGGTCCGGATCTACGAAGAAATCCATGCCACTCACTGTTCCACTCGTAGTCCCTCTACCGCCAGTAGCTGTCAAGTGACGCGTCTCGAGGTCCGTGTAGTACTCTCGCCTCAATTTGATGCCCTGGTCCCACCTCCACTGTGCACATATAGCCCGGCTTTTCGTCAATATCCCAGCATTGTGAATTCTTGGCAGAGCGCCATCCTTTTCAGGTGGCCTGCTGATCACGTGCACTTCGACGAACGTTACTTGGGCTCCTGTACAATCTGTCGAAATGGAAAAGAAAAAATACAAGGATGCACACTACGCGTAATTCACATGAAAGGGCGTTGGGAAAAAAATCCATGCAGGAGAGTGAACCGTTTCACTAACTAATGTGCTGACTGTACTTATTCCAGTCCTACTGTAGGCACCATGGTTGGAACCAAAGTTCTCACATAGGGCCACGTCCCTTCATGCACTGTCTTGGTTCAACTTCGTTGCTCATGCAACGGTACGCGTTTTATTGCTCAAAAGGACTGACATGTTCGATTTGGACACTAGCCCTTTCCAGACTTATTCAGAAAAAATCAGACCATCTTACAAAAAAAAATTGAAAAAGAACAGGTGAGGGACCAGGGACCATGTCCCATATGCACCGTTTAGTTGAGGCAGCTCAACGGTGCGACAGCTAAAAAAAATCATTTTAATTCAATTTCAAATGAGAAATGCATTTATAAATGGCAGGAATACAATTGTTCTCGTTTTTCGTTTTTCACAATTGGAGTGGCATACGGGCACTTCCACAGCAGAAAATGAAGAGGTGCCCGAATCCCGTCCAAAAATGGCAAACGGAAGGAGGCTCTTACAGTTTCTCTTCAAAAACGCCTGTTGGGGGAACAAGAGGGTCGTTGAACTAGCTGTCTCAAAAAAAGGAGACAGCTAGTTCAACGGAAAGTGACGAGGGTAGGGGTAGTAGTATTCGAGAGAAAGGATTTATTTCTGTTTTTTTATGTAAGAAAAAGCAAAGATGGTCTCTATTGCCCTTTTTATTAGAAACGGACCGTTAGATGAATTGGACGACTAGCATCTCCCTTGTCGCGTACAGTCACACAGGCTCGAAAACCCCACGTTGACCTAGCTCAACGGAGCTAGTGGGACAAGGTCCCAGGAAATCAGAAAAAAAAATAATAATAATAAAATCAAAAAAGTCAATACATAAATAAATAAATAAATAAATAAATGAAGAAAATTAAAAAAATCTGAAAAAATCAGGCAACACCAACACTGCAAGATGGCAGTGTCCAGAGCAAGATGGAAGACCGTGGGCAGGGCTCCCGGCCTCATGGGGATGCAACTTACCTTATGGTACAAGGGGGTAGCCCTTCATCACACCTTGTTCTGCATGGGTCTAATTCCTGCTGCCTTCTCCGCTTGCTCCGTCAACCTGATTCCTTTTCCTCAACTACCCTGTTTATGTGTGTGTGTGTGTGTGTGTGTGTGTGTGTGTGTGTGTGTGTGTGTGAGAGAGAGAGAGAGAGAGAGAGAGAGAGAGAGACAGAGAGAGAGAGAGAGAGAGAGAGATGGTTCATACCGGTGTCAGGCTGTTGGAGACTCCAATGACTGAGAATGTTTGTCACTTCATGTGTTTTGTTGTTCTTTCCCCATTGTCAGATGACTTTCTACCTGCGGCAGTAGAAGACACATTCGTGATTCGAGGAGGGAGAGTGAATGTACTTGATGTGCTCAGGAATGATAAAGTTGCTCACGGGAAGATGTTCGTTTCTGGGGTCTTTAAGGTGAGCTTCAACTTACAGAACATGCACAAAGCAACATTTTCATGGGTTGATCATTATCAATTATTACTTCAGCTTCAAGAACTGAAAAGACTCGCTCAGGCAAACAAAAACAAGAAAAAGCTAATGGAACTAGCCCAGGATCCAAAAGGGCGATAAATTACAGTGGAATCAACAACCCTTCACATGGAAAGAGCGAAAGGGGGTGTACCGCATCAGGGTCAAGGAGGAGGGATGCCTCCAGAGGGCGTACCGCCCTATGATCCCGATCGAGGACCTCCCATTAGACCCAGACAAGTGGCGATGGAGTCAAGACAACCGGGCMARGAGAGGAGAAGCAARCACGCYGACACTTCTTAGCCTTAAAACTAAAWCAGCCTAMCGGATGCTCAGACCTAAACGCAGACTGCGGGACCAAGTGGAAGACARATGGTATCGTCATCTTAACATAGACCGCGRCTTGCTCAAACCTATCCGATGGTTTGCCCACTATAGCTGCAGACCYGCCAAAATCTCGGCCSTCCAATGGCAAATAGAACACAGATGTCTACCAACCAACGACTGGCTGATAGACCACACGTATCTAGAGCAACAAGGGAAAGCATTGCCATGGTGCCACAAATGTCTTCAGGGCTTCCCCGGGATGAGACGAGCGGAGACCATTGAACACATCTTTCTCCAATGTCCCGCGTCAGTACTGCTATGGAGAAGCTGGGACCGGATCTGGCGACATATTGTTCTCGGCGTGGCATGGCCTTGGGATTGGAGGGCCATACTCTTAGGGTATTACCCTCAACTCCCGGAAAATGCATTCGTGGAAAATATGTTCAAATTGGGTAGGCGAAGCATTCTATGGACCATATGGTGCAGATGATGTATCCTTGAGATAGAGAGGGCGCATGTAGATGAGGGGGAAGCTATGGAACAAGTGCGAACATTGGTCCAACATGAAATTGCATCCCAATCAAAATCAGCTAAAGACAGCCTTGATCAATCATACACTTGGGGGGACATGAACATGATTATATCCCGTTTCTGCAGTGATTGGCTGGGAGGGGAGAGGGAGGGATGGGTGGTTGAGGTAAAATGGTCCGGGGATTGTCGACCTGAAGAGGAACCACAGGAGGAACTCCGGGAGGGAATAGCAAGAGATTACCAGTTGACCTTTCATGACTGGATCAAGGTGGACCCCGACGACCGGCTACGACCAGCTCAGGACTTCGCAGACCCCTTCCCCCCCAACCCGCTGTCCTTGGTAGAAACACTGTCATTGTCATAAGCCTGGGCGTTGGTTGGCATATTATACTTGTAGCAGACCTAGCAGATCGCTGCTGTTTCTTTCTGATTCTGTTTTTGTCTGTTCTGTTTTTGATGCCTCACTGGTGATTTTTGCTGTATATTATACTTGTAGCAGACCCGGCAGATCGCTGCTGTTTTTTCTGGTTCTGCTTTTGTTTCTTTTTCTGTTTCTTCTGCTCTGGTTTCACTGCTTCACAACTGATTTTTGCTGTTCAGGCGCCCTGAGGATAGTTGGTGGATGGCAGGGGCCGGGGGATGGAGGGAGACTTCACTGGTACCCCCCAGTGACTCTCCCCCCCCATTACCCGGCCTTGCTGCAGGTAGGATTAGAAGTGTGGATTGGATATGGGACGCTGGACCCGGTTTCCAGAACAATGGCGCCACTTTCAATGATGTACTGTATTACCTTGATGTATTCAAGGGACGCTGGACCCGGTTTTCAGCAGGTGATGCTCCCCACCAATAGATGGAGCGGCCCGCCAGGCAAAGCCTCAATCCCGGTGGTTCTCTTACCACCACCAGGATAGAGGCCTTGCACATGGGCCTTAAAA
>BFEA01000752.1:533423-547346 GCA_003427395.1 Chara braunii | reverse complement strand
AGAGAGAGAGAGAGAGAGAGAGAGAGAGAGAGAGAGAGAGAGAGAGAGAGAGAGAGAGAGAGAGAGAGAGAGAGTTTTGACGACATTTGGATTCAGACTCGACATTGGGATTGAGACCTTGGACGAGGGATTATTTGGGACCTGTACCAAAGACTTGGTGTTGACGACATTCCCATCTTCCCCCTCTTCTTCGTCTAACCCCCTCCTCTTCGTCTGTGTATGGTCTGGACCTGGCGCCTTCTTCCTGTGTGTAGCGTCAGGCCCTTCACACCTTGCAATGATGGTGATGTATGTTTGGTATGCATTGCGACGTTGATTGGTCTGATCATTGGTATATTAGCCTTCCGCTGCGCTATCCTGTACTATGTGAGAGAGGTCGGTTCTTGTTCTGGTCTGTACCGTTACGGTATGCGACAGTTTGGTATCGGGGCGGACCTCTCAATCAGAGGATCCGCCCAATCAAGGAGCCAGCTTGACTGATTGATTGACTGATTGATTGATTGATTGATTGATTGATTGATTATTTATTAGTTCATCAAGTAGGACTCCGTCAAATCTCTGGAAAAAAAAAATTATTCACAACAAATCTCTGGAAATACGGTATTAGCATTTCGTTTTTTCCCGTTGGGCAGATTAAGTGAAATAGCGAGGTTGTCATATTCTTGGAAACTGGGTCTATTCTTCTTTGAAAGTGAAACCTCCATTCTATTTTGCGCAAAATGTTTTCTTTTTTCTCAAAGATCGCATTTTGTGAAAAACGAAATTTTGCGACATCAGGCCTAAATCTCACTCATAGCAGCCGATCAACAGATAGTAAAAAAAAAATAAAAAAAATAAAAAGGGGGGGTGATCCTCTTCTTTTATTTTTATTTTATTTTATTCTCTTCATTAGGACCAGGAATGGAAAGTGCAGTTTTGTTACCTTTCTGGGTTTCCCTCCCACCCAGCCCTTTGCGAGGCATATGCCCCTATGAGCCCCATTCAGGCCCTGCCAAGTATCACGTCGGCCGCCTAAGTGAAGGCATGTACGACGAGGGCCTGAGGGCCCCTATTTTGGTCACCACGCAACTCCAGGAAATTCTGGCAGTTGCGCAGCGCCAGTTGGTTGAGAAAACCCAGGCCCTGGGCCGCCTATGTGAATATATGGAAAGCAGGCCCTGGGCTTGGTACGGGTACTGGGCCAAACACAGCCAGCCTACCGGAAACTTCTTGGGAAAGGCCCAGCGCAGCCTGGGACAAGCAAGCAGGCAGGCCACTTCCATATAGCAAAGGGCCTGCCTCCGCATTTGGCATTCGGGTGCTGGCTGCATGCTGCGCAAGCGCTGCTGCGCTGAAGCTCGCTGGCACTCACGCACTCACGGGCGAGCAGGAAGGAGCAGGCAGCCATAGCTGAGCTGCGCTGCTGTAAGCTGGGTTTGGCGCAGGGTGGTCCTTGGGTGCAAGTGGCATCTGTCTGTTGGGGAACGAGGTTGTGAGTGACGCGAGAGACATACCTGGTGCTGGAAGCGTGCGACATTGGTCGCTGTATGCTCGTACTTCGTGAAAGCTGTTGTCGTCATCATTCGGCATTGTAGTATAGGCTACATAGGATCTGCCATCTGTAGTCTGGGCGCCGAGCGCCAGATAGGATATCAACATTGGTTCTTCATTGATGATGATGATGATGTTACCAGCATTGTCAGTTATGAGTTCTTGATGTCTTCTTATTTGGTGAGACTCGTGATGCCATTCTGCTGTTGGTTCAAGGTCACGACTATCTGGTCTTGTGTATATGATGCTGTTTGATTACTGAAGTTCGCTATTGCTCATCTTCCTTGCAATTTGGTATCGGAGCTGTGGTACGATTGCGCTCATCTGGCGCTTGTCTTCTGCCTTATGCGGTACATACATGCGGTCTGCTTGGCGAGTTTGGCCGTAAGTGGTGTGTAGTGAGGAGGGCGGAGACGAGTGATTGGCGACCCAGGAGGTGAGGGGATCACCAGGAAGGCTACGGTGTGCAATGTGGGTAGTGGACAGTGTGATGAGAACTATCTAATGTGCGATTGGTGCTGAGGTGGAACGACGTGTAATGCTGGTTGTGCCGAAGCGACTGGTCATCACAATCGACATCAGGTCATCTGGTGAGATTATCTCTGTGGTTGGGGGCAGCTATTTGAGGTATGTTGCTCTTAACCTTATCTTCCCTCTTCGACACTTCTTACCGTGAGGTTGTGTGTTCCTTCTTGAGAGTCCTCTCATTGTGTCGTGTCGAGTGCGCTCAACGTTGAGAGTCGGCAATGTTCACGTGGAGCATCTGGGAGAAGATGGGAGGAACTTTCTGAAGGGCCCTGGACGAAGCACTGGGTCACGGTCACCATGCCAACCCCCCGGGAGTAGAGCACGTATGCTTTGCTGCTTGTCCTTTGTTCGGCTTGCTGCGTTGTTAGATGGGTACTAAAGGGCAGGCCAACCCTAAGAGGGAGACGAGACCGGGCGTCTTTAAATAAGCACCGGAAGGGGAACCATTGGTTGTGATCGTCGTCCTGCTGCGACGTAATACTCGGGGCACAGGGGTGGGCCGGACACACACCTTTTAAACACGCTACGCTCTCCAGCTTGCTCAGGGACGCTGACGTCAAGTGACATTCAGGGGAACTAAGGGAGGGGTAGGTTTCAGGTGATAAGTTCGAGAAAAAAATTCCGTACTGTCCTATCCACACAAATTATTCTATTTTTATATTTTGATTAATTAGATGTACATCCATTTTACATCTGACAGAGAACATAGTAGAACTGTATCTGTTCATTGTGCATTCTGTTCGTGGACTAATCGGACTAAAAATAGTTTCGTTTGTAGGAATCTGACTTACCTGTTGATCCCAAATATATCTACTCCGAAATAGCCACCAATAAATTGGTCTGTGCACTACACTGCGGTAGGCACCCAGAGTGCATTAGTGCAGATTGTGTACAGTGCTGTAGCTTATGAGCGACGAGGAAGATACTAGAAAGAACGACCGGATCTTGCGATCGGCAAGGCGCCCACTAGCCCATTTGGCATGAGGTCCAGAGGGAGACAGGTACCTGTTCCGCCAACGTAGAGAGAGGTTGCAGCAGCAGAGGAGGGCTAGAGCAGCAGAGGCTAGCAGGGCGCTTGTGAGTGAAGCCGCAACTTCGGAAGCCATGGCCACCTCTGCGCAGCAGATTACTCAGGCCGGTAGTTCAGGATCTGTCGGGTCAACGGTCGCGCAGACCCAGAGTTAGTCCAGTGGCGTAATGGCAAGCCAGCCAATAATGTTGACTTCCGACGAGATCGCCATACAACAAGCAGCATTGCAGGAGGCACAACTACAAAAGGCATTAGGAGAGATAAAAGCGGAGAAAGAAAGGATGATTAGAAGAAGAGGCAGGATGCAGTGGCGACAAGCGGACGTTAGTGAGTTAGAGGAGATGGACCTGACGCACGTGACTGATGATGTGAGGATCATACGGTCTGTCCTGCTAAATGTAGTTGAAATGCAGGACCATTAGACAACCATCCTTCAGGACATTCAACAAAGTCTGGCCCTGTTGGCTGGGCGAGCGCAGGCAACGTCGCCGATGTCCGGGCCTGGTGCCTAGCCCGTCGTACAGCCTCCTCCTTTTGTCCCACCGGTGACTGGGGTATCCCCATATGTAGCCCCATCATCGTTCGCGATCGTTTCCCTGGGCATGCCGCTATCAAGAGGGATATCAGCAGGATCTACTTTGCAAGTTCCTGTACAGACAGTGTTCACCCAATCTGCGTTGCAGGTTGTAGTTACCACGCAGCCTGTTGTCTCGCAGTCTGTACAGCCGCAGGGTACATAGCCCCAACAGCTAGCACAGCAGCCTGTGTCACAGGGTCCACAACTCGGAGTGATGTAGGGACCGGGACAAACACAGTGGGTACCAAAGACGGTCATCGCCGCTCTTAAACCCTTCAAAGAGGATAAGAGAGGTGAAGACCTCGACACGTGGTTGAGGGCAATGTCGGTCTATGTCAAGTGTAAACTTACCTTGCCGCACGAGGAAGTGTTTGTGGCTGCATCCTATCTAGAGGGTAGTGCAGCACGATGGTTGAGAGGTTTAGTGCAACTACAGGGGTGCGGTCATGACTTCCGCGCTTGGGCAGCCCACCAAAAACTGGAGGACTTCCTCAAGATGGTGGAAGAAAGGTGGCATGATCCTCAGGAGGCTCAAAAAGCCACTGACGCGATTTTGACACTGCACACGAGGCAATTTAAGTCAATAAGGGAGGCCCATGACGCTGTAGAGCGTCTGATCTATGTCCCTGGGGTGCGCTATGACCCCCAAGTTTTACTCACCTAACCTAAGATGCTTTCCTATGCCTCGTAGAAATTAGTTAGTAGGTGAGGCCAACATCAATGTTCACAACTTCCCCTCGTTCAGCAAGAAGGCCCTGGACCTTAAGGCGAAGATAGGGCATCGACATAATCCCACAACGGACGGTAGGAAGAAGACGCTGCCTCCCAACTGGAAGGCGAAGGGCCGCATTATGTTTGTCGATAGCGATGGTTCAACCATCCAATTAGACGACAACTTCCAGGAAGGAGTACGTTGAGAGGCTGGCAGCGTAGAAGCTTCAGAGGGTGGAGTAGTCGCTGCCGGAGCTGAGAAAGGTAAGGCGACCGGTAGACGCCATGGAGGTTCCCGGTCTAGGAGTCAAGTTGACCCCAATGCTCCTCCATGGGAGAAAGCGGGTCTCACTGAGGACGTGTGGAGAGATCGGTATTCACGGCAGGCCTGTATTCGTTGTGGCCAATATGGCCATAACCAATTCAAGTGCCGCAACAAGAAAGTGACCGATAAGATCCCGCCTACGATGGGGCAGGTTTTGGGATCCTCCCATCCCGTTGGTAGCAATGTAGCTAGTACTTCTGGCACTGCTCCGGGAAACACGTCGGGCCAGTAGGAATAGTAGTTGTTCCTATTAGGGTCGAGGTGGTGGAGACACCCTCACCATCTCGAGAGATTGCCCAAACTACTGACTCCAGCGTCGTCCCGCAAACACATTCAGACCCATCGAGCCTTTGTTCGATGAATGTGTTTAAGTCCTTAGAGGAGCTAGAGAAGGAGTGGTCTAGATCAGACCCGCTAGCTTCTTGGATGGCCCTAGTCAAAGCCCCGAAGGGTGAAATGTTCGTCAGCGAGGTGGTCATTGGCGGCCGCAAGGCCGGGGCCTATTATGACACTTGCTCGACTAGGAACTTTATCAGTCGCGTGTGCTTTGAGAGGCTGCGCTTACAGGGGCAAGTGCAGCGCCTGAGTCGACCTGTGCCAACAAACAGCGCATGGTAGTCAACGACTACCTCCAGGATGTTGAGTGTTGTTTCCTGTACGCGGGAGGGGAATTGAGACATCGCGTCTCGTTCCTAGTGAGTGACGAACTCCCCATGGACATGTTGTTGGGTATGTACTACCTCTCTGTGGCACAACCCCAGTTTGACTGGAACCGAAAAGTGGTCAAACACACTTTGCCAGGTGGAGGGACCACCAGATTGCGTAAGTTCAAAGCTAGTAGTCTGATTGAGTCCCACGGGTGCATGTGTGCGGCCGCATTCTACAATTATTATAAGCAAAATCAGGAGGAGGGTATGTATCTAGTTTATGTCTCTGCTGCAGGCGAGCCGGTGAAAATGCCGCCGGAGATAGAGGGAGTAGTTGCCAAGTACCCTGATCTATTTGAAGAGCCAACAGGGGTTGTTGAGAGGGAGGTCGTCCACACGATAGAGATTAATCCAGGGTCTAGCATCCCGAAGGGTAGGATCAATCGGATGTCTCCAGTCGAGGTCGATGAGCTTCGCCGGCAACTCAAGGAACTCGTAGAGAAGGGTTGGATCCGGCCGAGTGTCTCTCCTTATGGGTCTCCAGTATTATTTGTACCTAAGAAGGAGGGGACACTTAGGATGTGCATTGACTATAGGGGCCTCAATGCCATCACTGTTAAGAATAGAGAGCCCCTACCGCGTATAGACGATTTGCTAAATAGAGTGTAAGGGTGTCGGTACTTCAGTAAGATAGATCTGAAATCTGGGTACCATCAGATTGCAATCCGACCCGAGTATCAACACAAAACCGCCTTTCGGACCCGGTACGGTCTGTACGAGTTTGTGGTGATGCCTTTCGGCCTTTGCAATGCTCCTGGCACCTTTCAGCACGCTATGAATCGGATATTCCATGAMTACTTGGATAAGTTTGTCATCGTGTACCTCGATGACATACTTATTTTTAGTAAGACTGTCGAGGAGCACGTTGCACATCTGGACAAAGTCCTCAGTCTCCTGCGACGGCACAAGTTCAAGATCAACGGTGAGAAGTGCGAGTTTGGCCGCACCCGTGTCTTGTACTTGGGCCATGAGATCTACGCGGAAGGGTTGAAGCCCGATGACGCGAAGGTGGTCAGCATTCGTGACAGGCCATGTCCTCAATCTGTGACTGAGATGAGATCCTTCTAAGGGATGACCGGCTACTATCGCAATTTCGTGAAGAATTATAGCATAGTTACCGCCCCTTTGACTGATTTGACCCGCCTTGACACCCCATGGGAGTGGACTGAGAGATGCGAGGCTGCTTTCAGACATCTGAAGCATGTGTTGACGCATTACGAAGTCTTGAAACTTCCTGATCCTGATAAGCCATTTTATAGTAACTACGGATGCTAGCCAATATGGCATAGGCGCCGTACTTGCACAACAGGAGGGGGAAAAGTTGAGGTCAGTTGAGTACATGTCCAAGAAAATGTCGTCTCAGAAGTTACTCGGTCTTTGGTGGAAGCCTATCGCGAGGATCCGTTCATGTCTGAGATCATCCATAGACTCGAGGCGAAGGACAAAGTGACTTCTGCTGAGTTTGAGTTGGTCAACGGCTTGCTGTTCCTTGAGAAGGCTGGGAATAAAAGTTTGTGTGTTCCTAATAGGAAGTCTTTGCGTAGTTTATTTTAAGGTGAATGTCATGACGCCACATGACATTTTGGATTCAAAAAGACTGCGGCTAATCTGCTGCAGCGGTTCTGGTGGCCCACATTGATGAGAGATGCTCAGTTGTACGTGGAGACTTGTCAGGTCTGTTAGAGGGATAAGCCACGTAGTCAGGCTCCTCTTGGGCTCCTGAAGCCCCTTCTGATTCCGGAAAGGCCTGGTGAGAGCCTGTCCATCGACTTCATGGATACGCTGGTCACCAACAAGAGTGGAATGCGCTACATCTACGTCATTGTGGATAGGTTTAGTAAGTTTGCTAGATTAGTTGCAATGCCGGTAACAGCTAAAACGGAGTACGTGATTAAGATATTCAAAGAGAATTGGGTTTGAGACTTTGGATCACCTAAGTCCATAGTTAGTGACAGGGATGTCCGATTCACAAGTGAGTTGTGGAAAGCAGCGGTTGCAGAGCAAGGCACTCAACTGCAGATGACATCAGACAATCATCCTGAGGCAAACGGGCAAGCTGAACAAATGAACCGCGTTGTACAACACCTTCTACGGCATTACATCAAGCCAAATCAGGTAGATTGGGATGAGAAACTTGCTCTCATCGCAAGTCTGTACAATAATGTTGTGCACAACGCAACTGGAGTCAGTCCTAATAGCTTGCTACTGACCTTCAGATCCCGACTGCCTTTAGACTTTCTACTACCTGACAATCAACTGAATGTTGCACGTGGGACTTTAGAGTTTGCTTATCGGTATGAGCAGCTAATGCAGCAGGCTATCGAACAGATGCACAGGGCACAGGCGACGGTGATAGAGTCTGAAAACTAACACCACCGTCCATCCACGTTTCAGGTGGGAGAGAGAGTCTGGGTCAAGTCCTCAGAACTGGGACAGGAGCACGGGATCTCCCGCAAGCTCATGCCATAGTACTTTGGACCATGGGAGGCATTAGATGTTGTGGGGAATGAACCAGATGGCCCGTCTTATGTCATTCGCATCCCTGGTCACTTACGCACTTACCCTGTCTTTCACACCTCCAAGCTTGCACCTTTCAAGGAAACAAATCCATTTCCTTCTCGACGCTCAATGCTGCCCCCAACCATGGATGGAGAGGTGGATATAGACGACATCGTGGATCACAGGCAGCTGCCCGTTCCAAGACCGACAGGGAGGGGACGTCCTCCGAAACCGAAGCTGCAGTATCGAGTTCGGTTCCGACATCATCTGGATCCAAAGGAGGACCGCTGGTTCACTAGGGAGGAACTCATGCAGACCCTCCTCCGATCGTAGCTCAATATAAGAAGTATCTGCAGAAAGGAAAGCGCCAGATCATCGAAGACTGAACTTCTCAGAGGACTAGCGAAGTTATGGAGGAGGGAATGCGAGGCATATGTCCCTATGAGCCCCATTCAGGCCCTGCCAAGTATCACGTCGGCCGCCCTAAGTGAAGGCAGGCACGACGAGGGCCTCAGGGCCCCTATTTTGGTCACCACGCAACTCCAGGAAATTCAGGCAGTTGCGCAGCGCCAGTTGGTTGAGAAAACCCAAGCCCTAGGCCGCCTATGTGAATGTATGGAAAGCAGGCCCTGGGCTTGGTACGGGTACTGGGCCAAACACAGGCCGTTGACAGTTGGGCGCAAGCAACCACTACAGGCCCAAGGCCTGAGTTGCGTGGACTAGGCCTCAACCTATCGGGGCCTACCGGAAGCTTCTTGGGAAAGGCCCAGCGCAGCCTGGGACAAGCAAGCAGGCAGGCCACTTCCATATAGCAAAGGGCCTGCCTCCACATTTGGCATTCGGGTGCTGGCTGCATGTTGCGCTGAAGCTCGCTGGCACTCACGCGCTCACGGGCGAGCAGGAAGGAGCAGGCAGCCATAGCCGAGCTGCGCTGCTGTAAGCTGGGTGTGGCACAGGGTGGTCCTTGGGTGCAAGTGGCATCTGTGTGTTGGGGAACGAGGTTGTGAGTGAGGCGAGAGACATACCTGGTGTTGGAAGCATGCGACATTGGTCGTTGTATGCTCGTACTTCGGGAAAGTTGTTGTCGTCATCATTCGGCATTGTAGTATAGGCTAGATAGGATCTGCCATCTGCAGTCTGGGCGCCGAGCGCCAGATAGGATATCAACATTGGTTCTCCATTGATGATGATGAGAAGACTTTACCAGCATTGTCAATTATGAGCTCTTGGTGTCTTCTTATTTGGTGAAACTCGTGATGCAATTCTGCTGTTGGTTCGAGGTCACGACTATCTGGTCTTGTGTATATGATGCTGTTTGATTACTGAAGTTCGCTATTGCTCATCTTCCTTGCACCTTTGTCCGCTTTCCCGGTTTGGTAAGTGCCACGACAGCAGCAGTGCCACGTCAGCAGCAGTGCCACGTCAGTAACAGTGCCACGTCAGCAACAGTGCCACATCAGCAGTGCCACGACAGTAGCAGTACCAACGTCAGCAGTGCCCCGCCGGCATGACGGTTTCAGCTTTAGGTATGCCAGGCCAACTGGCCAACGAGTCCATTGACGAGTACCGACAGCGGGTTCTAACTCAGCTTGCACAGATTGAGGCTGAGGAACAGCGCCAGGCGGCAGCTAAGGCTGCCCGGCCTACAGGCTGAAACAAAGGCAGAAGCCGACAACAGCGGCTTCAGGCCGCAGCTGACGAAGACGCCCAGGCCCGCTGCAAGGAGGCTCAGGATCTGCTGCAGTGGCACGAAGCCACCAGCGTCGACAAGCTCAAGTTTTGGCATTTCAAACCATCCGAGGACCATGACGATGCAACACCGAAAGAGCAGCACAAGGAGTTCCTCTCCGAACTCGTATCCCGGGCCGTTTACACTTGTAACCACCTGCAGTCCGAGTCAGAGAAACAACTACAGGAACTGGAGAACCTCCGACGGGCAGTGCGGAACCACAAGGATCTGCACGAGGGTGCTACACGGGCACTTGATTTCCGTGTATAGGACTTGGAGCAAGCAGCACCAAGACCAGACGCTGGGGAACCCAACAATGCAGCCTCAACCCGCCAGTTGGAGCAACGAGTTGACCATGTAGTCACAATGGTCGGCGACATCAGCACCTTCGCCGCACCAGCCACCATCAGCGAGCAGCTCGGCACCTTGCAGACCGAACTCAGGCAGCTACACCAGCCGCCCGACAATGACTGCAGCACCAATGCATCGAAGCACTACAAGATGCCAACGTTCCGGATCGAGAAGTTTGACGACTATACGCATCAGGACCCAATCGTCTGGTGGCAAGGCTTTACAACGAAGCTTGGGATTCATGAGGTCCCCGAACATTTATACATCGCGGCGTTGTTCCTCAACGTCAAGGGTGGATGGCAGATCTGGCTCAGCCACATGGTAACCATCCACGACGTCCAGGTCAACAACTTACACAAGAAGATCTCCTAGGAATCTAACGAGAGAATGAAAGAAGCGGTTCATTGTTGACGACGCCCCGACGCTCACCATCAACCGCCTCTTCGCCATGACTCAAGGCAACACATCGACGCACGATTGGCTCACGGAATGGCAAAAGATCGTGGTAACACCCGATCTCGACTTGTCATTTCCTCATCTGCGTCGTGAGTTCTACAACCGGTCGTGTGCCGCGATGTCGACTCATCACATCCTGGAGCTGGAGAAAACGTAACCTTCTCTCCTCTATGGAAACACTTGGTGATCTTCGTCGAAATCATCGACAACGGTCGTGAGATCATCAAGACCAACCGGGCTGCTGCACACGAGAAGACAGCGTGGCAGCCAGCCCATGTGGAGAAAGGAAAATTTGGTCCGCGTCCGCAGCCCGTCGCTGCAGTCCAACTGGACAACCTTGTGGAAGACCCGACAGCCACCCCAGCATCACGTGAGGGAGATCATGTGATCACCGTCCAGCCGCGAAGCAACAACAACTCCCATATAAAAGGGAAGGCGAAAACCGCATCGTCGGCCGGAAATGGACAGCCAGTACCATGGGTCAAGTTCAACTTGACCGAGGCCGAATACAAGTACCGCAGCCGATAGGGCTGCCGCTATTGGTGCAACAGCACCAAGCACAAGACCTCCCAATGCCAAGATCAAGGCAAGGAGGATGTTCGACCTCGCCTAAACTCGGGAAATTGAGTTGCGCGGGAGGTGAGCCGACTCCACCTCTCACTCCGCTAGATTCGGCCGCCTTGCTAGCGGCCTCCTACACATCTGGGTAGAATGCGGATGTCGCGAGTCCTCGGTTCACTTACGAGGATTACGCTGTCCACTTGGTCCCACCGTTGGACCAACTACTCCACGTGCAACAATCCACCGCATGCGGTTTCATCACCATCAACAACCGATTGGCAGCTTCGTAGCCATTTTCAGTCACGGATTCGACGTCATGGTCAAGACTTGCGAGACTCGACCCGTTGACGTTCGCGGACTTCCAATGGATGCCCCTTCCCCCGACCGGTCGGTTGCCGAAACCGCATTGCAACATGCTAATGGCACAATTGCGGGATTACTTGCACACTGCAGTACCAGCTCCGTTGATGGACGCCGGAGTAGAGGTTGTCGACCTTCATGACTACCTTGCGAAGATCGACCGCAAGTTCAAGACACAACGGTACGATGACAACGACGCGCCATTATTGTACATACGCATTCAGATCGAAGAGGCGACCTGCAACGCTTTGATCGATTGCGGAGCTACTTGCAACTACATGGGCTAAGACTTTATGGTACGTGCTGGCCTTGGGCCACGCGCTCCGAGGAAGTCGCAGCCCACTCAAGTCACGTTGGCCGACGGTCACACGCACAAGTCAATCGACCAGTGCATTGATTCTGTCCCCATGTACTTCACCCCGCATGCAAGCGAGGTCGTGCCCTTCGACATTTTGGACAACTGCCTCTCCCACCCGGACTTTGGTCCCTCCCTCCGACAGGCAGCTTCGCCCATGCAGGCAAGCACGATCTTTCAAGGAGGGGGGGTTGTGGCATACTGTGCAGCCACATAGGCCTGCATGCCCTGCCCAAACGGAAAATAAGGGCCCTACAGGCCCTGTGTCATTTCAGCCTAAAAGCCTGAAAACGAGGGCCATTTTCAGGCCCTCATAGAGTCGACCTGCCCTGAAACTTAGGCGCCAGACCAGGGTTCTAGCACATGCCATTTTTGGGCCTTTTTCAAGACAACCTTTGTTTGAACTTCAGCGCCAGGGTCTGGAACATTTCGGCATTGGCAAGAGCAGCCTACCGGCCGGATCAGCACTATATAGTACTGGTCCGCCCTGCAGGCTGCATGTAGTGGACAGGTAGTTCACGAGGAGTTCACAGGCACTTCACGTGCAGTTCAGAAGGCAGTCTTCAGGAGTTGGCTGCAACACTCTGCAGGAGCATTGTAGTAGTAGTAGTGCTAGAGTAGTCTTCAGCGCTGGGTGCTGCTAGGAGGTAGAGTAGGGTTGGGAGAGAGAGAGAGAAGGGCGAAGGCCAGGGAGGCTTACCTGTGGTGCCATAGCTCCAGCTTCATCTTCGATGTACCTGCAACAAGGCGCCACCTGCAGGTTAGTACTTGGTACAGAGAGAGAAAGAGAGAGTTTTTCTTCTTCCTCCTCTAAGTCCACCATCTCTTCCTCACCCTCTCGCTACCTGACTTCTCAGCAGCTATAGACTACGAGAGAGAGAGAGATTTGTGACTTTGGGACTTGACGACATTTGGATTCAGACTCGACATTGGGATTGAGACCTTGGACGAGGGATTATTTGGGACCTGTACCAAAGACTTGGTGTTGAAGACATTCCCATCTTCCCCCTCTTCTTCGTCTAACCCCCTCCTCCTCGTCTGTGTATGGTCTTTGGACCTGGCGCCTTCTTCCTGTGTGTAGCGCCAGGCCCTTCACACCTTGCGATGATGGTGATGTATGTTTGGTCTGCATTGCGACATTGATTGGTGTGATCATTGGTATATTAGCCTTCCGTTGCGCTATCCTGTACTATGTGAGAGAGGCCAGTTCTTGTTCTGGTCTGTACCGTTACGGTATGCGACAGTGGAAGAGGTATTCAAAGATCACACAATTGTAACCCAACCAATCCCACTTCTTATGCGGGTTTCGTCTCCCTCCACGTCAATAGTCAATAAACAGTAACAAGTCTGATAAATCCCGGTCATACAGAAGTGCCACGTGGCACTACTCTCTGAAGGAGACAATGAAGACAACCAGCATTTCGCAACATCAACGTCAGCCTGAGGTAAGTATCCCGTTCCCAATCATCCACATATCCTGATCTTCCTCCTCAACGCAACCAGTCACCTTATGTAGACAGCGTGGCCAATGCCACGTAAGCAGTAGACACAGGTGGCATGCGCCACATCATCAAAGAAGACAGGTGGCATGCCGCATCAGCAACATAATGTAGACAGTGCCACATCAGCAACACAATGTAGACAGGTGGCAGCGCCACGTCAGCAGCACAATNCCGCATCAGCAACATAATGTAGACAGTGCCACATCAGCAACACAATGTAGACAGGTGGCAGCGCCACGTCAGCAGCACAATGTAGACAGGTGGCAGCGCCACATCAACAATGAAGACCAGTGGCCTGCGCCGCATTAGCAATACACGCAAGTGGCATGCGCCACATCAGCAGAGCAGACAGGTGGCAGTGCCACATCAGCAATGCCTGGCGCACAAAGCAGGAAGCGCCAGCATGCTGCCACAGTCCCACGTCGTCGTCCGCAATGCCTTCGCACAACCACCGTCTCGCCAGCGTCGTGCCAGCATCAATGCCAACGTCCAGTCATAGTCGAGCCAGCGTCCAAGCAGCATAGCAAGACTGAATGTTGACCACCTCGAGGTCAGCCTTCAAGTAGCATTTGACGAGGCTGTCTGGCTTCGGGTCCCTTCCCCATAGTCGTCTAGATTGACTCACAGTCGAGAGCCCGGATTGTACAGTTGCAGACTTCCCCTTTGGACGTGATTTTTTTTTTTTTTTTTTTTTTTTTTTTG
>BFEA01000752.1:504739-518030 GCA_003427395.1 Chara braunii | reverse complement strand
CCCTCGCTTATTACCTCCCCCGTCCAATCGAGAGCCTTAAGGAGGAGTCGCAAGGAGGATGCACGGGACTTCGGACAGGATCGGTTAGGGTAAGTCAAGGATCAAGGTCGATTAGGATGTGAAACTTCTCTCTCTCTCTCTCTCTCTCTCTCTCTCTCTCTCTCTCTCTCTCTCTCTCTCTCTCTCTCTCTCTCTCTCCTTCTTTTCCCATTCCTTCAAACCCTTTAACCCTTACCTCTTCCCCCACTCCTTCCCCTCTATGGCATATGACTAACCTCTACCCTCACCCGTTATATTGCCAGGGAACGAACGGAAAATAACTTAGTCCTCACTTGGGGGAAAGCGAGGGCAAGGGAGGGGTTGCCGGTCCTTTGTGCCACCAAGAAGGAAAGGATACGGGACTGTCGAGAGCTTTTGCGGAAGCCAAAAGGAGTGTTGTTTTTGTAACGAGGTCAGTTTGACTCAACCATCTTCCCTGACTGCATGACTAAGGTGAAGGCATGGCTTGCTTGAGTGAAGGGAAAGATAACCAAAGGATCATCAAAGGCAAAAGAAACTTAGGCTTGTGGGAGGGGCGTTGTGTTGACCCCATCGGGGATTGTACCTGGCTTTTGCTTTGTGTGGTCTTGCGCAGGTGAGTAGCCTGGGGTGGTCTGGATGGGACTTCGTCTGCCGGAGACGGGCGGGAATAGGGAAAGCGACGAGGGAAGGACATAGACCCCGCTTAAACTATGAATGCGGGATGGGTTGGATGGTCGGATGTTTGAATGAGTGGTGGGCGCCGGAATGGGGCTTGTGTGATGATCGAATGCAATGGCTCTCTTGAATGCAATGCAAGCCCAGAAGGACTAAGGGCAGTCATGGATAGGTGAATGCAATGTTGGTGGCTCAAGCAAAAAAATATATATAGCGGCTAGGGGTCCGGGCAATGCCACCCCACCCCAAGGATGCCGTGGGGGCTGTCTTGAGCCACTAGACTTAGTGAAAAGGTGTGTGGCCCAATGGATGACGCTTGGCCTGCGCATGATAAGAAGACAAACCTTCAGTAAACCCCCTGGACTGCTTGCGTATTGGAAGGAGCAATTGCCTGGTCAGACTTAACTGAACCGAGAAAACGCCACGAGTGCCAAAGAGCTACCATCTTGATGCGAGAGCGGAGCTACATCCCCCAATGTAAAGCCCTCTCGCAACTGGCCCGCCCCCATCCATCTGAAAGCACTAGGTGGGGGTGCCCCTGGGACGAACGACCCGCGCCCAGGGCGTGAGCGTGGGTGGGTCGAGCCAAGTGGGGCCCGAAGTGGGGTCGACCAAGGCTCGAAAGTCCTTCAGAGTACGGCCCCTACAAAAATGGTGGAGGTGCCCGGTATGGGTTAAATTGACCCATACGGTCTCGAGGGGGGTGCCCGACGCATGACCGTGGACATAAACATTAAGAGAAGGAACATGGACTTGTGTATGCTCTACCCCTTGCGTGAATCAGATTTGAGGGTGGCTCGGCGCATGGCAAGGCCAAGCCTGGAGGAATAACATGCATGCTTGCACACTTAATCAGCCATCTCCCTTGGAGGTGACTCTAGTCCTCCTTCTCTCGAGCTGATGTTCGTCAGACCGGGGAAGCCTTGGGCAAGCCGCAGGTCGACCCTTCCTCTTCGTGTGAAAGAAGGGCTCCGGTTACCTGGCAGGCGGTTGGTGCTTGGCTTAGGCCAGGTTCCGATGAAAATCCCACGGCGGAGTGATCCGACCGGACGGGTACCTTTCTATCTTCTCTGAGCCCAATGGGCTCATGCACTTTGCACTTTTCTTTAAATGATTGAAGAAACCTCATATGAACATAACACGTAATCAAGAAGGAACAATCCTGCCCTATGAACGGACAGACAAAAGGAGATAAGGGAATGAAGGGAGTTGCTAGACTCCAAAGAAAACTAGCTCACCCTTGAAGATGCTCACGAGAAGGAACCAGGCACTGTGTATGGAAAGTAAGGGTGAGTGGCACATACGGTCCTGAGAGAAGATTGCGAGCTATGGGTAGGAAGCGCTGGGCGCACCAAGGGAAAGGCACTTGTACCATGTATGTCCCACTTGGGACTTGTGCTTGCATGATGGGGATTCGAGCGTCCTGCCTTTCGGAAGGAAAGGATTGGTTTGCACCAGTCGGTGCGGGTTGCGAAAAGTCGTTCTCTTTGAAGTTCGCCGGGTTCCATGCACGGGGGTCGGGCCACCGGGCTGTCAGACAGGAGTTGGTCTCGTCGGCTGGTTAGTAAAATTCTCACCCGGGCGGTCCGAGCATGGCTCGATGACCTTGCCCAGGCGGGGTGCGAAACGGCTTCAGGCGGGGCAGCTACTTGTCGGCAGACGGCAGGGGGACCACTGCGTATGGGGCAAGGAGGGAGCCTCGGAGGCGATTAGTAGCTTCTCGTAGATTGGTTTGGGAAAGGTTGTTCCTTGTCGGACCGATGGAAGTGAATGCCTGGAGTGCTGGCTCCAAAGGCCTACCGAGATGTGCGGGGTGATTCCCGAGATTAACAGTGGGTACACGAGCGGCAAGTCAGGATGGGGTATTCTGGGTAAGGAGGAAAGGGCGAATGCCTTGCTGAGACCTGGGTACCGCGCTCGCGACGGTTGAGCTGTGCTTGAGGTATGGGATAAAACCTTGCCTATAGTAACAGTGAAGTTACCACTTTGAGGAAATGGTCGGTGAGGAGATGACCGGCCTGTGTGCGATGACTGCTTGGTTTTTTCTTTTTGTACCTCCCTCTGTAAAGTTGCTTGATGAATGTTGGATGGGGGCCGAGTTCTAAGTCTATTCTCGACCCCTGCCTAGGTCTGCACGAGTGAGAGAACATGAGGAAGAGGCTTGCTAGGAGTCGGAAGAAAGTGGAACCAAGAAAGAGGAATGCGAGCGGCTGGTGATCGATTGGGAGTATGGTAGGACAATGACGCCTGGAAAATGGATGGGAAAAGTTGAAGGAGACCCGGATGAGGGGCCTGAAAACGACTCTCATCTAAAAAAGGAAGAAGCAAACCATCTGACCATAAGGGGCCGTGTGGTGCTCTCATGTGGAAACAGGACAAGAGTCGGGAAACAAGATGGCGCGGTGTTTGGCGCCTCCTGTCTACTTTAATGGTCCGGAAATGCCTATAGAAGTAAGGGGCGGGGTATCTGTTGTTCTCCCGGAAGAAGGGACGTGGACCGACCTGGAACCAGCATATGAAACCGTGATGCTGGACGAGAGGGACGCGTTCCTTTGGATAGAAACGATCTGGACTAAGGTCAGCCTGACGAGACTTTCACCTAGTTTGATGGACCTAGAATTTCGGGGAACAGTGGAAGCTCGAGGACGGGTCTACGTGTCCCAGGAAATGGAAAATGCAATGGTAGTGGGACTAGTATTGGGCACGGCACCAGATCAGTTGTTTAAGCAAGCGGAACGGGAAGTGGTATGGGCAGCATGTCAGTGGGCAGAAATGGAGATGGAAAGGATGGAGGGGCGAGTGGAACTCGGGGACCGGGAAAACATGAGACGTCCTCTTAGGACAATGAGGTGCGTGCTACCTCCGTTTCTGGTGGATGCAGTCTTTGGGACCAGGGATAGACTGGAACGTATATGCCAATCGATGACACGCCTGAGGCTGTACCAATGTGCTAGACAAGACTTCTTTAGGTTATCGGTGGAGGCAGGGCCGTTTGAAGGAAACTGGGCGGAAGAATTAGCTGAGGTGCTAAACCTCCTCAGCGCGGATGAAGTCTTTGTTCCTAGTTCGGTGCATTGGCAGATAGTCTACCGAAACTTGGCAGCAGGGGAAACCTTCTTGGAAATGGTAAAGGAGATGTTCGTAGACGAGGAGGATTTCGGTGATGAGGAGGATGGGGACGAGATAGAGGACTGGGACTTCTGAGGGGGGGACTTACCCGGGGAAAACGGGTTGTCAACCATGTGCAGGTAGGGAGCAATGAACCGGGAACTCGAGCCATGGGACTGTACATGGGAACCAAGACGAATCGGAAGGGGAGTAGAGATGTCGGTACCGTCGAGCTATGAATGGAAGGGGACCACATGTGATTGGCGGGGGTATGAGATTGTGCCGGAGCTATCGTACCTATGGATAGAGCGAGTCTGGAACCCGTTGAGGGAAGAGGAAGGATGGGAAGAGATTGCAGAAGGGAGGGTGGAATCAATCGGGACGATTGTTCTCTCCGAACAAGGTTGGCACCTGTTCTGCACAACGCTCGCGGCAGGACAGGACCCGATGTGGCTTTTAGGGGACGCTGGGGCAAGGGCTCGACAGGCGGGGGAAAGGTTTGCTAACAAGGGTTGGGATACGGTCAACAGTAGAGTCGTGATGGGAGGATGGAAGAAATTTAAACCGCCTGGCACCCGAACCAAGATCTGGGTGCCCGAGTTCGTGGCGGACTGGTTTGGGGGCTTTGATCATGTAACAGAGGTGGCGGACACGATGGAACGAATACACGTGGACTGCGCATGGCTGGCAGAGGAATCCTATAGGACGTCCTTGAAATTCGGGCCCTTCCATGGCGATAGAGCCCGGGAGGTTCTTATCATTTTGGAAATCAAAAGGAATGACCGACAGGAGGTGGCCCCGGAAACTAGGGAGGCCATAATCCGCCGTGAGGTGGCAGCAACACCCTGTTATGTGGACGATGTGTTCAAACTGTTCGAAGTGCTGTGGTTCGACTAAGCGCAGGAAAGCCGTGGGGCCAGGCAAATATGGGAAAAATTGCTAAGATAAGGGAATGGGATGTCTGGCCATTGTAGGGTTCAGGGCGGATTGCGGGCCAGGAGATCGAAGGCGAGTGCGCGATGGCGCGAAGAAGGACGTTCCTTGGGGAACGCCCCTTGGGCATTGAACCGCCGAGGGAAGTGCCGGGTGGTGTAGAGGTTAGCTTGCCGACGACAAGTGAAGGCTGGCACCAGGTGGCAGATTGGGTCGGGGTCGAGCTTGCGGAAAATATGGTTTACTTGGTGACGAAAGTTGAGTGGCGTGCGGAAGAGAATGGGGAATGGAACCCGGACCCGCGGGGGCATGTGCGTGCAGAAGGACGGTTGTATGTGTCAAAGGATGGGTGGAGGGAGTTCGGAGTTCGGTTGGCATCAGGAGAAAACCCGTTGAGCATGTTTGAAGGGGCATGGCAGTTAGTATGGCAGGCGGGGTTTGAGTTCGCAGATCCGAGGTTTGACGACGTAACAGCGGACCTTAGGGTGGCCATGGTCGGGAGTTTCGAATTGCCTAGTGAAAATGTACGAATGAGGCTGCCGCCCTTCCTGCTGGGAAGGCTGGGCGGGCTGGGACTTGTTAGACGAGCAGTGGTCGAGCTCGCAAGCTTGACATACGAAGAGGCAATGGTACATCGAGAATACTATCGGGTCTTCTTAGAAATGGGGTCGTTCAGTGGAGAGCAGAAGTATAAGGTGCTGCGCATCCTGCGTGTCGTGTTTAGCACCAGGCCGAGGGCTCCGGTTGTGGGAAGTGAGGTCCTGTGGGGTGTCATCCGATGAGAAATAAGTCAAGGGATGGTGTACATGGATGATCTATACCGATTGTATGACCCGCTGGAAGTAGGAACAGGTCGGTAATAGGGTCGAAAGAAAGGGGAAGGAACAAAGGGGGAAAAGAAGCGTCGGGCTAGGGACCGGAGAGTTGTTCGGGCGGAGAACTGAAGACCAAATGAAATAAGTAAACTTGCTTGCTGTTTAAAACTGTGCAGGGGATTTCTAAGTCCAAAATGGCGATGAGACGCACCCGGATGTCACGACGGCCCACGTACCCGCGACCACCCACGGAAAGTGTAGGTGGATGGGAGGTATCGCTTCTAGCAAGCTACATGGTCCGAGGACTGGATACCAAATGGAGGGCCGTGACCTTGGGAAGGGATCAGGCGTTCATGATGGTGGATGTTTGTGGGATGGTATGAGGATTAATAGGGGACCAGGGGACGACCTGTACACTCACCTTAGGGTGACGGGGACCGTATACCTGCCGACGGTGGTACATGTTAGGAACGGAACTGGCGCTAGGGCACGATCTGTTACCAATTTTCCAGAGGGCTACTAGGGTGCTGAACCGAGTAGGCCAGGAAGTGGGAGGGAGAAGGAATGTGGGACTGAGAACCCGGTTGGAGATAGGAGGTTGGCGGGAATTTAAGGCCCCAATGACTTTGCTGAGGTGTCGAGTGCCTTGCTTCATGGTGGACCTGGTGTTCGGCAGCCTCGCAAGGGCGAGGGATCTGGTGGATTCGACCCTTGTCTGGATTCACCACTTCCGACCACAAACAACAGGGATGTTTTACGATGTATCGGTCAGGCATGGGCTGTTCTCGGGAAATCATGCCTGGGAATTACTAGACCTCATTGAATTTTTGATATTCGGGTTGCCTCGCTTGACGTTTGAGGAATATGCACCAATAATCGTTAGGGAAATAGGGATGGGAGAAAACTACCTTGCCGGTGTGGCTGACCTGTTCGAGGAACCAGATGAACAAGGCAGGCCTGAAGGACCAGCGTGAGGAAAGGCGCCAAGGAAATGTGGGAAAAATAGAGGATGGATATTAAGATAGGAAGGTAGCCATCAGCAGAAGGGGGCTGTGGTCGGAGTTCCGCCGTACCCAAAGATGTGGCAGGAGGGAACTGGGAAGACCACCCGCGCTGAAGGACGTTGGGGCATCCGGGTGTCGGGAAGTCAAAAGGGCTACCCTCAAGGGGAGAGCCGCTAGCCCCAGACACCGCCCTAAGGGACCAGGGCACGGCAGTGACGAAACGCCAAAGCTCGGCAGCAAGCCTTCCGGCAAAAGCAAGATAGAACGACGCCCTGTAGGAAATTGTTGGGTAAGTCGTCCCGACAAAATAAGACGGGAAAACAAGGAAATAAGTAAGAATGAGGGGACCCTAGGGGCCGGGAACTAGGGAAGCTATGAACAACCGGCCGTTTCGCAAAAAAAAAAAAATTCATATACAGGGTAGGTAAAGGGATGGCGTCGGAAGAAGAGGCTGAGGAACAGCGAAGCGAAGGAAATCAGGGCACGGGTAGGGGTACGGAACGAAACGAAGCATCAGTAAAGGATCGAGAGTCAGCAAAACCAGAGGGAACCAGGGAAAATGGGAAGGATTTTTCGACGCGCGAAACTCCGGAGGAACCACGCCCAAGAAAATGAAAGTCTCGGATGCACGCCGAAAGTTGGCAGAAATAGAAAGGCGGACTGCGAAATATAAGGCGAGACTTATCTAGCAAATGATGGCTGGGAATGAAGAGGATCCCCAGGGGGAAGGGTGACGAGAGGGACGCAGGACCAGTCAGGGCGAATAGCCGGACCAGTGTAGCAGACATAGTATATACGGCAGCATATAAGTGACTCGCTAAATATAGAAAGGGGGCGCCTCGCGTGTGCGTTTTTGTTGCAAGAACCACCAGGATGACGTCTCGGCAAAATTCGAGGGGCCGGAAGAGTTTCATAACTTTTAGGGGCCAAAGCGTGATGAAAAATCCCTAGGAAGTTAAGAAAAGGTGTCAACCAGCGGGCAACCGGAATCGAGCAAAGCATGGGTGTCCGAAATGGGGGAATAAGTGGTTCTACTTGTCTGGCCTCCTTGTGATACTGGTAAGAGAGACCGTCGAAACAGTAAGACAGGTAAAGGGCGAGAAAACATATAGGGTAGGGAGAACCCTAAAGAGCACAACGAAGTGAGAGGACAAGGATTAAGCTGATTTGAAGACGAGAACATTTCCGAAACTGATAGCGATAGGAAAACTGTGAGAGGTAGATTCTAAAACAAGTTCTCCTCCCTTCGATTGTATGGCACGCAGGTCTGATACGTTATGGATGTCGCAAGCAACCAAAGGGGCCGGAGAAATGAACGCGACCGGATAGGCAACGTGGATGGTCGGAATCCGGGGGAACAAGACGGTAGCATGAACGCCAACCGGTGGTTCAACAGCGAGGGGGTCAAAGGCAACGAGAGGGGGATTTTGGAGAAAGGGAGTCATACCGGGAGGAGGCCTACATAATCTCGGGGAATGAGGCCAATCGTGGTCGGACATACGAAAGAGTCACAGACCTCGGTGGGTGGAGTGACAAAGAAAAGGAAGGTAGCAGACACCCTACGAAGACTTAAGGAAGTGGAGCAGATGATAGCAACTTACAAGGTTGGTGTAATTGAAGAAATGATAAAGGACATTGAGGGTGAGAATGACGATAAGCTACACAATGATGAATGGCAAGGTGAGATGCAACGAGAGCGCATGATTGGGAAGCCCGGTGAATGGGGGACGGGGGGAAACGCGGGGGAAAAATGGGGGTGCGACCTTCCAAGGTAGGGACCGCGAAGGAAATAAGGAAGCCCGGAACGGACCATCGAACAAGCCAGCGTACAGAGGGACAATCCTTGTCAAATGAAGACTATAGTGAGTTGTGGAATCTAAGGGAGAGACTCACAGGCTGGCTCGACCAAGAAAGGGAAGACGGAATAGAGAGTCGCCGGCGAAACAACGAAGGGTTTGAGGTCCTAGAAACAACCGGGTACGGGATGAAAAAGGGGTCGGGGGAGTTGCACGATCAAGGGGAAGGGACGGACAACCAGAGGGAAAGGGTAGGGGATACCCTCCGGGTGGTGCAAACCCACGTATCTCGAACTCCGTTAGTACCCCAAGAAGCTCTAGCTCCAAGACCCGAGCGCAGAACCGGTCGGAAAGATCCTTCAAAGGAATCATGTCAATATTGCACCTTGATGGGACACTTCGTTAGGCTTTGCCCGAAGCTTAACCATGACATCATAAGAGGACGGTGTTCTAGGACCCTCAAGGGACAAATCCTGGGTCCTGGAGAAAGGGTTGACTGAAATTCACACGGGGGGATGAGACGCGTTATAACGATATTAAACAGCCTAGACTTTTCGGTAGTGGAGAAAGAGGAAGTGGGCGAGCTTTGTTGAGGGCCAACATGCAACCACGAGAAGAAGCGGGGTCGTGGATAGGACGGGACCGCTGCTAAAAACCCAAGATGATGGCCACCCTCTAACCCCCGAGACGAGATAGGATCCGTGTCCTCGAGGCCCACCCCCTCGGGCACTGACATTGCAATGGATAAGGATGATCCTAACCAGGCTGTCCAATTGAAATGGATAAGGATGGTCCTAACCAGGCTGTCCAATTGAAATGGATAAGAATGACCCTAACCAGGCTGTTCGACTTGGAAGTGGAAAGAGCAACCCTAACCAGGTTGTCCGAAATGGCCCCTGACAAGGGTCATTCTTTGGAATTGGCACTGGGGTCCCTTTGCATGGCTGTTTGAGATGCATGGTATTGGAAGAGCTGAGCCTTGGAAAAGAGATTGGTAAGAGCAGAGCCTTGGAAAGGAGATTGCAAAGAACTCAGTCCTGGAAAAGATATTGGACTCAGCCTTGAAAAGGATATTGGACTCAGCCTTGGAAGAGATATTGTATTGGGCATTGGACTGAGATTGAGCATTCGACTGAGATTGATCATTGGACTGAGATTGAGCACTAGACTGAGATTGAGCATGGGAATGAGACTGAGCATTGAAATTGGATTGAGTATTGAAAATTGCATTGCATAAACAGGGGACCTTAGGCAACTGGAAGTGGATTTGGAAAGAGCCTTGAAATGAAATTTCTTTTTTCTTCTAGTCTTTGGCCTCAGCAAGAGGGGGATATCGGTGCATGCACCGCAACCCCAAAGACCTCTATCCCTTTGAGGGAAAAAGTCTCAGCGCGACCTGTTCCTCTTCAAGGGGATGAGGGTTAAAGGACTAAGACACCTACCACTTGGATCGGTGCGGGACGTCCGGAACTACCCCCGGCAATGAGCTCTAGCCGGGGAGTTCAAATTGCGCCTCCTGTTGAACGCCTAAACGTCAAAGGGCGAAAAAGCCAAATGGGCGAGGATGTCATTCTCATCTAGTCTATTTTGTCCTCTCCAACCACTCGCCATGTCATAGAGGGGTGCCATGGCCGTTTGGGTCGGACCTCGGCTGCCCGCACTAAGTTGGGCAGCACTGTCCAAGGGGAGGGACTTGGCGGAGTACCGGGTGGAGTCCGCGGCCACCACGGGGCATTGACACCGCCCCGCCGGAGCATTACAACCGCTTCAGGACTAATTGCGAGGTCTTCGTAACTGCACTCGCGAACTGACCGAGAGCCCAACTCTCTTGAAAGGAAGAGGCCGGAATCCAGAAAATCACCACTCGGGAGGAACGATTCGCGAGGAACGCTCTTACGGCTAGACGAGGCCTTGGAAGGCTTGGATTGGACCTGCCTGCCAAAAGTGAGGAGGAAGCTCAGTATTGGTGCTTGCCACGTAAGAGAAGAAAGGTCGGACTAAGTGGAAGGATGAGGCGCCACCCGCTGGGGAAGAAATGATCATCCCTCCTTTGTGAAGCGAGTGGGCTTACGTCCTTGACTCAGTCGGCGGGCCAAAGGTCTTGTACCTCCGAGTGAGGACTAGTCGCGCGATGGGGACATCGAGTTTTGAGTGGGGGGAAGGTGTGCCATCTACCAATAAATACGCATGGAAAAAAAACTTGTAATTGTCTTGCATGGGCCTGAGAAAAAGGGTCTGGCAAGACGCCCAGAAAAGAAAAAGACTTGTAATTGGTTTTGCATGGGCCTGAGAAAAGGGGGGGCCTGGCAAGATGCCCAGGACATAAAAGACTTGAGCAAGTGACATGATATGAACTTGAAAAGGGGTCTGGCAAGACAACCAGGAAGAAAAGGGCTGGTATGATTAACTCTGCATAGACTTGAGAAAAGGACTGGTAGGCTGGGGAATGGCTGTGTGATTGGCTTGCATGGGCTTAAGAAAAACGTCCGACAAGATGCTTGGGAAAAAAATGCACAAGGGATGAACCGAGCATTGCACATGGAAAGTCAATTAAGTAAAGGGCGAGAAAGGCCAGAGGATGATATGCACGCAGAATTGGCAGGACCTGAGAAAGGTCGGGAGGGATGACCCGGGAAGAATGCATGTGGATTTGGCTATGCCTGAGCTTCGGAAGAGGAAAAATTGTACTGAAAATGTGTGGATGTCGTCAGAGAAATGAATGAGACGAAACCAAAATGATTTCTGCTCAAGAATGTTTTCTCAATGTAATGGGAAGATAGATTTGAGATTACGAATGCAACCTTCAAGACATTGTCAAGAGCGAAAAATAACGTACAATGAAAGACTAATGCGAGACATGTCTGTTGACGGACCTCCCAAGGGGAAATGCTAGACAACTTGATGAGGAAAGAAAGCAAGAAAGAGACACCAAGTTGTTTAATGCTAGACAACTTGATGAGGAAAGAAAGCAAGAAAGAGACACCAAGTTGTTTAAGCTCCTTGACGTGTTGCTAGCTCGCACCTGGAGGAAGCTATGGCGAATGATCCTTGTAACATCCGTCGCCAAAATCTCCCTTTTACCTCGGTCCCTGGGGAGGGTGATGGGCGCGTCGTCCTCCCTCTTGTGGAACGATACGGGAGGTTGTGGGGGAGCTCTTGGGTATTTGGGAGTTCCAGTGAGAAAGAGATACAGCTGTGAGACGGACGTTGATGCACAGAGGGTGTTACGCGCTCGTTACAAAGACATTATTGAGCTTGGGGACGTTACGCAATCCAAAGGAAACCCGAAACCAAACCTTGACCCCTCCATACCCTCCCCCGCCCCAAGGGGCGGAAACTTAAAGAAGGACCCGAGAAAAAAATGAGAAAGACAAAAAGAACCCTGGCGAGCTAACTACTCAATCCACCCCACTCCTCTCCCCTGTCTGTCTATCACTTCAAAATCCCTACTGACCATGGATTGGTGAGCGATGAGGACATCGCGAATGAGTGGGGGAAATATGTCGGGACTGGTGAGTCCCGAATGATTTCCCGACACTCGAAAGACTGTATATGACCAATTTGTGCACGGTAGAGAAAAACCGGAGGCAGGAATGCTGGAAAGATCGGAAGCGAGGGCACAGACAGTAGGAAGCTAGAGGTTGTCCAGGGTCGTCAGGACCGCTAAACTAGAAAAGGATTGTCTAAGCAAGGAACGACAAAGGGCCGCAAGAAAATAGCGAAGGCGATTCTTCCCCCGAAAACGGAGAAGGACCGCCAGGAATAGTAGTAAAAGCGGGATGTGTGCCGCAAAGAGAGAAGAGAAGCAGAAAACGATAGGACGTAAGGCGCCGACATGGGGAAAAGGTGGCCGGGCCAGGTGGGGCACTAGGACGCAGCAACGAGAGGCTCAAGGGGACCACGGGAGACCAAGAGAAGATGTGGTGCCGGTAGGACAAAGTGTCAGGGACCACGGGAGACCAAGAGAAGATGTGGTGCCGGCGGGACAAAGTGTCGGGGACCACGGGAGACCAAGAGAAGATGTGGTGCCGGCAGGACAAAGTGTCGATGACCACGGGAGACTAAAAGAAGATGCGACACCCATGGGACAAGTGTCTGGGACCGCACGGGTCTAGACAGAAAATGCGGCACCCATGGGACAAGTGTCGGGGATGGCACGGGACTAGGCAGAAAATGCGGCACCCATGGAACAAGTGTCGGGGACCGCACGGGACTAGACAGAAAATACGGCACCTATGGGACAAGTGTCGGGAACTAGTGTCGGGGACTAGTGTCGGGACTAGTGCGGGACAAGTGGCGGGGACCCGTGACGTCCCAAGGAAAAATGGYGGCATGRWATGCGGTGCAAAAAAATAAAACAAGGTRCACCGTCAAAATCGGAGATCTTGACGGCCAAATTCATTRGYACCACTAGTGCAAGCACTAGTGGGAGCAAGTGGGAGGGCARAAAKWAAAATAAAAAGTWAAGAAACAAGTGGTGGGAGGCATGAGAGCAATCCGAAAAAYCTCGGATTGGCCTCCCTCAAGAAAATAGGGCCAAAAGGAGCCAACACGAGAAAAATAGGCTCCTAGAAAAAAATTGGTGCAAGGGGGCCTACCGTTTGGGAGAGGGGAGGACTAACGGTGGCCCCCAAGGACATGGAAGGGCCACAACTGCAGTCCGAAAAATAACGGACTACCCCTTGGGCATAGGAAGGGCAAAAACTAAAAGGGAGAAGCAAGAAAAGGGCCTTAACGGCTAGTTCACACTTGACATGCTAAAAGAAAAAGAAAAGAAAAGAAAAATGGGAGGTGAGAGAGGATGAGTGAGTTGGCCGTCAGTTGGGACTACAGCAAGTTGGGACTGCCGAGTCCCAACTAACCATAAGTGGAGGGAAAAGAAAAGAAAACGAAAAGAAAAGAAAAGAAAAATGAGAAAAGGGCCTTAACGGCTAGTTGA
>BFEA01000752.1:473637-498433 GCA_003427395.1 Chara braunii | reverse complement strand
AGGATGTGAAACTTCTCTCTCTCTCTCTCTCTCTCTCTCTCTCTCTCTCTCTCTCTCTCTCTCTCTCTCTCTCTCTCTCTCTCTCTCTCTCTCTCCCATTCTCTCTCCTTCTTTTCTCATTCCTTCAAACCATTTAACCCTTACCTCTTCCTTCACTCCTTCCCCTCCATGGCATATGCCTCTACCCTCACCCGTTATATTGCCAGGGAACGAACGGAAAAAAACTTAGGTCTCACTTGGTAGAAAGCGAGGGCAAGGGAGGGGTTGTCGGTCCCGTGTGCCACCAAGAAGGATAGGATACGGGACTGCCGAGAGCTTTTGGGGAAGCGAAAAGAAGTGTTGTTTTTGTAACGAGGTCAGTTTGACTCAACCATCTTCCCCGACTGCATGACTAAGGTGAAGGCATGGCTTGCTTGAGTGAAGGGAAAGATAACCAAAGGATCATCAAAGGCAAAAGGAACTTAGGCTTGTTGGAGGGGCGATGTGTTGACCCCATCGGGGATTGTACCTGGCTTTTGCTTTGTGTGGTCTTGCGCAGGTGAGTAGCCTGGGGTGGTCTGGATGGGACTTCGTCTGCCGGAGACGGGCGGGAATAGTGAAAGCCACGAGGGAAGGACATAGACCCCGCTTAAACTATGAATGCGGGATGGGTTGGATGGTCGGATGCTTGAATGAGTGGTGGACGCCGGGATGGGGCTTGTGTGATGATCGAATGCAATGGCTCTCTTGAATGCAATGCAAGCCCGGAAGGACTAAGGGCAGTCATGGATAGGTGAATGCAATGTTGGTGGCTCAAGCAAAAAAAAATACATAGCGGCTAGGGGTCCGGGCGATGCCACCCCACCCCAAGGATGCCGTGGGGGCTGTCTTGAGCCACTAGACTTAGTGAAAAGGTGCGTGGCCCAATGGATGACGCTTGGCCTGCGCATGATAAAAAGACAAACCTTCAATAAACCCCCTGGACTGCTTGCGTATTGGAAGGAGCAATTGCCTGGTCAGACTTAACTGAACCGAGAAAACGCCACGAGTGCCAAAAAGCTACCATCTTGACGCGAGAGCGGAGCTACATCCCCCAATGTAAAGCCCTCTCGCAACTGGCCCGCCCCCATCCATCTCAAAGCACTAGGTGGGGGTGCCCCTGGGACGAACGACCCGCACCCTGAGCATGAGCGTGGGTGGGTCGAGGCAAGTGGGGCCCGCAGTGGGGTCGACCAAGGCTCGAAAGTCCGTCACGGTACGGCCCCTTCACCGTGTCTTGAATGCGGTCTTGTAGCGATCTTGCGGGCGTATCGAAATCTGATGATATCCCGACTTCAAATCCAATTTTCAAAAAAAAAATTGAGCCGCCGAAACGCTCCAGAAGGTCATCACTACGAGGAAGAGGTCTCGCGTTCTTGACGGTTTGTGCGTTGAGCTTGCGGTAATGGATGCATAGGCGAAGATCCTTGTTCTTCTTCCATACCAAGAGAAATCGCGCACCATATGGTGAACTACTAGGCCGGATCCAGCCTTTGTCCAACAAGTCGCCGAGCTGCGCGCAGAGTATTGTAAGTTTCTCCTTGCTCCTGCGATAGATGCAACCTTTCGGCGGCACGACACCGTCCTCGAGAATGATCTCATGAGAGATCGGCTGATCGGACACCACATCGGTAGGTGACTCGATGTCGGCGAATTCGTCAAGCAACCGTACCACACGGGGGTCCGAAGACAGGTCCGTGGGTGGAGATTCGGCGACCGCGACGGTTCCAAGAAAATATAGGCCTATTTCGTCAGGCCGCTCATAAGCGCACGTAGCCTGGAATGACTTGGCCGTCACAACTTGGCACCGGATCGAAGGGTGCGGAAGAGGGATGGTACATGGCACTTCGGCGCCAAAGGCGTCGCGGATCGTAAGCGTCCGCCGATGGAAGTTGACCGTGTGATCCGCACTTGCAAGCCAAGGCATACCCAAAATGATGTCGAAGTCCGTGTTCAAGACGTCAAACGTCACCGGTTCGCATGCATGAGGTGGAAAATAGATCGGTATGGCCTCGATGTAGCGGTCAAGGAGTTGTTGCGTCCTACCGTCTGCCAACTTGATCGTCGTCGGGTGTGGCTTCCTTCGAACTTGTGGGCCAAGGCCGGCCCTTTGGACAAAGGACTGACTAATGAAGTTGCGAGTCGCGTTGCTGTCCAGCAAAGCGTTGCGGGATGCTTGCCCAACTTGGATGCAGATATAAAGGAGCGGTGCGTTGTTATCATCGTACCGCTGCGTGTGAAACTCGCGGGCCACCTTGGTAACATATGCAAGGATGTCCCCCACCGCGACTTCGTCATCCATTGGCGAAGTTGGTGGTGCATAGAAGGCCAAGTATGTATGGAGATGAGCGCTTAGTGGTGCGCTTTGCGGTTCGAGTAAGCAGCCGGTGGAAGGGAGAGGAAGCCACGCAAAATCCTCGGGCGTCAACGGGTTCAAGTCCTCTTATATTAAACGCGCTCGCCGAATCCTGTGAAGGTCCACCTAAAGTCGACTCAATGCCGTTGCTTCTGAACGAAGAAGAAACCGCACATACACCCTGTCCTTGGGCTCGTGAATTCAGCGAAGGTACGAGTCGGGCAGCATAGTCCTCGAAAGAATGAAGAATGGGAGGACTTACGACTTCCGCATGTGCCCCGGAACCGAGGGAAGTTACCCGCATGGCAACCGGTTTCGAAGGCGTCGAGAGTGTCGTCGCATCACTCTCGGCGGTGCTCACTTTCCCGACTGGGAAGTGCCCTTGGTTGTGCAGCTTGCGATATCATACACTGAGTTGTTGCACCACAAACAATAGCGGTACTTGGTGCGGACGTGATACCCGCGCTCCGTAAGACCATAATGTGTCCAAGGTTCTTGAGTTGGAGTTGCTTGTCCGGGCTCGGAAGAAGTGGTGTTTGTCTTCGTTTTGCCGCGACCTCGTCCTTTGACGGGGCGGCCACCATTCCGGACAGTTGCTAATCTGTCTCCCTCGTCACACGAGGCAGCCTTGTTCGAAGTTGAAGGGTCGCTCGACATTGCCGCCACGACCACGACCACTTTCGGCCGATGCTGATACGCGCCCTGGCCGACAGTTGACGAACGACCAATATGCTTGGCTTCCAAGTTCTTCACGATGATCTACGCGACCTTGTTGAAGAGTTCCTCACTTGGGTTGAGGTTCTCGGCGACTTGAGTCCACACATTTTGCAAAGCTGGGCATGACCTCTTAATGAAAAAGAGTTTGATGCAATCGAAGGTCATCGACAACTTTGGCGTGCTCGCTAAGCGTTGGTACTCAAATATCCAGTCTCCGTTCGACATGTTGTTCTAAGAGAATATCAGCAGCTTGTCCATCGCATGATGCTCAGGCGGTTCCACTTGGAAATGTTTCTTCCATGCCGCCGTGAGATCGGCCCAGGTGAAGAAGTTATGCAGCTCGGAGACTGTCCATGCGTGTGCGGACAGCATGTTGTCCAGCCATGCTTGACGCCCACCTCCTGATGGTGAGTACAAGTATGTGTGTCGATCGTTGTCGCCGACCCCATGGATGTCCAACTTGAGTTCGAACTGGCGTCACCACGGTATAGGTTCCGTCTTCGATGCATCTCAGAAGATCGGGAACTCGTCAAATTTGGGAATGTTCTCTCGTGACGATGTGCTAGGGCCGGTTGTTGCTGCGCAAACCTGCTGCTCAAGCCGTTGTGCCCCGGTTTTGAGTGTTCCCACGTCTATCTCCAAGACGCTGACATGATCGGCGAGGTCGGAGGGGCCGGTGTCGGGACCGGTGGGTCCTGAGATAAGTCATGACCCTTAAGAAACGGTATGTGGCAGAATTGTGCACGGTAGAGAAAACAGGAGGAAAGAGAGATAGGAAAGGATGAAAGGCTAAGGCATAAGGGCCGGGGCCTAGGGGCCTAGAGGATGCCCTGGACCGTCGGAACCACGAGACCAAGAAGGGACTAGCAGAGTAGTAAGAGGGTTGCAAGAAAATGGTAAAAGCGGCCCTTCTTCCCGAAAGAAGAAGGACCGCCGTGCAACCGAGAGACAACGGATTGCTTGAGGGAGGTAAAACACATGTCTTAGGTGCGTCCAACATTGAGCCCGCATGCACTTAAGGGTCGTCCGTTTCTTTTTCCTTCAGATTTGGGCTAATTGTGGGGCAATGGGACTAGGAAATTGACCCCTACTACAATCCGAGTTACAACGGACTGCATGGGGAAGGGAAAACATATGTTTTTGGTGCATCCGGAGCCAATATTGAGCCCGGATGCACTTGAAAATTGAGCGCTTCATTTTCTTTCAGTTTGGGGCAAGTTGTGGGGCTGTTGGACTACGGAAATAGCCACAGTTGCAGTCCAAGAAATAACGGACTGCATAAGGATACCTAGGCCAAGAAAAAAATGAGCCATGGCAAACCCAAACGGCTAGAAAATAGTGACTTCGGCATGAGGCAAATAGAAACGGTAAGCCACAACCGTGAGATGAGGATCTCGCGGCCGAGAATAATCGGCGAACATGAGGCACTTGGGGAGGGGATATTGGGACTGGCAGGGAAAAGGAAGTCCCAAAATAAAAATGGGACGTCGTCCGGGACGATGCCGGGGACTAAATGGGCCTAAATAAAAATAGTCGAAAAGTCAAACATGCGCCGGCGGACTACCGGCGGGACAAAATGGAACTATCACAGGGAGAGTGGCAGGGACTTGAGATGTCCCAAGGGAACCATGAGCCAATATGTAGAATGGTCACGCAAAGAAAACGCCACCGTCAAGATCGAGATATTGACAGTGGAAAATATTAGCACCACTAGTGGGATCAAACGGGAGCGTCATGAGAGAAAAAAAAGCAAAATAATGATAATGGGAGGGCTGGCCAGCAGTCCGAGATATCTCGGACTAGTAAGGCACAAGGAAATAGAGCCTCAATAGGCTCTAGGCAGAAAATAAGCTGCCAAAGAAAAAACGAAGCACAAAGGGGTTCAAAATTATGAAAACGGAGGCAATCGAAAACCCTCATGAGCATGTGGGCTTCATTATTGCAGTCCGAGTTGTAACGACCAACTGCTGGCCATGAATCTGGCCATGAATGAGTTTCTAAAGCCTAGAAAGAGGTTGCAGAACTGCTTAACACTTGTCGCAGGAGAAATAAAAGAAAAAGAAAGAAAAAGGGGAGAAAAAGGAGGGAGAAGTAAACAAAGGGGGAGAAAATAGTGAAGGAGAATGTGCGGGTCAGTTGGGACTGGCACGGTAGGGATTGGCAAGTCCCTACATTGACCTCATCCCTCCGGATTTAGTGGAGGGCATTCCGGATTGCAGAGTACAAAATCTGAATTAAAAAGACCAAAATGAGAGAAAATGCAAAAGAGAGTTGGCCGTTTTTTTTTGTGGGTCATGGATCTGAGATCAGACCTCATGGTTGAGAGCATATGGCTGTTTTTTGTGGGGCCAGCTCAAACGGCCAACTCCGGAATGAGTTGGCAACCCAAAATGGAAAGAAACAAAGGAGGGAAAAAACGAAAACTGCGCATTTGGCCCCAAAACGAGGCCAGATGCACCAAAAATCGAAAAAGTGAGCATAGGAGCTCAAAATTGAAGAAAGGACCACTTGGGGGCAGCTGGGAATTATGTTGACCTTGGATCTCGGCTAGATCCAAGGCTGAGATTGCTCCGAGATGTGGAAAAATATCTCGACCAACCCAAAATGCGGTAGAGTCAGCAAAAATCGAGACAAAGACCCACAAGGTTTTTTTCTTTCAAGCAAGGCTGCCCCTTGGGCATTTGCACTCAAGGGGGCAACATTTGAAAATGAAAAAGAGGCTTGACAAGGGCCAAGAGGCAGGCCGAGCTGGTACCAATCACTCAGACTGCATGTACTTGGCCAAAATGAGGCTTAGGTGCCCCCGAAGAGGCCTAGTGGTGAAAATTGGCCTTGGGGGTACCTCAGTTCACCTCAAGGCACATGGGGAGACCCATGGGCTGGCCGGAGTGCTGGTTTCATCCTACATAAGCTGAGATTTCAGTCCGTCACACTCACATTTGCATGAGGAGTGCCCATGCTGCCCAAGTGAGCTCACAATGACACTCTACTCACTTGGAGTGAGAGGAGGGGAACCGCTGCGAGTTTGGGAGCTTAGAGGAGGCTGTGAGCTAATGTGGGGAGTTGTAGGGACTGGTGGTAGTGAGGCTGGCCTAGGGTGGTGGTCCGCCATATCCCCCTGGTTGTAAGGAAAAAAGAGAGGCTAGAGAGAGTCCCATTAGCCCTCCAAGAGGGAAGGACTCCATAGCCACAGTGATAGGAGTTTGCCATAGTCAGGGAAGGACTAAGGAGGAAGAAGGAGAAAAGCTTGAGAGAGAAATGAGTCATAGCCAAGTGAGGAAAAACATCATTAAGATTGGTATTTCAACTCCAAGATACTAGAGGAGGTGAATGGAAAGAAGGAGAAACTCCTTCTTCTTCTTCTTCTTCTCCTTCCTTTTCCTCTTCTTCATCTTCTTCCCCTACTTCTTCTTCCTCCTCTTCTTCTTCTTCTTCTTCTTCTTCTTTTTCTTCTTCCCCTTCTTCTTTTTCTTCTGCTTCTTCTTCTTCTTTTTCTCCTTCTTCCCCTACATCCTTTTATTTTCTCTCCTTTCTCTCCTCTCAAGTCTCCATCACTTCCTTCCCCCTCTGCACTATCTCTCTCCTTCTTTTTTTCAATCTCCTTCCTCATTTTCCTCTTTCCATAGCTACACTCCAAAGTATAGGAGAGGTAGTGGGTAGCGCCTCCCCTAGTAGTGACCATCTCATTAACTTTCCTTCATCACATTGTAAATCGTCGCTTCTTGATGCTAGTGTTTGTATCATCCATCTTCCATGCTTTGTCCATTCCTTGCACTTAGTGGTAGTTCGATTCTTCCATAGCTGTTCAACTTGTGAAATGCATGTGTTTGCCCTTGTCACACATGCTTTGTCCATTCCTTGCACTTGGTGATAATCTGATTCTTCCATAATTGTTTAACTTGTGATGTGCATGTGTTTTCCTTTATGACACTCATGCTTTGTCTATCTCTTGCACTTGGTGATAGTCCAATTCTTTCCTAGTTGTTCAACTTGTGAAATACATGTGTTTTCCCTTGTCACACTCGTGTCACACTCATGCTTTGCTCATTCCTTGCACTTGGTGATAGTCCGATTCTTACATAGCCGTTTAACTTGTGATGTTCATGTGTTTTTTCTTTGTCACACTCATGCTTTGTCCATCTCTTGCACTTGATGATAGTCCGATTCTCCCATAGCTGTTCAACTTGTGAAATGCATGTGTTCTCCCTTGTCATGCTCATGCTTGTCCGCACTTGGTGATAGTCCGATTCTTCCCTAGCTGTTCAACTTATGATGTGCATGTGTTTTCCCTTGTCACACTTATGCCTTGTCCATGGTGATAGTCCAATTATTTCCTAGCTGCTCAACTTGTGATATACATGTGGTTTCCCTTGTCACGCTCATGCTTTGTCCATTTCTTGCACTTGGTGATATTCCGATTCTTCCATAGTTGTTCAATTTGTGAAATGCATGTGTTCTCCCTTGTCATACTAATGCTTCGTCCATGTCTTGCTATTGGTGATAGTCCGATTTTTCCCTAGCTGTTTAACTTGTGATGTGCATGTGTTTTCCCTTGTCACACTCATGCTTTGTCCATCTCTTGCACTCGGTGACAGTCTTATTCTTCCCTAGCGGATCAACTTGTGATGTGCATATGTTTTCCCTTGTCGCACCCATGCCTTGTCCATTTCTTGCACTGTGAGGTAGCCCGATTCTTCCATAGCTATTCAACTTGTGAAATGCATGTGTTCGCCCTTGTCATAGTCATGTTTTGTCCATTCCTTACGCTTGGTGGTAGTCCGATTCTTCCATAGATGTTCAACTCGTGAAATGTGTAATGACCCGCCAAAAACAAAGACTGAGAACACTGTTGATTTATGGGATTTGCTGTTGGAATGAATGCCTTGTTGAAATTCCTGCATTCTGCTGTGATTTCCATGTCTGTGTGTGTCTGTGTGCCTGCTGGATTGCATGCCTGTCTGAGTGCTTGACGGTTGAGTGTGTGTGTGACCCGCAAGGGTACTTGTTGGTTGCAAGGCCCCGCAGGGCCGGTACTTACCTGTGGCCGTGACTGTGAAGGGTTGTAGGGGGAAAACACTCGAGAAGCGGGGGGTAGGCCTGCGGCACTTAGAGCAGAGGGGAAAAATACTCAAGTAGCAGGTAGGCCGGTACCACTGAAGTAGTGGTAGAAGTGTCGGGTACTGGAGGCCGAGCAGAAGAAGACAAAAMGTTGGCATTTTTAGAGGCCCAGTAGCGGTAGGMTAGMGGTAGGCCGGTACCAGTCCAAGTAGCCCGGGTCTAGGGCCTGTGCGGAGGATAGCAAAGCCTACAATGATGTTTCCCTCCGAAAGGGAGGAGGTACCGGTTGTTGGGAGGCCGCTCGGCCTAGGAAGTCACCGCCCAGGAGGTCGGTAGGCCGCTATATCTCCAGGAAGAGCAAGGAGCTCTTCCTCATTTGCGGTGTGCAAGGATTGGCGACATGCTCCTGAAGCGCAACGCTGGTTTGGTATAGCCCTGCTTGGAGGTGAAGGGCCGCTGGAGCTCAGCCTGGCTATGGCGAGCAGTCCAGCTTGAGGAGGAGGAAGAAGGGGGCATGGTAGGAGAGTGGCGGGGCACTTACCTGGCTATGGAAGACACCATCTTCATCACCTTGTTGGGCGCTGCATCTGGAAGGCCCCAGTTGGGGTAGTGCGGCACCAGGGAAGCTCGAGGCAGAGTCAGGCATAGCGGACCAAGTCAGCAGCGGCATAGATGGTCTGCGTTGTCCTTTGGACATCAGCGCAGCACCATAGCTGCTTGAGTTGTCCTTCGGACATCAGCGCAGCATTCTAGCTGCTTGGAGTAGTCCACCATAGCCTATGCATGAGAGAGGAGGCTGAAGGAGGGAAGCCATAGCTATGGTGGACTTGTTGTTGTTGTTGTTGTTGTTGAGTTGGGTCAGCAGTAAGAGGGAACTTCGGATATTGATTCTGGTTCATCCATTCATTGTTATTATTATTATTGAGAGAAGAATAAGATTGGTGAAGTGAAGGAGGAGGAGGAAGGTGGAGAGAGAGGGGGGAATTGTCATTGGTCTTGCTGGTGTACATCTTCTTCTTCTTCTTCTTCTTCTTTTTTCCCTCTCTTTTGGTCTTTATCTCTTTGCAAGTGCTTTCATTTCTTTCGCAATTGGGTGGCATTGTCTTTCATTGTGAATTCGCACTTGGGAAATGACTAGGATCGTAACAATTGGTATCAGAGCGGATTTACTTGCTGGCGAGAGGTGTTAGTCACCCTAAACCTAATTCCGAATTAGGTCAGGGCTAACCTAACTTCGGATTAGGGTTGGAAGTTAGGGTTAAGAGGGGCAGTGAGGTATGTGGATACTGCCCCCACCTGGTTAGGTCATGTAGGATCGACATTTGACCTGACCAGGTTGATTGAGTGAATGGATGGGGTGGCGAGACACAAAGGAGGCTGATTGGAGTAAGCGAGAGGGAGTAGAGAGTGAGAGGTACGCGCACCTGGAATCTGCACTTCAAGAAGATATTGAGTGACTTTTGGGCTTCCCCTCAAGAGGGAGACTTGATCGGAGGCTGCCATATCTGCATCGGATTGCTGCAAGTTGCTACTTTGGTCTTAAGACATTGACGGGGGATCCGATTTGCAACAGGGGTGTAGGAAGGCCCTCTTAGTCATGTTAGGACACTTCGTGTAGTGGTAGCTAGGGGTCGGAGGACTTATGAGAGAGGGGGGTGACTCGTTATCCATCTTTGGAGGCCGGGCCTCACAGGTAAGTGCCGTGTGACCTGGGTATGCCCGTGGGAGGTTGCTTGGTGCTTCATGGCCTGTTGGGGGTGTGTTGGGCTCTCTTCCTCTTCTCTGCGGTCTTGGTTGTGTGTGTGAGCATGTGGATTGGTTTCTCACCTGATGGATGGATGAATGATGTATCTGATCTAAATGACATATCTTTCTACAGTGCATTGTCTTTTCATTTCTGAACGGCTGTAGGGGTAAGTTCTTGCTGAAAGTTGTCTTTTCCTTTTCAGTACGGTAGAGGCAGTTTGGGACCAACTTGGTACCCCTATCACGTTGGTCCTGGTCCACGACCTACTTGGGACCCCTCAGGATCCAGTGAGACCACGCCCAACGGGACAGGACCTTTTGGGCCCAAATTTGTTGTCGCCTGTGCATTTCTTTGCTGCGCTGAACACGGGGGACATACGACTAGCAAGGGCATTCCTTTCAAGGGGATCTTGACTGGTCTTACCGCTTGTTATCACATCCTGCCCCGCGTCTAACTCGGCGACCGTCTGCACCCCTCGAAATCTCCATTGCTGAAGTTAGTTTTCTTCGGCTGACTTATCGTGATGCATGTCCCTTGTCAGGTTAGACAAGAGGGGATCTCCAACTGATCTGATCGGGCCCGTTCTATAAGTCAGTCCTCTCTTCCGTTTTTTTTTTTTTTTTTTTTTTTTTTTATTCCTTTTCCGCTGCGTGCCATTCTCTGAGTCCAAATGAATTGCCAATCCGGCTAGGAGTTCTACCTTCCTCTCTGTGTGAACTTTCTGATTGTTTCTTTCATCTGAACTATCTATGTCCGGTATCTAGACGCGTGCGCAGACAACGAGAACAGAGGAAAGAGAGAGAGAAGGTGTTCTGTTTGAGAGTGTGAGGAGGGGCAAGAGGAGTGTTCGTCCAAAGGTAAGGAGAGAGCGGACCCCTCTTGAGAGATCTACTGACACCCCTTCCTCCGGCATGGCTAACATCACATCTGCCCAATGGCAGGCCATGCTGGATGCAGCAGATGAGAGCGAGAGACCGTTCTTTCGGAGGCTTTATGATGATGCCGTGTAGAGGGAAAGGGAGGCAGAGGCAGCAGCCAGAGCTGCCAACATTGCTGATCAGGTGGCTCTCTTTGGATCCCGGAAGCCAATGCTGATCGGTTCCAGGAGGGACTAGCTGCTGCAGTAGCAGCCTTGGTTCGACTGCGGACCTTGGAAAACCTTGAGTCCCATGTAACAACGCTGGAGCAGCGGAACCAAGAGCTGCAGGCTGAGATAATCAGCCTCAAACAGTCCCAAATGTCTGCCCCCCGCCCTCCTAACCCTCGACCTGCTGCAGTCCCAGTCTCTCAACCCAACACAGTCCTCGTAGCAAGGGCAAGTGGAACTGTGACGAGCGCAGGATCCGGTGCCAGCTCCTCGAGCGGCAGCGCTGACAGTTCTGCACTAGTCATAGTCCCAAATGCGGGGACATCAGCCCAAAACGCCACAGTCCCTACTGGCGTTCAGTACAACGGTCCCATGGTGGACAAGCGGGCGGCCACTCTGCCGTCCAAGTACGACGGGAAGGCAGACATTACCTCTTGGATTAGTTCCATGCGGTCATACTTCGAGGTTATGCGGACACCGCAGGAGGACCGTCGTATGATCATGGGGACTAATACCGAGCCCGCCGTACGGAATCACATTGAGCTCCAAGCTGTTGCTGCAGGCTATGAACGAATAGACCTGACTGAATGGCTGAAGGTAACCCCAGTACGCACCCTTGAGGACCTTCTCCTCGCACGGTACCAAGACAAGCATGCTGCGCTCAAGGCTAGGATGAAGCTTGAGGCCCTCAAGGGTCAAACATGGAGGTCCTCCATGCAAGCTTTGGAACAACACTTGACTGGTTTGTTCACCACTCCAGATCTAGGAATGACTGACGTGTCTTGTATGGATGTAGTCATGGGAGTGGCCCCTAAAGAATACCTCTCCCTGTTGGCACTCAAAGACCATACCACCCGGCGAGAGCTCATGACGGATCTAGTCAACCTAGAGGCCAAGGACCTCGCCAGGCGGAAGAAGGCGCCCGCTGCAGATGGGAAACCACAACGCAAGCGGTTTGGAAGCAGCAACCAGCTTGCACTGCATGATCATCGGGAGTCTGAAGATCAGTCTTATGCAGATGATCTGTCTCTAGATGACGATCTAGAGCCGGACTCCGATATGGGCTGTTCCACATCAGCCATTGAGTCTGACGTCAACGAAGATGAAAAACTGAATGCTTTTAGAAAGACTGCTTCAAACAAGGGGCCTAACCATGGTTCAGGTAAGGGAACTGTTGTCCACCTCCCCAAGAATCCAAAGATCCCTGAGAAACCGGAGGATGCATCAACCAAACCTTGGGAAACCCTCCGTATCAGTCAAAAGGAATGGGAAAGAAGATCTAAACTGCGCATATGCCTACATTGTCAAAAGCCCGGGCATGCTGTGCAGGACTGTTATAGACTGTAGGGAAACAAGCAAAGGGCGTAGAGGAGTCATCAACACTCCCTACAACAAGAGAAGCTGGAACATCAATTGCAGGCCCCTCTAATGAGCCTGAATCTGATCAACAACCTACTCTTGAAGCCCGGAACGACGCTGATTCCAAGGCTGCTGCAGTTCATGTGCTTTACACTGAGCCTTGGGAGGAGTCTAAGGAAGTTGACTTCCACGCTCACATGGAACACTGGCTGCAGCTCAAGCAGCAACGCCGTGTTCAAGGGAGTGTGGAGCTAACCTTCTTTAAACTTCTCATTAACCGCCGATACATCCGCGTGCTGATTGATAGTGGTTCAACCACTAATTTCTTTTCTCCTAACGGGATTCGTAAGGCGGGCCAGGGAATGAAGCAAGTGGAACTGTAGAACCCTTGTCAGACCCAGGTGAGCAACCAAGAGGTTGTCACATCTACACATGTTGTCAAAGGTGTGCGCGTCACCTTTGACAAGGACCGCACTGTCACACATGAGCTCAACTTCTATGTCATGGACAAGTGTCTGTTCGACGCGGTCATTGGCTTGGGCTGGTTGAAGGCTCATTGCCTAAGGACCACGTGGGCAGACAATCAGTTCGTGGTGCGTGATGCCAAGGGGAACGAGCGTACTGTCCTATTGGATGAGACGCGCGAGTCCCTTGTGACTCTTCTAAGTGCAACCAAATTCTGCAAATCATTGCGCAGACGCAAGGAGATGAGGGACAGCGTCATCTATCTTGGGCACCGGTTGTCTGCAAACGGCCTTGAGCCGGAGGCAACCAAGGTGGAGGTCATACGAAATTGGCCTCAACCAGCGAACATACGCGAACTGCGTTCTTTTTTTTGTTTGGCTTCGTACTACCGGAAGTTTGTGCCAAAAGTTTTTGTCATTGCTCACCCACTCTCAAGACTAACCAGTAAGAATGTCGCCTATGCGTGGTGTGAGAAGTGTGAGACTGCGTTCCAAGCCTTAAAAGAGGCATTGGTGAGTCATCCTGTGCTCCGCATTGCAGATCCCAACCTCACATTCGTAGTCACTACGGATGCGAGCCAGTTTGGGATTGGTGCAGTGCTGCAACAAGATGATGGTGATGGACTGCGTCCGCTCGAATATTACAGCAAACGCATGCCCAGCCACAAGGTAGCTACCTCCACATACATGGGTGAACTCTACGCCTTGCGCGAGGCGCTCACACATTGGAAGCACTACCTCTTGGGTCGGCACTTCAAGGTCTACTTAGATCATCAGACCTTGCAGTGGATTAAGACACAAACCGATCTCTCTCCTACGCTGACCCGCTGGTTGCATGACATTGATGTGTACAATTTTGAATTGAAACATAAGAAAGGTTGTTATAATCGCGTTGCTGATGCTTTGTCGCGTCACCCTGAGTTTTTGACTTGCCTTGTGGGTTCGTATGACCTCCGAAGGAAACTGAAGGAGGATCTGGTCGAACACACCGCCAAGGATCCGGACCTTGGTCCCATCCTTGAGCAGCTCAAGGCTGACCCTAACAGTCAGCCTGATTTTCATGAGTGCGAGGGTCTTGTGTTCCGCCGGTATGGGAAGTTTGATCGTTTGTATGTACCCAACCATGCGCCTCTCGGAACTCATTTCTTGGATTTGGCACATGGTCGGAGTGGACATTTCAGTTTTGAGAAGACTTATGAAAGTCTTCTGCAACAGTTTGATTGGCCAGGAATGAAAGGATCTGCTCATAAATTTATTGTTGAATGTTAGGTATGTCAAAGAACCAAGGTCCACAGGCATAAGCCGTATGGCCTGCTGAGACCCCTTCCCATTCCGGATGGACCCGGTGAGTCGATTTCCATCGACTTCACGGACATGGGGAAGGTGAGTGAGGCTGGAAACTCACAAGTCATGATCATCGTGGACCGTTTTTTCAAATTTATGAAATTGATTCCTTTCCCTCCCCATGCCCCGACTGAACTTGTCATTGAAGAATTCCATCAGCAGTACATTCTGCAGTTTGGCGTCCCAAAAACTATTGTGAGTGATCGGGACACCAGATTCATCAGCAAAGATTGGAAGGACTTCACCTCTCAAATCTATGACATTAAACTGAACAAGATTTCTGGTCGACACCCCGAAGTCAATGGATTGGCCGAGGAGATCAACCAGACTGTCATCCAACTACTTCGCGCATTGATTGTTCCAGATCAGAACACGTGGGACAAGGAGCTGCACAAAGTGAAGGGGCTGTACAACAACTCCATTCACTCTGCAACTCGTGTGACACTGAACCGGCTGCAATATGGATGGCCGATGCGTAATCCCCTCTCCTATCTGTTCCCTGAACGGTCACCTGGTCTGATGCCCGGCATGCCTGACTACAATGCCAAGTACGCGCGCTTGCTAAAAACAGTTATTGCAACCATGAACAAGCGCCAGCATGCCATGATCAAACATGCTAACAAGTTGCGCAAAGAAGAAAAATTCAAAGTAGGGGATTATGTTTGGGTTAAAATGTCTGAGTTTTCTGATGAAGAGGGCATATCACGAAAACTCCTTCCATTGTACTATGGCCCTTGGCAGATTCTGAAGGTGATTGGGGATGATTTTTGTCCTTCATATGTGATTGACGTGCCTCCTCATCTGCGCACGTATCCGGTCTTTCATGCGTCTAAACTTTTTCCACATATTGATGATGAGACGTTTCCCTACCGAGACCCTATGATACCTCGCCCTATCGGCGGCGGCCATAAGATAGACAGAATCGTGTCTCACGAGGGAAGAGGGAGGAACAGACAGTACAGGGTTCACTTCCTCTATCACCCGTTGGCTGAAGTCTTCTGGATCGACCAAAAAGAGCTGCTGAAGAGTGTTCCCCATGTTGTGAACGCTTATGAACGACAGATCGCTGAGGGACAGACTGCTAAATTTGTTGCCAAAATGACTCCTCACGGACTTACTCAGTCTCTCTTTCTGATTTACTCCTACGACGCATTTTGTGCCAACTCTGAATGAGTTACTCGCTCGAAGGGACCTCGCTCTTGAGAGGGGGGTAATGTAATGACCCGCCAAAAACACAGACTGAGAACACTGCTGATTTCTGGGATTTGCTGCTGGAATGAATGCCTTGTTGAAATTCCTGCATTCTTCTGTGATTTCCATGTCTGTGTGTGTGTGCGTGCCTGCTGGATTGCATGCCTGTCTGAGTGCTTGACGGTTGAGTGTGTGTGTGTGACCCGCAAGGGTACTTGTTGGTTGCAAGGCCCCGCAGGGCCGGTACTTACCTGTGGCCGTGACTGTGAAGGGTTGCAGGGGGAAAACACTCGAGTAGCGGGGGGTAGGCCTGCGACACTTAGAGCAGAGGGGAAAAACACTCAAGTAGCAGATAGGCCGGTACCACTGAAGTAGTGGTAGAAGTGTCGGGTACTGGAGGCCGAGCAGAAGAAGACAAAAAGTTGGCATTTTTAGAGGCCCAGTAGCGGTAGGATAGCRGTAGGCYGGTACCAGTCCAAGTAGCCCGGGTCTAGGGCCTGTGCGGAGGATAGCARAGCCTRCAATGATGTTTCCCTCCGAAAGGGAGGAGGTACCGGTTGTTGGGAGGCCGCTCGGCCTAGGAAGTCACCGCCCAGGAGGYCGGTAGGCCGCTATATCTCCAGGAAGAGCAAGGAGCTCTTCCTCATTTGCGGTGYGCAAGGATTGGCGACATGCTSCTGRAGCGCARYGCTGGTYTGGTAYAGCSCTGCTTGGAGGTGAAGGGCCGYTGGARCTCAGCCTGGCTATGGCGAGCAGTCCAGCTTGAGGAGGAGGAAGAAGGGGGCATGGTAGGAGAGTGGCGGGGCACTTACCTGGCTATGGAAGACACCATCTTCATCACCTTGTTGGGCGCTGCATCTGGAAGGCCCCAGTTGGGGTAGTGNAGGAGAGTGGCGGGGCACTTACCTGGCTATGGAAGACACCATCTTCATCACCTTGTTGGGCGCTGCATCTGGAAGGCCCCAGTTGGGGTAGTGCGGCACCAGGGAAGCTCGAGGCAGAGTCAGGCATAGCGGACCAAGTCAGCAGCGGCATAGATGGTCTGCGTTGTCCTTTGGACATCAGCGCAGCACCATAGCTGCTTGAGTTGTCCTTCGGACATCAGCGCAGCATTCTAGCTGCTTGGAGTAGTCCACCATAGCCTATGCATGAGAGAGGAGGCTGAAGGAGGGAAGCCATAGCTATGGTGGACTTGTTGTTGTTGTTGTTGTTGTTGTTGTTGAGTTGGGTCAGCAGTAAGAGGGAACTTCGGATATTGATTCTGGTTCATCCATTCATTGTTATTATTATTATTGAGAGAAGAATAAGATTGGTGAAGTGAAGGAGGAGGAGGAAGGTAGGGAGAAAAGGGGGAATTGTCATTGGTCTTGCTGATGTACATCTTCTTCTTCTTCTTCTTCTTCTTCTTCTTCTTCTTTCCCTCTCTTCTGGTCTTTATCTCTTTGCAAGTGCTTTCATTTCTTTCGCAATTGGGTGGCATTGTCTTTCATTGTGAATTTGCACTTGGGAAATGACCAGGATCCTAACAAATGCATGTGTGCTCCTTTGTCACACCTATGCTTTGTCCATTTCCTGCACTTGGTGATAGTCGGATTCTTCCCTAATTGGTCAACTTGACACATACGTGACCTAGGAGACCCCCGTGCTCTAATCAAACGCGGTAAGGGAAGGTAAGTAGGGGACTGATACTACTGCTGTTACCGCTGCTAGTAAGAAAGGGGCTGCTGCTGTTCCTGCTGATGCCTGGCCAAACCGTTGCTGAGGCTGAGAACGCTAGCTGGTCCCTCGGAGCAAAGGATGGTCCGAAAAAGGCCAAGTCGCCTGTACAACCCGGGGCCACCGGCAACCGGGACCGTAAAAATAAAGAGACAGGGGCTGTGACTTCACAGACCCCATATCATAGGCTTAGATTGATGGGCTGCAAAACCTTCAGGCCATCCAAGTCCATTATCCTACAAAAACGGAAGATGGACTTTACCGAACTGTTCGCCTAGAGTCTCGGGCGGTGCCCGAAACAGGTAAGTATGGGCAAACAGCGACGGAATCCGACCAAACTTGGTGGGGGTCTTCCATAGAGTACAGACAGAGAGCCCACCAAATTAAAACTGATTCTGACAACGTTTGGGGTAAGAAACGGAAGCCTGTATTTTTCCATTCTCTCACCTTGGGCCAAAATCTGCAAAAATCTGCAAAACCTGCAAAATCTGCAAAACCTGCAAAATCTGCAAATGTGCAAAGTCTGCGTTTTCAGAAATCTGTGTTTTTTTTGCAAATCTGTGTTTTTTTTCATATCTGCTGTAGGACTTGTTGCTGCAAGTCTAAACCTTTTGAAGGCCGGAACTAGGGAGAACTTTCGGAGATTGAGTCGGACTCGTAGAGTAGGACGAAGTATCGGACTCTTCACACCATCTCCTTCCTCCATCTTCTTCACCCATGCACCATAACAAACCACCTCGCACCATCTTCCTCCTCCAGCTTCTTCATCCATCAGCCATAACCAACCACCTCACGCCATGTTCCTCCTCCATCATCTCCACCCATCCACCATAGCCAACCACCGCACACCATCCTCCTCCTCCATCTTCTTCACCCATCCACCATAGCCAACCACCGCACACCATCTTCCTCCTCCATCTTCTTCACCCTTCCGCCATAGCCAACCTCCTCACACCCTCTTCCTCCTCCATCTTCTTCACCCATCCATCATAGCCAACCACCTCACACCATCTTCCTCCTCCATCTTCTTCAACCATCCTCCATAGCCAACCACCTCACACCATCTTCCTCCTCATCTTCTTCACCCATCCACCTTAGCCAACCACTTCGCACCGTCTTCCGTCTCCATCTTCTTCATCCATCCACCATAGCCGACCACCTCACACCTTCTCTCTCCTCCATCTTCTTCACCCATCCACCATGGCCAACCACCTCACACCATCCTCCTCTTCCATCTCCTTTACCCGTCCACCATAGCCAACTACCGCACACCATCTTCCTCCTCCATCTTCTTTACCCATCCACCATATCCTGCCGTGGCACACCTCCTTTCCCCTTCATCTCATTTGCCAACCGAAGGCCATGATCAAAGGGGCACATAGGAGCAAGGTATAGAAAGAGAACCTTAGGTAGGACGGTAGGACAGGTAAGGGGATAAGTTTGATTAGGAGTGGGAAGTCTCTCTCTCTCTCTCTCTCTCTCTCTCTCTCTCTCTTGATCTCTCGCTCGCTCCTTCATCCCCTATCCTCTTTTTCCTTCTCTCTCTTTCTTCCTCTTCTTCCTCCTTCACCGCCGCCTCCCTCTTCCCGTCATCATCCTTCTCCCGCATTCCAAAACCTTGGCCTTACCTTGTCCCCTTCTCTCCCCTATTGGCATATAACTAACCCTTCCCACTCACTTGTTACATTGCCAGGGAACGAACGGTGAAAGGAATCTATCCTCACTTGGTGGAGAAAGTGGGCAAGGGGATGGCTGTCGGTCCCTTGTGCCGCCAAGAAGGAAAGGAAAGGGCACTTGAGAAATTGAAAGGAGACAAAGTCTGGAAAGGGACTAGAAAGAGTTGATAACTTGAAGCAAGGTCAATTGGCTCAACCTTTACCCCGACTGCATGACTATGAGAAGAGGATGGACTGATTGAGCAAAAGAAGGAGAAGGAAGGGAAACCAAAGCAAAGAAAGAAAGTTAGGCATGAGGGAAGGGCTATGTATCGACCCCAATGGGGGATTGTATCGGTCTTTGCCTTTGTGTGTGATTGTGCAGGTGAGTAGCCTTGGGATGTCTTGGGCAGGACTGGGCCGGCAAGGCCGGGCAGCAAAGGAAATGGGAAAAAGGGAAAAGGGCCAAGGGGCCTTAGCGTAAACTCTACCCATAAAGGAGGCCTTTGTGTATGAGAACTTGAGTGCCGAATGGGGAAAAAATTGAAGCATTGGCGGATTGAGATGTGAAGTAGCTCGTGTATGCGTATGAAGGCCCCGAAAGGACTAAGGCGCCTGCACCAATGGCAATGGATAGAATGTGCGGACTCGAGAAAATGCGTAGAGGCAAAGGGGGAGGGCAACATCACCGCACCCCGATGATGCCGTAGGAGAAGTGCTTCAGGGAAATGGTGCGTGGCCTAAGGATGACGCTTAGCCTATGCACAGAAAGAAGAAAATTTCTCAAGGAATCCCCCCTTGGACTACCTGAGTATTGGAAGGAGCATTTGCTTGAGAACACAACCAAGAATCAGAGAATCAGCGCTTGTGGAATGACCAGTGAGACTACCATCCGGCGTGAGGGCTGAGCTACATCCCCAATGTCAAACCTCTCGCGCTCGATGGCCCACCCCCATCCATCTCAAAGCACTAGGTGGGGGTGACCCTGAGAGGAATGGCCCGCGCCCTGAGCATGAGCGTGGGCGGGCCGAGCCAATTGGGACCCGCAGTAGGGTCGACATAGGCTCGAAAGTCACCGAGGTTTGGCCCTACACTGGCGCTGGAGGTAGCGATGGGTCGCTGCTCCAGCTGCTGCACGCGCTTGGTCAGCCGATCCACTGACTGTTGCAGCGCGTGGTTGGTGTGGTCGAGAGAGTGAATGTCCTCCTACTGTGCAATGCAAGTAGCGAGGAGGTCTGTGACGAGGTTGAGCAAGTGGGAAATCTTGTTCCCGTAGTTAGCGGAGTCCCCGTTCTCGGCCTTCTTCTGCCAGTCCTTGGCCTGCGTGTGTAATGCCTGTTCCTCCTTGAATAGAATTTCCCGTCGCCGTATGCGCTCTTCATCTGCGGCCTTTGCTGCTGCTGCCGCATGCTTCTGCCGTTGTTCTTTTGCCAGATGGCGTAGCCTCTCTGCCTCTGCCTTCTTCTTCTTTCGTGCGACTGCTGCTGCTTCTGCCCGCTGCTTGATTTCGACCATCATAGCCATCATCCGTGTCTCATAGGCCTCGTCAGATTCGCCTTGCTTCTGATCCATCCCTGCTGTCTATGAGCGAGTGAGCAGGGTCATACGCCGCGGATTGCTGACGTGGCCTGCTGATGTGAGGACTTACCAATGCTGCAACTGGGGGTAACCTATGGGCAGTTGGGAAGAAGAAGCGAAAGAGGTGGAACAAAGAGATGTCGAGTGGGGGAATCGAATGGATCACCCAGATAAGGAGCCACTAATAAAAAAAACGAAAAGTTGGAACTTGCTGAAAATTTCGAGAAAAAGAAAGGAAAAAAAAATTGAAATTGCAAGTTCCCCTGATCTTCCCCACAGCAGATAATCCGAAAGGTAAAAAAAAATTGAATTTCAGACTGCAAATGAATAATGACAATGAATGAGTAATATGAATTAGTAGAACTGCGAAAGAAAAAAAAATTCCGCTAGTTCAGCGAATTCCGACGAATAAAAGAAATTCGGAATTACGCGGATGGGAGGGATTTCCTGAAAAAAGATAATTCCCGAATTTTGGAGTAACGGTCCTAACCAAATTTCGGAATTTCCGTTACCACCAGAATCCGTGACAAATAAAAAAATCAACGCAACTGATTTCCGAAAAAAAATTCGAATTGCGAATTTCAAAAATTTTCAAAATAACGGGAAATTGCAAAAGAGCTTATAAATCGAAAAAACTTCCGTAATATTCCGGATCTCCAGCAACGAAATTTCGAATTTCAAAAGAAAACGAAAAACGAAATTTTCAGGTGCTACTCTCTTGCGATTTCTCACGAACAGAAGTAGCGGGAAAACGAAATCCAAAAAAAAAGAAAAAATTTCGATTTCGGCAGTTAGGTCAAAATCCGCGATTTTGGGGACTAATTAGTGTGTCCTAATCAATCAATCAATCAATCAATCAATCAATCAATCAATCAATCAATCAATCAATCAATCCGTGATTAATCAACTAATCAATCAGGGATCAATCAATCCATCAATCAGGGACTAATCAATCAATAGTCCCCGACTCCCCGCACACGTGTCAGATCAGGTTGTCCTGATTCACGTGCGGGGCTCCGATACAACTGATACATGCCTAGTTGGGCTATGTAGGTAGAGCCAAGGATCTGCAATGTGATGAAAAGGACTGAATGGACAATGCAATGTCAGTGGACCATCAACCGGCAATGCACATCCGGATACACACAAATGGCACAAAATAGCGCAATGGAAGACTTCAAGGTAAGTCCTGACCTGACCTGGACTGACACGACATCCCATCATACATCACACATGTGAGAGGAAGAGGAGGGACCGCACACACCAGGAAGAAAAGGTCCCTCCTTGTACACGCACATGGGGTGATACCATAGATGAGGGATGGAGGGAGAGGAAGGACGAAGATGGAGGGGAGGGAGAGGTCCAAGATCGCAATAGTGAAGTCCAAAATAGTCCCTTGCCGATGTCCAATCAATGTCTGCCTCAGAAATGTCGAATCAGACCCTGGGCAACATGCCCACTGTAGCCTCTGCCGATATCCTCTGCTGCTAGCCTCTCTCACTCTCGTAGCTGAAGAAGAAGAAGAAGAAGAAGAAGAAGAAGAAGAAGAAGAAGAAGAAGAAGAAGGAAGGAGGGAGAGAGGAAGAGAGAGAGATGAGATGGAGGACGAGGACGAAGAAGAAGGTGACGTCCTCCTCGCTATCTCACCTGCAGGTGGCCACTGCCGTGCTGACTAAGTCGTCGCCGTGTGCAGGTACCGCGCGGAGCTCTGGCTATGGTGCCAGGTAAGTCCGCCACTGCAGGTAGGCCGCCGTCTTTCTCACTCTGCCCGTGCGCTCTCCTCCTGGCTCAACAGCGCTGCGCTCAAAATATGGCAGCAGGGTGCAGCCTCCTTCCAGCAGCGTGTCACTCGAGAAGTGAGCAACCCGAACTGTCAAGAGTCCGGCCTCAGCCCAGCTATATGTAGCGTTGGGCCGACTGGGCGGAGTCAGGTACGGCCTCAAAACGGCCGACTGAGTCTGGGTCCCTACCGGGTGCCCAGACTGCTCTGCTGATGCAGCGAGGTGCCAACACGCGCATGGGCGTACCTGGTCCAAGGCGTTGCCTTGGGACCTGCAGTCCGAAACTACGTTCGGATGGACCCTACCAGTACCTGTGGCAAAAGAGGCCGCTGTGGGCCTCCAGGGTGCATGCTGGATGGTGCGTGGCCTGGGGCCCCTTAGCAACCACCGAGCTCTTCAAAACAGGGCCCGTGTGCAGGTGCAGTATGTTATAACACCCTTCTTCCCCACAGTGCTGCTTACACCAGCGTTGCTCCAACCAGCACTCCATCAGCATGACGCCAAACTTGCACACAACAAAATGAGGCTAGCCTTTTGCTCAGCCTGGAGATATAGCGGCCAACCTGCCTCTTGGGTGGTGACTTCCAGGCCGCACGGCCTCCAAGCAACCGGTACCTCCTCCCTTTCAGAGGGAAACATCGTTGCAGGCTCTGATATCGTCCGCACAGGCCTAGACTCAGGCTACTTGGACCGGTACCCGCGTAGACCTAGCGTACCGCTACTGGGCCTCTGAAAATGCCAACTTTTTGTCTTCTTCAGCTCGACCTCCAGTTCCCGACACATCTACAGCTACTTTGAGTGGTACCGCCCTACCTACTACCTCAGTGTCCACGGCCTACACTACCGCTACTCGAGTGTGCCCTAAGCTACCCCCTTCGGCCACTCGAGTGTTTCTCCCCGCTGCAACCCCAAAGTCACGACCACAGGTAAGTACCGGCCCTGCGGGGCCTTCCAAACAAACGAGTGCCCTGGCGAGCGATACACACACTTAAGCCGACAAGCACTCAGACAGGCATGCAGACCAGCAGGCATGCACACACACAGACTTAGAAAACTCAGCAAAAAGCGGGAATGTCAGCAAGGCATTCATTCCAGCAGCAAAACGAAGAAATCAGCTGTGTTCTCAGTCCGTGTTTTGGCAGGTCCTTACATCAGATCTTCAGATTATACTTAGTCTTTGTGTCTGTCCTTCGTCTTCATACTCCAGTCCATTTCACTTCTGATCTTCATATCGTCTGTTCTCTTAGCGATGCTCATTCGTATGTATTTGCGAGTAGCACAAAAGGGGAGGGTGGAGGTAAAGGGATAGAAGGCGGAGTTCTATAGGGGTGTGGGGTAGGGGGAGGTGGAGTGCAAAGGGCAGGAGAAAAATATGTGAAGGGCAGGATAGAGTATGACATGCAAAGGACAGGGGAGGGGTATATGATGAACTTCACAGAATTCTAAATACTCACCGTTGGAACGGACTACTCTAGAATGGCACATGAGGTCGGTTATTGTCTGGGTTGCATACAATTTTGAGTTGAGGAGCAGCTATTGCCTGTGTGTGTGTGTGTGTGTGTGTGTGTGTGTGCGTGTGTGTGACTGTCCTCCATCAGTGTGTTTGCGTGTTTGGTGCTGTGTGCATGTCTTCTGAGAATCAATGATCTCTGCAATGGTAACTGCGAAGTGCGAGAAGGCACTCTTGGGCAGCAAGACCTAGCAAACCTTTCTGTTGATTGCATACAACTTCTGACATTGAGACCTGGTGCAGGTTCCCCAGCAAGCCGAAATCATGATTGACGAAGAGAATCAGACTGTACTTATCACTACCAAAGAAGAGTTTTATGGGGCGTTATTTTTCATGTACACGCTTATGGATCTACGCAATCGAGCTGCATCAGCCCGAGTTCAACTCAATGTTCTTCCCACCGAGCCTAGGATCAGCTCCATGCCTGAGCCTTTCACCATAGATGAAGATACACAATACCCTCCCTCAGGGTAAGTAAGATGACATCATTCACCTGCAATCAGAACTAAGGCCATACTCGCCACACTAGCACCTTCTGAAATGTATCTCACTCTGATTATGCCCAGCCCTGGATGTATGTGACAGCAATTACGTCCCCAAATCAGCACAAAAGCCCTAGTGTGATATGCCCTAAGAATCTAAGATGCTGCAAACCTGTCTTGCAAGCCCCACTTTTCTGTTCTCTGGTATTCTATTATTTTTGTGTCCTGTTCTCTTTTTCCATCTGCCCCATACATTCTCTTGCTCTCTGAACAGTCCACTTTCATGTCCCCTCCCTCCTGTTTTTTTCTTTTTTTCTTTTTATAATTTGGAGCATTTCATAGACGTATATGTAACGACCTTGCACAGGGGCCATGCTAATCTTCTGTGATGTCATGAGGAACCTTCTTCCTGTTGTCCTCCTCTACTTCCTCTCTCCTCTCCTGCCTCCCGCACCCCGAACCGTTCTCCCCCCTCTTGCCACCTCTCTGTCCTCTCCCTGTTTCCCTTTCTCTTTCCCTTCATTCCCCTGTCTTACTACTCTCTGCATCCATCCCTCCTTTCTCTCCTTCTCTCCCTCCCGTTTCCTGTTATCATTAGATCCTTTCTACCTGTCTCACCTCAGTACCCGCACTTCTGCATTCCTTCTCTCTCTCTCTCTCTCTCTCTCTCTCTCTCTCTCTCTCTCTCTCTCTCTCTCTCTCTCTCTCTCTCTCTCTCTCTCTCTCTCTCTCT
>BFEA01000752.1:448259-467432 GCA_003427395.1 Chara braunii | reverse complement strand
GAGAGAGAGAGAGAGAGAGAGAGAGAGAGAGAGAGAGAGAGAGAGAGAGAGAGAGAGAGAGAGAGAGTTCTTCTTCTTCCTCTTCTAAGTTCACCATCTCTTCCTCACCCTCTCACTACCTGACTTCTCAGTACCTGCAGACTACGAGAGAGAGAGAGATTGGTGACTTTGGGACTTGACAACATTTGGATCCAAACTCGACATTGGGATTCAGACATTTGACGAGGGATTATTTGGGGACCTGCACTGAAGACTTGGTGTTGGCAACAGTTGCATCTTCCCCTCTTCTTCGTCTAACCCCCCTCTTCTTCGTCTGTGTATGGTTGGGGACTGGCACATTCTTCCAGTGTGAGCACCAGGCCCCTTCACACCATGGAATGATGATGATGTATGTTTGGTCTGCATTGCAACATTGATTTGGCTGATCATTGGTATTTTAGCCTTCCGCTGCGCTATGTTGTACTATGTGAGAGAGGTCGGTTCTTGGCTCTGGTCTGTACCATTACAGTATGCGACATCCGGACACAAGACACTGCAGGTTTTTGGGGTGGCGGGTTTCACAAAGGCCCGAGCAATTTCAAAGCGGCCGTTTCGACGTGGCACCCGCCGGTGCGGCCCGTTGGAGAGAGAGAGAGAGAGAGAGAGAGAGAGAGAGAGAGAGAGAGCACTGACAGTGCTGCCAGTCTGAAGACTCTGACGTTCTGAATTGATCTGCAAAGTTCGAACTTTTAAGTTATATATGAAGTTATGAAGTTAATGAACTTAAATTCCTGAGCGCTGCCTTTATATACCGGGGGCACATAGCTTCAGCCCCCTCTTTGTACACGAACTTTGTCGAGTTCACTCCCCTGATGAGTCCCGAAGGTGGATGGGTGAAACCGGTCGAGGGGACCCACTAGTGCGAGATATTGTGGCGGTGTTGACACTGATGTATATCTTTTGAAACCTGCATGTTATGGCATTTTGTTTAAAGCACTAGTACCTTTGTCGGTTCGAAAATACTCGGCCTCCGAACTTTCAGGAGGCCGAAACGAAACGACGGTCGCCGATCAGATTGATCAACGTCGAGCTCGGCCTCCTTAAAGTTCGGGAGCTGGCAAGTACGTGTCGAAACCGGACGCCAAAGGTACTAGTGGTTAAAAAAAAAAAAAAAAAAAAAAAAAACCCTTAAATTACTAAATCGGAAGTTTCAAGGTTCAAAGCTGCGTAGCACAGTGGACGTGTTCGCGCCCCTTCACGTTCGCGCGAACAGCTCGCGAACATGTTCGGGCGAACGTATTTTTTTTTTCGTAAAAAAAAACATGCAAGGAAAATAAGCAACAGCGAGATGACAATTCCAGATTACACCATCACATTGAAAGCCAGATAGTCACACCGTGTCCAGAGAGCAGCATTGCATTAATAATACACCAATGGAGGTTCATAGTACTGAAAACCAATGTCATGGAGAGCATACTCTCTCCTCATCAACACAAGAGTCCAGTCCCTTTACTCTCCTACTTAACGCTCAGCGCCCAGCCTACTCTTAACACAGCTACTACAGCCTACTAATTGACAATGCAACTGTTGACATCGGCAGCAACCCGAAGTAGTTGAAGATGTCGCCCATGCAAACCATTGCCAATACAAGGTAAGAGCCCTCACATCATCATCATCACCGTCCTTCACCTATCCCCTGACTTTACTCCCATGTCTGTCCTCTCTTACACCCGAAGACCACCCCTACGCCTCACTGCAGACCAAGCCCACCAGCTATGGTGGATGGGCTATGGCGCTGCCCTCAACAGCGCCCTTCTTCCCTGCACGACCGCATGTGCTGCACCTCGCCTCTCAGCGCCAGCCAGCAGCCGCGAGCTCTTGCTCCAGCAGCGCTGCCGCTAACATGCGAGTGCCTAAATGAGGCTGCCAGGGGTGAGCTCTTTCCTTTATGGGAAGAGTTGGCCTGCTCGCACAGCCTGGCTGCACTGGCCTGGGCCCAGAAGCCTCCGGAAGGCCCAGGAGGCTGCCTGTGTACAGCAGCTACTGGGCTACTGGGCCTCGTTCGGTTGGGCGCCCAACTGTCTCTGTATGACGCTGCGAATCACGCCCAGGGCCTGCATTCTTTGGAAAAGCCCGGAAGGTCGTGGAAATGTCTTTGTTGCCCGGCCTGAGTTTCTCTCAACCAATTGGCTTGTCGCAACTGCCTGGACCCCAAATATGAAATTGACAGTCGAGGGCCTCTTGCAATATGTCAGGCCCGCCTTCACTTAGGGCGGGCACCTCCGCCTTCACTTAGGGCGGGCAATGCTATAAACAGGGCCCCATAAACCTACCGAGGACCCTGATCCTCGCATTCCCTCCTCCTTTACTTCGTGAGTCCTCTGAGAAGTCTCTTATTCTGCAGGCATCTTCCCCTTGAGTGCTCTTTCGTAGCCTGCAATCACTTGAGGTGCTGTTCTCATGAGTTCTTCTCGTGTGAACCAACGATCCTCCTTAGGATCCAGATGATGTCTGAAGCTCACACGATACTGCATTCTCGGTTTAGGAGGCGCCCTCTGCCTGATGGTCGAGGAACAGGCATCACTCGATGCTCAACGATCTGGTCCACATCCACTTCGTCATCCATGGTTGGGGGCAGCATTGATCTTTTGGAGGGAAACTGCTCAGTGGCAGCAAAAGGTGCTAACTTGGAGGCATGGAACACAGGGTAGGTACGTAAGTGAGGTGGGATGCGAATTACATATGAAGGACCGTCTGTTTGATCTCCTACAATGTATAAGATCTCCTAGGGCCCAAAGTACTGTGGCATTAGCTTGCGGGATATGCCTAACTCCTGACCAAGCTCAACGGACTTAATCCAGACTCTCTCGCCTACTTGAAAGTTAGAAGGCCGTCTATGCTTATTCTCAGATGCAATCATTGCTTCCTGAGACTTTCTGATATGTTCAACGGCCTGCTGCAACATCTGTTCATACTTGACGGCAAACTCTATGTTGTCGGGTGCTGCATTGGGTTCTCTTTCTGGTAGCAGAAAGTCAAGGGTAGTTCTCAACTGCCAACCAAGATGCAGTTGGTTGGGAGCCATGCCTGTAGTACTATGCACAATGTTATTGTACAGGCTGGCAACGAGAGGCAGTTTCTCGTCCTAGTCGTCCTGACTTGGCTTGATATAGTGCCTAAGCAGGTGCTGTACTACTTGGTTCATCTGTTCCGCTTGATTATTTGACTCAAGATGATTCCCTGAAGTCATTTGGAGTTTTGTGCCCATTTGTTCAGCAGTAGACTGCCACAGTTCACTCGTGAATCTTACATCCCTATCACTAACAATAGACGTAGGTAGAACAAAATCCCTTACCCGTTTGTCCATGAAGAGTTTAATGACAAAGTCAGTTTTAGCAGTTTCAGGCATAGCGATTAGTTTTGCATACTTAGTAAAGCGATCCACTATAACTAAGATGTGTCTTTTTCCAGACCTGCTGGTGACCAGGGTATCCATGAAATCCATGGACACACTTTGGCCTGGTCCTTCAGGGATCGACAAGGGCTTGATCAGCCCAAGCGGAGCCTGAGTCCTTGGTTTGTCTCTTTGACAAACCTGGCAGGTTTCAACATAGCGTTTCACATCTTCCATCATAGAAGGCCACCAGAATCTCTGCACTAAGTTCGCTGATGTCTTCCTATAGCCAAAATGACCAGTTGCATCATGACATTGTCCTAAACATAAACCACGCAAAGACTCACTATTAGCAACACATAGTCTTTTATTCCCTGCTCTCTCGAGAAACAGCAAGCCATCTTCCATTGTAAATTCGTCCAAAGTCTTTTTGTCCTTTGCTTGGAATTTACGGATGATCTCTGACATAATTGGATCTCCCGGATAGACTTCCACCAGCAATCGAGTGAGTTCGTCAGATATGCCGAACTCAGTGACAAGCGCGCCCAAATAGTCTGCCCTTCGTGATAGTGCATCAACCACTTTGTTATACGTACCCTTGATAGGATCAAGTTGATAGTCATACATGTCTATCACTTGAATCCATCTTTTGAGTGCGTCAGATAGTACGGGTTGTGTCTTAATCCAACGCAAAGTCTCATGGTCAGACCTCACATAGAAGAATCTTCCTAGGAGGTAGGGTCTCCAATGAACTAGCGCTCTGTACAGGGCGTAGAGCTCTCTCTCATATGTGGACTTAGCTAACTTTTGAGAAGACATCTTTTTTACTCATGTACTCGACCAGTCTCAACTTTGGCCCCTCCTGTTGCGCAAGGACCGCGCCTATGCCATATTGGCTGGCGTCTGTGGTCACAAGAAACGGCTTGTCAGSATCTGGAAGCTTGAGAACTTCATAGTGTGTTAGAGCATACTTCAATTTCTTGAAGCTTGCCTCACACTCTTCAGTCCACTCCCAAGGGGTGTCAAGTCGAGTTAGATCTGTTAATGGGGAGGCTACCGTACTGTAGTTTTTGACGAAAGGACGATAATAGCTTGTCATTCCCAAAAACAATCTGACCGCGGTAACAGTCTGAGGTCTAGGTCAGTCACGTATGCTGGCCACCTTTGCATCTTCCGGCCTCAACCCATCTGCTGAAATCTCATGACCCAGGTACAAGATCTTGGTGCGACCAAACTCGCATTTCTCCAAGTTAATCTTGTACTGGTGTTGTCTTAGGAGACCTAGCACTGTATTCAGGTGCTCAGCGTGCTCCTCTGCAGTCTTACTAAAGATGAGGATATCGTCGAGGTACACGACGATAAAGTTATCTAAGTAATCATGAAAAATCCTATTAATTGCGTGTTGGAACGTACCAGGGGCATTGCATAGGCCAAAGGGCATCACCACCACAAACTTGTACAGACCATACCTGGTCTGAAATGCGGTTTTGTGTTGATCCTCAGGTCTAATAGCAATTTGATGGTATCCGGACTTTAGATCTATCTTAGTAAAGTATCGGCATCCCTGCACTCTATCCAATAGGTCGTCGATGCGGGGTAGGGGCTCTGCATTTTTAACAGTGATGGCATTGAGACCCCTATAGTCAATGCACATCCTCAGGGTACCTCCCTTCTTCGGTACGAATAGGACTGGAGCATCGTAAGGGGAGGTACTAGGCCGAATCCATCCCTTCTCTGTGAGCTCCTTGAGCTGGCGGTGGAACTCATCTAACTCCGCAGGAGACATCCTATAGATTCGTCCTCTAGGCACCTTACTACCTGGGACAACCTCTATTGGATGGACAACCTCCCTTTCTACCACGTTTGTGGGCTCCTCAAAAGGTTTGAATACTGAGCGACGACTGATTCTATCTCTGGGGTGTTTTAACGGCTCCCCCTTTCTCAGAGACAAAAACTAAGTATGTGCCCTCCTTGCGATTCAGTTTATAGTAGTTATAGAAAGAGAAGGCACACATGCAACTGTAGTTTTCCACTAGACTGCTAGCTTTATACTTTTGCAGCCTAACGGCCCTACCTTTTGGAAGCTTGTGTATCAACACCTTTCTATCCCAATCAAACTGAGGTTGAAAAACCTCGAGGTAGTACATGCCTAATAACATATCAAAGGGCAGTTCGTCGCTAACCAGGAAGGAGATCTTGTGGCTCACTTCCCCTCCTCCATAGGAGAAGGTGCAGACTACGTCCTTGACATAATCCTTCACTACCATTTGGTGCATGTTGGCTAGCGTAGAAGCTACAGTTCTGCTAAGCCGCTGCACTTGGTTCCCTAAGCGCAGTCTATCCACACAAGCACGACTGATGAAGTTTCGTGTAGAGCCTATGTCTGCGAAGGCGCCAACCTTGTGACCACCTACATCAACCTCTACCACGAAATGTTCACCCTTTGGACCTCTACTGATCATCGCCCAAGCGTCCCTGGGGTCCTTTCCTGACCACTCAGTCTCTAACTCTTCTAGGGCCTCAGACACATCTCTCGAACAGAGCGTCGATGGGTCTGAATGTGTCTGTGGGGCGATGTATGGGTCACTAGCCTTGGCCAACGCCTGAAGTGGGGAAGGTAAGGTAACCACTTCAGCGCGAGTAAGAGTGGCTAACACTCCTACTGCTCCGAGGAGTTTCCCTACGAAGTGCTCGCAGAAGCATTGCCAGGGTTCGAAGATAAGCCCACCACTGTTGGTGATGCTACCTTCGTTGTGACCTTTTTGCCTCGGCATGTCCGTGACGTGTGGCCATAGTTGCCACAATTCATGCATGTGCCCTGGCAACTCGGTCCCCCCACACCTCGTAATCTAAACCAATCTTCACCCATGCGGGTGTCCCTTGGTCGCCCTGACCCGTGGACCGTACTACCTTCTTCTTCCCGGTCCCCCTAGACTTTTCCTTGATAGGCGCCACGACTCCCCCATCCGAAGTCTCACTGGCCCCATCGTGCTCTGTCTCTTCTCCCAAGTCTGTGAAATCGTCATTTTCAGTCGCCTGACCATCATGGTCGACGAACATTAGTTGCCCTTTCTTTTTCCAGTCTTGGGGGAGTCTCTTCTTTCTACCATCTCCCTGACTCTGATGTGCAGATCCCAATTTTGCCTCTATACCCAGAGCTTTCTTACTAAAAATAGCGAAGTTGTGTTGTTCGACATAGGCTTCATCAACCAGCTTGGTCCTTACCTCTGCAGGTAGGCACCTTAGGTAATCCGTTAGGAGAACCTGCTGGTCAAAACACACACCAAGTACCACGAGTAAACGTTCTACGGTGTCCGTTAGCTCTCTAACATTCTTGAACCTGTGGGAACAAAGATTGTTGATTGCATCGGTGGCCTTCTGAGCCCCTTGCGGGTCGTGCCACCTGTTGTACACGGACCGTACGAACTCTTCCAATATCTGAGCCTGTGCCCAGACATCAACGTTTTGACCGTAGCCCTGCTGCTGCACTAAGCCATTCAACCAGCGGGCTGCTGACCCCTCTAGAAAGGAGGCAGCCACTACAACTTCCTGCTATGGCCTGGTAAGTTTGTGCCTCACATAGGTAGGCACCGTTCTCACCCAGGTATCCAAGTCCTCATCCTTCTTTCTGTCGCCAGAGAAGGGCTTAGGACTCAACAAGGGTATCTTGGGCATCCACTGCATCGGTTGCATAGGCTGCATGGGCCCAGGGGCTTGCTGCAGCGGCTGCATAGCCACTGAAACAGGCTGTTGTACACTAACCTGGGCCTGTCTTGACAGTGGGACTGTGGTGACCACTGTTGTAGATGGTACGGCTGAGACTCTATGAACCGGACCACTAGTTGCTACTAAACCACCTGGAGGGGGCATGCCAAACATAGGAGAGAAAGATGGCCCTGTGGGTTGCGGCATCGATGAAGGACCCGCACCCCCAGGGGGAGCTACAGCAAACTGCGGCTGCCTCATCACTGTACGAGGAGCCCGAAGTTCAGCCAGGATTTGTTTTTGGCCTGCCACTAACTCGGTCAGCAATTCCTGTTGGACATTCTGCGCTTCTGCCACTGATAGGAAGGCACTACGCAGCACACGGACAGCAGGATCTAATGCCGCCTCATCTAGCCCTTCCAGTATGCCTAGCTCCTGCACTCTACTCCCTAGTCTAGCTTTTCCGAGTATTGCTCTTCTTCTCCTCTCTGCTGCTTCGTCCAACTGCCGCTGAAGCTCATCCTGAAGTTCTTCTGCCTGTTGGATTTCTGAATCCTCCAGTGTGAGTGGACTCTGCTGGCTGACTTGCAAACCAGCAGACTGACTAACTACACCCGATCCACAGTGCCCTGCTCCTGACGAAGAAGACTGAGAAGAGGTTTGTGACGTAGAGGCGGCGGTAGCCATCGCAGCCGCTAAGCTGGCTGCTACGTCCCTAATCCTCCTCACGATTACCCTCTCCCTCGCTTCCCTTCGTAGTCTCCTTTCCTCCCCAGGGGCTAACTCCTGAAAAGTGATTGATCGACTAAGAGCGGTTCTCCGTGTGATCCTAAGGGGTAGCACTAGCCTTCTCTCCTCCTCACTGCTGTCTTCACTCATGAGCTACAGTGTGTGTGATCTAAACTAGAATCCACACTGAATCCTACCTTAGCTTGACACACATCCGCATATGATACAGGTTTTGGGCGAACGCGAACACAGTGCTACGCAGTAGCGTCCCATAAATACAACATTTTTTGTCCCAAAAAACATATCCCTGCCAGCATTGATTACCCCGAATTGCAGGGGATTGACTGAGCAGGGCGGGAGGTAGGCCAGGGGGACAGCTGCCGGCTTGGGCCCCGGGGGGCACCGGGTCCTTAGCGCCTACAGCTATCCTCCCCCCCCTCTCCTCTGATTGAAGCTAAACATAATGAAAACTGTAAATCTGTTCTAAGACAAACAGTCGTGGTAAGGACAGATCCCTGCTGGAAACCGGGTCCAGCGTCCCATACATCATCATACTTTTTTCAAAAAACAATTCTCTGTTTCTTTAGTCATGTGCCTGCTTTGCACTGTTTGCAACTCTGGATATCTGGTTGTTAAATGTGATTGTTGATTTGTTGCAAGAAATGTGCTCCGCTGCCTGAACTACAAAGTGCAAAGCAGGTAAGTGCCTGCCAACACCCCCCCCCCCCCCCCCCCCCCCCTTTTTTTTTTTTTTTTTTTTTTTTTTTTTTTTTTTTTTTGGGTCCGGACAGTTTTGCACCCCCGACACCGGTCCGGACTGTCCGGGTGTCCGGCAATGTCCAGATCACCGAACAGTCTGGACCGGTCCAGACACTGGTCCGGAAGACAGTCCGGAAGTGTCCGGTGTCCGGGTCCGGGGTTACCATGATTAATATGATATTAAAAAAAAAAGAAAATGGGCATATTCAGGGTCACCAGCCCGTATGTACGGAGGTCCCCAGGCAGACCTCCGTACATATGGGCGTTTGGGGTCCCGTACGGAGTCCGAACTTGACGGCGTTCGTCCCCCGCCAAAAATTATTTCGGGGCTTAAACATAACTTGTTTTTTCTGATTTTGTTTTTGTGAGTTCTCTCTAACATGAGGTACATGCCTATAAATTTTCAAGTCATTTGGCTCAGCTAAATAAGAATTAAAAATCGCCAAAGATGGCGGTCTCAAAACGTGCTCGCCCACGTTTTTTTTCACCTTTTACTTTTTGTTTTCACTTTCGTTCAGGGTCTAAACAATTTTATTATTTTTTGAAACTTTTTTAGTGGGTTTTGCATTATGTGAAGTTGACATCTGTAAATGTTCAGGGCATTTAGCTATGCCAAAAAAAAAATGAAAAATCGCCAAAGATGGCAGTGTCGAAAATGTGCTCGTGCACTCGCTAAATTTAATTCTTTTTTATTTTTTGTTATTTTTATTATTAGTATTTGCGAGGCCACTGCATCTATGAGCCCCATTCGGCCCCTTTTTGGGAGCCTGCCAGCCGCCCTAAGTGAAGGAAGGCTCGACGAGGCCCCTCAGGGCCTTATTTCGGCCTCTGCGCAACTAAGGAAATTCAGGCAGTTGCGCAGCGCCAGTTGGTTGAAAAGAACCCAGGCCCTGGGCCGCCTGTGTGAATGTATGGAAAGCAGGCCCTGGGCTGGATACGGGTACTGGGCCAGACACATGCCAAAGGCAGTTGGGTGCATGCAACCACCTCAGGCCCCAGGCCTGTTCTCGATCATGCTGGGCCTCAGGCTACCGGGGCCTACTGGAAGCTTCCTGGGACTGGACGCAGGCAGGCCACTTCGATATAGCAAAGGGCCTGCCTCCTCATTCGGCGTTCGGGTGCTGGTTGCATGTTGCGCAAGCGCTGCTGCGTTATTTGCTGGCTGGCGCCTACGCGCTCACGGGCGAGCAGGGAAGGAGCAGACAGCCATAGCCAAGCTGCGCTGCTGTAAGCTGGGTGTGGCGCAGGGTGGTCCTTGGGTGCAAGTGCCATCTGTGTGTTGGGAAACGAGGTTGTGAGTAAGGCGAGATTCATACCTGGTGCTGGAAGCGTGCGACATTGGTCGCTGTATGCTCGTACTTCAGGAGAGCTGTTGTCGTCAACTTCGACATTGTAGTATAGGCTAGATAGGATCAGCCACATGTAGTCTGGGCGCCAAGCGCCAGATAGGATATCAACTCTGGTTCTTCGTTGATGATGATGATGGGACTATTTCAACATTGTCAATTATGAACTCTTGGTGTGTTCTTATTTGGTGAAACTCGTGATGCAATTCTGCTGTTGGTTCGAGGTCACGACTATCTGGACTCATATGTATGATGCTGTTTGATTGCTGAAGTTCACTATTGGTCATCTTCCTTGCAATTTGGTATCGGAGTTGTGGTATGATTGCGCTCATCTGGCGCTTGTCTTCTGCCTTATGCGGTACATACATGCGGTCTGCTTGGCGAGTTTGGCCGTAAGTGGTGTGTAGTGAGGAGGGCGGAGACAAGTGATAGGCGACCCAGGAGGTGAGGGGATCGCCAGGAAGGCTACGTCGGGTAATGTGGTCTGGACAGTGTGATGAGAACTATCTAATGTGCGATTGATGCAGAGGTGGAACAGCGAGATAATGCTGGTTGTGTCGATGCAATGACTGGTCATCGCAATCGCCATCAGGTCATCTGGTGAGATTATCTTTGTGGTTGAGGGCATCTATTTGAGGTACGTTGCTCTTAACCTTATCTACCCTCTTCGACACTTCTTACCGTGAGGTCGTGTGTTCCTTCTTGAGAGTCCTCTCATTGTGAGGTGTCGAGTGCGATCAACCTTGAGAGTCGGCAATGTTCACGTGGAGCATCTGGGAGAAGATGGGCGGAGCTTTCTGAAGGGCACTGGACGAAGCACTGGGTCACAGTCACCATGCCAACCCACCGGGAGTAGAGCATGCATGCTTTGCTGCTTGTCCTTTGTTTGGCTTGTTGCGCTGTTAGGTGGGTACTGAAGGGCAAGCCAGCCCTACGAGGGAGACGAGACCGGGCGTCTTTAAATAAGCACCGGAAGGGGAACCATTGGTTGTGATCGTCGTCCGACTGCGATGTAAAATAATTCCTGGAGTCACTTGGGGGCGGACATTAAATTGCCTCTGGATCAGCCAATGGTTGTAAGGCTCGCTGCACGCGAGGATAATCCAGTGCAGGGCTGGCCAACTCAGCAGATACTCGGGGCACAGGGGTTGGCCGAACACACACCTTTTAGACGCGCAACGCCTCTGGATTGCTCAGGGACACTGACGTCAAGTGACATTCAGGGGAACTAAGGGAGGGGTATATTTCAGGTGATAAGTTCGAGTAAATTCCATGCTGTCCTATCCACACAAGTGATTCTATTTTTATGTTTTGATTAGTTAGGTGTACAACCATTGACATTTGACAGGCAACATTAGTTAGAACTGTTTCTTGTTCATGGTGCTTCTGTTTCCGGACTAATCAAACTAAAAATAGTTTTATTTGTAGGAATTTGACTTACTTGTTGACCCCAAGTGATGTCTCCTCCAAAATAGCAACCACTTAGTTGGTTTGTGCACTACGCTGCGGTAAGCATCCAGTGTGTATTAGTGCAGATTGTGTACAGTGTTGTAGCTTATGAGCGACGAGGAGGACACTAGAGAGGACGACCGGATCTTGCGATCGGCAAGGCGCCCAGTAGCCCATTTGGCATTAGGTCCAGAGGGTGACAGATATCTGTTCCGCCGGCGTAGAGAGAGGTTGCAGCAGCAGAGGAGGGCTACAGTAGAAGAGGCTAGCAGGGCACTTGTGAGTGAAGCTGCAGCTTCGGAAGCCATGGCCACTTCTGCGCAGCAGACTACTCAGGTCGGTAGTTCAGGACCTGTCGGGTCAATGGTCGCGCAGACCCAGAGTCAGTCCGCTGGTGTAATGGCAAGCCATCCATTAGTGTTGACCTCCGATGAGATCGCCATATAGCAGGCAGCCCTGCAAGAGGCACAACTACAACATGCATTAGGACAGAAGCGGACGTTAGTGAGTTAGAGGAGATGGACCTTACGCATGTGACTGATGATGTGAGGCTCATATGGTCCGTCCTGCTGAATGTAGTTGAGATGCAGGACCATCAGACAACCATCCTTCAGGACATTCAGCAAAGTCTGGCCCTGTTGGTTGGGCGAGCGCAGGCAACGTCGCCAATGTTCGGGCCTGATGCCTGGCCCGTTGTACAGCCTCCTCCTTTTGTCCCACCGGTGACTGGGGTATCCCCATATGTAGCCCCATCATCAGTTGCGATCGTTTCCGTGGGAATGCCGCTATCAGGAGGGGTATCAGCAGGAACTAGTTTGCCGGTTCCTGTACAGTCAGTGTTCACCCAATCTCCGTTGCAGGTTGAGGTTACCACGCAGCCTGCTGTCTTGCAACTCGTACAGCCGCAGGGTACACAGCCCCAGCAGCTAGCACAACAAACTGTGTCATAGGGTCCACAGCCCGGAGTGATGCAGGGACCGGGACAAACACAGTGGGTTCCAAAGACGGCCATCGCCGCTCCGAAACCCTTCACAGGGGATAAGAAAGGTGAAGATCTCGACACGTGGTTGAGGGCAAGTCTCTGTTAGGTGTAAACTTACCTTGCCGCACGAAGAAGTGCTTATGGCTGCCTCCTACCTAGAGGGTAGTCCAGCAAGATGGTTGAGTGGTTTAGTGCAGCTCCAGGGGTATGGTCATGACTTCCGCGCTTGGGCGGTCACCCAAAAATTGGATGACTTCCTTAAGCTGGTGGAGGAAAGGTGGAATGATCCTCAGGAGGCTCAAAGGGCCACTGACGCGATCCTGACACTGCACACGCGGCAGTTCAAGTCAGTAAGGGAAGCCACCGGCGTTGTTGAGCATTTGATATGTGTCCCAGGGGTGTGCTATGACCCCAAGGTACTACTCACCTCCTACCTGAGATGCTTCTCCTTGCCTCTCAGGAACCAGTTGGCAGGTGAGGCCAACATCAATATGCACAACTTTCCTTCGTTTAGCAAGAAGGCCCTCGACCTTGAAGCGAAGATAGGGCATGGACAGGCACCCACTACAGACAGAAGGGGGAAGACACTGCCTCTTACTGGAAGGCGAAGGGGCGCATTATGTTTGTCGATAACGATGGTTTGACCATCGAGTTAGACAACAACTTCCAGGAAGGAGTAGGTGCAGAGGCAGGCAGCGTAGAAGCTTCAGGGGGTGGAGTAGTCACTGCTGTAACTCAGAAAGGTACGGCGACCGGTAGACGCCGTGGAGGTTCCCGGTCTAGGAGTCAAGTTGACCCCAATGCTCCTCCATGGGAGAAAGCGGGTCTCACTGAGGACGTGTGGAGAGACCGGTACACCCGGCAAGCTTGTATTCGTTGTGGCCAATATTGCCATAGCCAATTCAAGTGTCGGAACAAGAAGGTGACCGAGAAGATCCCGCCTACGATGGGGCAGGCGTTGGGATCCTACCATCCCGTTGGTAGCAACGTAGCTAGTACTTCTGGCAGTGCTCCGGGAAACACGTCGGGCCAGTAGGAATAGTAGCTGTTTCTGCGAGGGTCGAGGTGGTGGAGACAACCTCACCATCTCGAGAGATGGCCCAAGCTACTGACTCCAGCGTTGTCCCACAAACACGTTCAGACCCATCGAGCCTCTGTTCGATGAATGTGTTTGAGTCCTTAGAGGAGCTAGAGGAGGAGTGGTCTAGATCAGACCTGCTAGCTTCTTGGACGACCCTAGTCAAAGCCCCGAAGGGTGAGATGTTCGTCAGCGAGGTTGTCATTGGCGGCCGCAAGGCCGGGGCTTATTATGACACTTGCTTGACTAGGAACTTTATTAGTCGCGCATGCGTTGAGAGGCTGCACTTAAAGGGGCAAGTGCAGCGTCTGAGTCGACCTGTGGAGTCAACTAGTGCCAACAAACAGCGCATGGTAGTCAACGACTACCTTAAAAACGTTGAGTGTTGTTTCCCGTACGCGGGAGGGGAATTGAGACATTGCGTCTCGTTCCTAGTGAGCGATGAACTCCCCATGGACATGTTGTTAGGTATGCACTACCTCTCTGTGGCACAACCCCAGTTTGACTGGGACCGAAAAGTGGTCAACACACACTTTGCCAGGTGGAGGGACCGCTAGATTACGTAAGTTTAAAGCTAATAGTTTGACTGAGTCCCACGGATGCATGTGTGTGGCCGCGTTCTATAACTATTATAAGCAAAATCAGGAGGAGGGTATGTATCTAGTTTATGTCTCTGCCGCAGGTGAGCTGGTGAAAATGCCGCAGGAGATAGAGGGAGTAGTTGCCAAGTACCCTGATCTATTTGAAGAGCCGACAGGGGTTGTAGAGAGGGAGGTCGTCCATGCAATAGAGATTATCCCAGGGTCTAGTGTCCCGAAGGGTAGGATCTATCGGATGTCTCCAGGCGAGCTCGATGAGCGTCACCGACAACTCAAGGAACTCATAGAGAAGGGTTGGATCCGACCGAGTGTCTCTTCTTATGGGTCTCCAGTACTATTCGCACCTAAGAAGAAGGGGGGAACACTTGAGATGTGCATTGACTATAGGGGCCTCAATGCCATCACTGTTAAGAACAGAGAGCCCCTACCGCGTATCGACGATTTGCTAGATAGAGTGCAAGGGTGTCGGTACTTCAGTAAAATAGATCTGAAGTCCGGGTACCATCAGATTGCAATCCGGCCCGAGGATCRACACAAAACCGCCTTTYAGACCAGGTACGRTCTGTACGAGTTTGTGGTGATGCCTTTCGGCCTTTGCAATGCTCCTGGCACCTTTCAGCACCCTATGAATCGGATATTCCATGACTACTTGGATAAGTTTGTCATCGTGTACCTCGATGACGTACTTATTTTTAGTAAGACTGTCGAGGAGCACGTTGCACATCTGGACAAAGTCCTCAGTCTCCTGCGACAACACAAGTTCAAGATCAACGGTGAGAAGTGCGAGTTTGGCCGCACCCATGTCTTGTACTTGGGTCATGAGATTTCCGCGGAAGGGTTGAAGCCCGATGATGCAAAGGTGGCCAGCATTCGTGACTGGCCTCGTCCTCAGTCTGTGACTGAGATGAGATCTTTCTTAGGGATGACCGGCTACTATCGCAATTTCGTGCAGAACTATAGCATAGTTGCCGCCCCTTTGACTGATTTGACCCGCCTTGACACCCCATGGGAGTGGATTGAGAGATGCGAGGCTGCGTTCAGACATCTGAAGCATGTGTTGACGCATTACGAAGTCTTGAAACTTCCTGATCCTGATAAGCCATTTATAGTAACTACGGATGCTAGCCAATTTGGCATAGGCGTCGTACTTGCCCAACAGGAGGGGAAAAAGTTGAGGCCTGTCGAGTACATGTCCAAAAAGATGCCGTCTCAGAAGTTGGCAAAGTCCACCTATGAGAAGGAACTCTATGAGGTGTACAAGGCTCTGACCCATTGGAGACACTATCTCCTTGGGAGGTTCTTCATCCTCAGGACTGATCATCAGACCCTGAGATGGATGAGAACTCAGCTGGTACTCTCTGACGCTCTCAAGCGTTGGATCGAAGTCATAGAGCAGTATGACTTCGAGTCCCAATACATCAAGGGCGAGTACAACAAGGTTGTTGATGCCTTGTCGCGTAGACCCGATTTCTCAGGTGCGCTGATCACTGAGTTTGGGCTTGCGAACAATGTTACTCAGTCCATGGTGGAAGCCTATCGCGAGGACCCGTTCATGTCTGAGATCATCCGCAGACTCGAGGCGAAGGACAAAATGACTTCTGCCGAGTTTGAGTTGGCTAAYGGCTTGCTGTTCCTTGAGAAGGCTAGGAATAAACGTTTGTGTGTTCCTAATAGGGAGTCTTTGCGTAGTTTATTTTTAGGAGAATGTCATGATGTCACCAGACATTTTGGCTTTAAGAAGACTGCAGCCAATCTGTTGCAGCGGTTCTAGTGGCCCACGATGATGAGAGATGCGAAGCTGTACGTGGAGACTTGTCAGGTCTGTCAGTGGGACAAGCCACGTACCCAGGCTCCTCTTGGGCTCTTGAAGCCCCTTCGGATTCCAGAAAGGCCTGGTGAGAGTCTATCCATGGACTTCATGGATATGCTGGTCACCAGCAAGAGTGGAATGCGATACATCTACGTCATTGTGGATAGGTTTAGTAAGTTTGCTAGATTAGTTGCAATGCCTGAGACAGCGAAGACTGAGCATGTGATTAAGTTGTTCAAGGAGAACTGGGTTAGGGATTTTGGACTACCAAAGTCTATAGTCAGTGACCGTGATGTGCGATTCACAAGTGAATTGTGGAAAGCCGCAGCTGCAGAACAGGGAACGCAGCTGCAAATGACATCAGGAAACCATCCCGAGGCAAATGGACAAGCAGAACAGTTGAACCGCGATGTACAACACCTGCTGAGGCATTATATTAAGCCAAATCAGGTAGACTGGGATTAGAAACTTGCTCTCATTGCCAGCCTGTACAATAACGCGGTCCACAGCGCAACGGGCGTGAGCCCGAATAGTCTTCTACTAACTTTTAAGCCTAGACTGCCCTTGGATTTCTTACTACCTGACAACCAGCCCTCTGCTGCACTTGGAACTTTAGAGTTTGCTTATCGATAAGAGCAGCTGATGCAGCAGGTTGTTTTGCACATGCACAAGGCGCAGGCGGTGATGATAGAGTCTGAGAACAAACACCGCCGCCCATCCACGTTTCAGGTTGGAGAGAGAGTCTGGGTCAAGTCCTCAGAACTGGGACAGGAGCACGGGATCTCCCGCAAGCTCATGCCACAGTACTTTGGACCATGGGAGATTCTGGATGTTGTCGAGGGGGAACCAGATGGGCCGTCTTATGTTGTTCGCATCCCTGGTCACTTATGCACTTACCCTATTTTTCACGCTTCAAAGCTCGCACCTTTTAAAGAAACAGATCAGTTTCCATCTCGTCGCTCAATGCTGCCCCCAACCATGGATGGAGAGGCCGACATCGATGATATTGTTGACCATCAGGAAATGCTAGTTCCAAGATTGACAGGCAGAGGACGTCCTCCGAAAGCGAAGCTGCAATATCATGGTCGGTTCAGACATCACACAGATCCAAAAGAGGACAGATGGTTCACGAGGGAGGAACTGATGCAGACCGCTCCACAAGTTGTAGCCCACTATGAGAAATCTCTGCAGAAAGGAAAGAGCCCGATGGTCGAAGACTGAGCTTCTCAGAGGACTGTTGAAGCTAAGGAGGAGGGAATGCGAGGCCATTGCCTCTATGAGCCCCATTTGGCCCCTTTTCGGGAGCCTGTCCGCCGCCCTAAGTGAAGGCAGGCTCGACGAGGCCCCTCAGGGCCTTATTTCGACCTCTGCGCAAGGAAATTCAGGTAGTTGCGCAGCGCCGGTTGGTTGAAAAGAACCCCGGCCCTGGGCCGCCTATGTGAATGTATGGAAAGCATGCCCTGGGCTGGATACAGGTACTGGGCCAGACACATGCCAAAGGCAGTTGGGTGCATGCAACCACCTCAGGCCCCATGCCTGCTCTCGATCGTGTTGGGCCTCAGGCTACCGGGGCCTACTGGAAGCTTCCTGGGACTGGACGCAGGCAGGCCACTTCGATATAGCAAAGGGCCTGCCTCCTCATTTGGCATTCGGGTGCTGGCTGCATGTTGCGCAAGCGCTGCTGCGCTATTTGCTGGCTGGCGCCTACGCGCTCACGGGCGAGCAGGGAAGGAGCATGCAGCCATAGCCAAGCTGCGCTGCTGTAAGCTGGGTGTGGCGCAGGGTGGTCCTTGGGTGCAAGTGGCATCTGTGTGTTGGGGAACGAGGTTGTGAGTAAGGCGAGAGACATACCTGGTGCTGGAAGCGTGCGACATTGGTCGCTGTATGCTCGTACTTCAGGAGAGCTGTTGTCGTCAACTTCGGCATTGTAGTATAGGCTAGATAGGATCTGCCACATGTAGTCTGGGCGCCGAGCACCAGATAGGATATCAACTCTGGTTCTTCGGTGATAATGATGATGGGACTATTTCAGCATTGTCAATTATGAACTCTTGGTGTGTTCTTATTTGGTGAAACTCATGATGCAATTCTGCTGTTGGTTCGAGGTCATGACTATGTGGACTGATATGTATGATGCTGTTTAATTGTTGAAGTTCTCTATTGCTCATCTTCCTTGCATACTTGTTTTTCGTATTTTATTTTTATTTCAAATTTGGTAAGGAATTTGGATGTAATGCTCAGGCAAATCTTGTCTAATTTATTTTTCTTCATAACATTTTTTTTTTTCAGATTTTTTTACTTTATTTTTTTTTTTTTTATTTTTTTTTTTTTTGGGTCCGCGTTCGGCCCGAATGACCGAACGCATCCCCAAGGGGTCCCATACGTTCGGGCGTTCGGCTCTTCCCGAACGTCGGTTACCCTGGGCATATTAATAACTTAATATGATATTATATTTTCTGAACGAAATTGAAATCTCGTTTTTTTGCCCAAAACTCATGAAATTGAGGAATTTGAATGTATAAAATGCCTCACCCCCTCGATGTATCTGGAGTGAGACGTTTTTTCACCTTCCCAGGGCTCGATCCCTAGACCTCACCTTACCCGTGTACAGTATAGAGTCGACTTCTGTGTGTTTAAGTTTGAACCCGTGACCTGTGTTTTGGTAGTTGAATGTTGTCTGTCGTAAGTCTGTGTAGCTGTAGGGGTTCGATCTGTAGGTCTGTCGAGTAGGGGTCATAGATGAGTAGAGGCCGTAGCTGTAGCAATTCTGAAAGGTCGAGGTCGTAAGCTGCTACAGTCCTGAAAGGTCAAGGTTGAAGCTGCTACATTCTCGAAAGGCCAAACACGCAGACTTTCGGAAGGTCCGAAAGTGGCCTTTCGTGTTTTTCTCACGTTACTCACAGCAGACCAGAGGCAAGTGGGCAAGTGGTGAGTCCAACTTTGCTTAGTCAGCGGTACCCAGTCCTAGTCTCACTTTGTCCAGTCAGCAAGTACCATGTGGGACTATGTGCACCAGGGGCCCGGTGGAAAAGGGCAGACCAACGACTTACATAAATATAAATCAAGAGGCAGCGTCTAGCCATCCATTCATTCCTGCGTGAGCCATGCGGAAGCGCTGCCAGGCGTCTTGTGCGAGGTGGTCTGCAGAAGCCCGAGGTTGAAGTGGGTTGTGGCGCCCATAGCCGCCAAGCTCGGACACAAGGTAAAGGAAGGAGAAAGAAGACCTGGTGAAGGAGGGAGGGGCGAAGGAGAGAGAAGCCATAACCGAGGCAGAAGAAGGGAGAGACGAAGGAGGAAAGTGAAAGACATAGCCGGGGTGAAGGAAGAAGAAAGGAAGGAGAAA
>BFEA01000752.1:416491-428672 GCA_003427395.1 Chara braunii | reverse complement strand
ACAGCGCTGGCTGATACAGCGCTGCTTGGAGGTGAAGGGCAGCTGGCGCTCAGCCTGGCTATGGCGAGCAGCCCAGCTTGAGGAGGAGGAAGAAGGGGGCTAAGGACGAGAGTGGAGAGACACCTACCTGGCTATGGTGGACACCGTCTTCATCACCTTGTTGGGCGTTGCATCTGGAAGCCCCCAGTTGGGGTAGTGCCGCACCAAGGAAGCTCGAGGCAGAGTCAGGCATGGCGGACCGGCCAGTAGCGGCATAGCTGCTTTGGGTTGTCCTTTGGACAGGAGCGCAGCACCATAGCTGCTTTGGGTTGTCCTTTGGACAGGAGGGCAGGACCCTCAGTAGTCCGCCATAGCCCACGCATGTGAGAGGAGGCTGAAGGAGGGAAGCCATAGCTATGGTGGACTTGTTGTTGTTGTTGAGTCAGCAGTAAGAGGGATATTCGGATATTGATTCTGGTTCATCCATTCATTGTTATTATTATTATTGGGAGAAGAATAAGATTGGCGAAGTGAAGGAGGAGGAGGAAGGTGGAGTGTTGCAAACCGTAACATGCAGACCAGAACAAGAACCGACCTCTGAATGCAAAGCACAAGATGGCGCAAACGAAAAACTTAGATACCAATGATCCGATCAATCAATGTTCCAATGCAGCCCCGAACATACATCATCCTCATAATCCCAGCGTGTGAAAGGGGTCTGGCGCTTCACACAGGAAGCCTGCGCCAGCCCCACACAAACACAGACGAAGAAGAGGGGGGTTAGACGAAGAGGAGGGAAAGATGGGAATGTCGTCAACACCAAGTCTTCGGCACAGGCCCAAATAGTCCCTCGTCAAAATGTTTGAATCCCAAATGTCGAGTCTGTATCCGATGTCGTCAAGTCTCAGGTCATATCTCTCTCTCGTAGTCCACAGATACTGAGAAGTAGGCAGCGAGAGGGGAAGAAGAGATGGTGGACTTAGAAGAGGAAGAAGAAGAACTCTCTCTCTCTCTCTCAGTCCAGTACTAACCTGTGAAGCTGGCGCTTTTGTGCAGGTACCTCGAAGATGGAGCTGGAGCGATGGCGGCACAGGTAAGTATCACTGGCCTCCGCCAGTCATCTCTCTCCTAGATCACTACTACTACTACTATAGCGCCCAACGCTGAAGACTACACTAGCGCTAAGCTGCCCTGGGCAGCGCTCCTCCGAGTGCTGCTCCGCAATCCTGAAGACTACCACCTGACTACTGTCCAACTACCTACCCGTGAAGTGCATGGGAACTTCCTATGTACTACCGGGTGTGCCTCCTGACTCCTGCGAGCAGTCCAGGAGGCTGATCTTGCCAATGCCGATCGGAGGCAGGGGCTGCCGCTGCAGCTCCTGCTCAAGCTCGTGAGGAACAGGCTATTTCTGGCCTGTTCCGAAACCCTGTATTCGTGCCTGAGTCTTAGGGGCGGTCGAAACAATGAGGGCCTGAAAAAGGCCCTTTGTTTTAGGCTGGAAAAACTCAGGCCCAGAAATAGGCTGAAACGGAATAGGGCCTGCAGGCCCTCATATTTCAGCTTCCAGGCTGAAACGACTGGGCCTGTAAGCCCTAACTTTTAGGCTTTTAGGTTGAAAGTTCGGGACGGGCCCTGCAGGGCCCGTGTGGCTACGCAGTATGCCACACCCCCCCCTCCTTGAAAGACCGAGCTTACCTGCGAGGGCGAAGCAGTCTGTCTAAGGGAGGGACCACAGCCCGGGTGGGAGGGGCAGGTCGTGAAGCTTCCTTAGCTAACCTCCGCTTTTCATAATGTGCGTAGAACAGCGGTGCGGATGCTTTCAAATCTGCGCCTGAAATCCACCGAGTGTCGTCGCGATCGCATGCTTTGAATGTGACTTTGTACTGCCGCGGCTTGGTGCCGTACTTGCGATCGGTGATGACGCGGTCAACTTCCTGATGACCATCCATAGATGGAGGGTCCTGCGATCGYCGGCCCRGAAAGTCGTCGCTCTTGGCTGGCGTGTATGTTGCCAGCTTCGAGGCGTGGAAGACCGGATGTACCGTCAGATGCTCTGGAATGTTGATCACAAATGAAGGACCATCGGGCTCATCGCCCGCGGCTGTTGTCACAGACCATGGTCCAAAGTTCCAAACCACTTGGGAAGCAGTTTGCATGAAACATTCTGTTCCAGTGCAAACTCTTCCGCGGAGACCCAAACCAGATCACCGCGCGGATGGGACATGGCACGCGACGCCTGTTGGCTTGCTGTTGCCGTACTTGCGATCGGTGATGACGCGGTCAACTTCCTGATGACGATCCATAGATGGAGGGTCCTGCGATCGTTGGCCCAGAAAGTCAACGCTCTTGGCTGGCGTGTATGTTGCCAGCTTCGAGGCGTGGAAGACCGGATGGACCGTCAGATGCTCTGGAATGTTGATCACAAATGAAGGGCCATCGGGCTCATCGCCCGCGGCTGATGTTACGGGCCATGGTCCAAACCACTTGGGAAGCAGTTTGCGTGAAACATCCTGTTCCAGTGCAAACTCTTCCGCGGAGACCAAAACCAGATCACTGCGCGGATGGGACATGGCACGCGACGCCTGTTGGCTTGCTGCTGCATGCGGACTTGAGCCTCTTGCATGTTTGTGCGGGCTTGAGTCAGCAATTCCCTGTACTTCCGAATGGAAGCGGGGGAGCAAGCGGCGTCAATGTCGGCTGGTCGAGGGAGGAGAAGGTCGGCGAAGATACGGCCTTTCCGTCCACCGGGGTGCAACTCGAATGGAGTCACGCCGATCGCCGGGTGCACCGAAGTATTGTAGGCGAACTCGATGTCGGGGAGGCGGTCAACCCAATCTTTCTGGTCGGGACAGATGAGCATACGAAGCATCATTTGAGCGGTTTGATGTGCCCGCTCCATCTGCCCGTCTGTCTGTAAATGCCGAGCCGAACTTGGTTTCATCGTCGTGCCGGACTCCTGCATGAGCGCAGTCCAAAATGCTGACATGAAACGAGTGTCGCAGTCGCTGACTATGTCTTCTGGTACACCGTGGCCACAAATCCAACCAGTGTGCAAGAGGCGTGCCAGCTCGGGAGCCGTGGAGTAGTACTTGCAAGGGAGAAAACGCGCGTACTTACTCAATCGGTCCACAACCGTGAGGATGCCGTCGTGCCCGAGCCCATCGCGAGGAAACGGACCGGTGACGTCCATAGCAATGGAGAGACCAGGTTCCCGTGGAATAGGCATCGGGTGTAACTCGCCATAGGGATTGCAGTTGCGGGTTTGCTACGTTGGCAAACTTCGCATGAGTCGCAATACCGAGTGGCATCGGTAATAAGGTCAGGCCATCGGAATCGCTGTCGAAGCCGTGCAATCATGCGGTTGACTCCGAAATGGCCGGCGAGTCGCGAATCATGATACTCGCCGAGGAGGCGAGTCCGAAGACGACGGTCGCGTGGGACACACAGTAAATCCTTGCCTCTCGAGTGGAGGAGCAAGTACCCATCGGCAATGAGGTAATGGCTGGCTGGTGGGTGATCCGAAGATAGTTGTGCATATAGCGTGGCAAAGTCCGGATCAGACTGGTATGCCTGGATGAAGTGTCGCTGAAGCTCCTCGTCGAATGCGAAGGCATGATGTGTCATAGCGCAAAGATGAGGTCTTCGCGAGAGTGCATCTGCTGCGTGATTTGAGAGGTCGGGAAGATGTTTCAGTGTGAAGTCAAATTGGTCGATGAAGTTCATCCATCGTCCGATCGTGCTGCTCACCGTATCCTGCGTCTTGTAGTAGGTCAATGGATTATTGTCCGTAACCCATGTGAACCTACGACGCCCAAGGAGGAAGTGCCGCCATCGCTTGAGAGCCATGACGAACGCGAGTAGCTCCTTCTTCCTTGCATCATCAAGCGAGTTGATGGGAGGCACTTTGTGGCTGAAATACTCCACAGGGTGCCAGTYGTCGCCGTYGTGCTGTTCCAAGACYGCCCCAATGCCRTAGCCRGAAGCGTCCGTAGTCACTCTCGTCGGCAAGGTGGGGTCATAGATGCTAAGGACGGGTGCCATGAGCATAGCCGTCTTAAGTGCTTGGAATGACCAGCGATCGTCGTCATCGAATACGAATGGCACCTTTGGCGACTGTAACCTCGTCATAGGTGCAACAATCCTGGAGTATCCAGTGATGAATCGCTAATAGTAGCCCGCCAATCCCATGAATGAATGAACGTCCGTGGTGTTGGTGGGCTCGGGCCATACTCGTAGGGCCTCGATCTTGTCCGCAAGCGGACGGATGCCTTGCAGCGTCACATAGTGTCCCAAATACTCCAGCTCCTGCCGCGCGAATTCGCACTTGTCGTGGTTGGCTTTGTACTTGGCTTGTCGTATCCGCTCCAAAATGGTGCGGAGGTGTTCCACATGCTCGTCCAAACTCCGGCTGTACACCAGGATGTCGTCGAGGTAGATAAGTACGTATCGATCCAGCATGTGTCGGAACTCCGTTGTCATAGCCGCTTGGAAAGTGGCCAGGGTATTCGTAAGGCCAAATGGCATAACCAGCCATTCGAAATGCCCATATCGCGTCTTAAACGCGCTCTTGTAACGGTCCTCCTTGCGAATCTCGAGTTGGTGATATCCCGACTTGAGGTCCAGCTTGGAGAAAAACTTGGCGCCGCCCAATCGCTCAAGAAGGTCGTCGATGCGTGGGAGTGGGCCGACGTTCCTAATTGTCTGCGCGTTGAGCTTGCGATAATCGATGCACAACCGCAGATCCTTGTTCTTCTTCCGGAGGAAGAGAACAGGGGCACCGTATGGCGATGAGCTAGGCCGAATCCAGCCTTTCTCTAGAAGGTCGTCGAGTTGTGCGCGGAGCACACTTAACTCTTCCTCGCTCATTCGGTAGATGCAACCGCGCGGAGGTACGGCCCCGTCCTCGAGGATGATCTCGTGGCGGATGGGCCGATCCGGTACTACTCCGTGCGGGCCTTCGAACACGTCGCTGTAGGCGTCGAGAAGCTCGGTGATGCGTGGATCCGAAGATGAGTCCATCGATGAAGCGTCTCGGGGCGGGAGGGCGTGGAGAAAACACACCCCCATCTCCTCGATGTCGTCTCTGATGATGGAAGCTCGACTGCTTGCGGCGGATACCACGTGGCAGCTGATCGACGGATGAGGAAGAGTCAACGTGCATGGAACTAATACTCCGTTCCGATCACGAACGTGAATGGTGCAGTTGGAGAAGTTCACCGGGTGATCCTTGCTTCGCAACCATGACATGCCCAAGATCATGTCGAATTTGATGTCCAGGATGTCAAAGGACACCGCCTCACTTGCGTGAGGGGCAAAGTACATTGGGACGCTGTCGATGCACCGGTCGATTGACTTGTGCGTCTAACCGTCCGCCAATGTGACTTGCGTAGGCTGGGACTTCCTCCGGACGCGTGGGCCAAGGCCGGCACGCATCATGAAGTCCTGGCAGATGTAGTTGCGAGATGCTCTCCAATCGATCAAAGCGCTGCAGGTCGCCTCTCCGATCTGAATGCGTACGTATAGCAATGGTGCGTCGATGTCATCGTACCGTTGCGTCTTGAACTCGCGGTCGATCTTCGCGATGTAGGCGTGAAGGTCGACAACTTCTGCTCCGACGTCCATCAACGGAGATGGTACTGCAGTGTGCAAGTAATCCCGCAATTGTGCCATGAGCACGTTGCAATGCGGTTTCGGCAATCGTCCGGTCGAGGGAACGGGCATCCATTGGAAGTCCGTGAACGTCAATGGGTCGAGCTCTTCAAGTCTTGACCATGACGTCGAATCCCCGACGATAGATTGCGGCGAAGCTGACGAATTGGTTGTCGATGGTGATGAAACCATGCATGCGGTGGATTGTTGCACGTGGAGCGGTTGGTCCAGCGGTGGAACCAAGTGGACAGCATAGTCCTCGTAAGTATAATGAGAACTTACGACATTCGCATCCTCCCCAGATGTGCAGGAGGCCGCTAGCAAGGCGGCCGAATCTGGCGGAGTAGAAGGTGGAGTCGCCTCACCTTCCGCGAAACTCAGTTTCCCGAGTTGAGGCGGGGTCGCACATCCTCCTTGCCCTGATCCTGGCACAGGGAGGTCTTGAACTTGGTGCTGTTGCACCAATAGCAGCAGCCGTTGCGGCCGCGGAACTTGTACTCCGCCTCGGTCAAGTTAAACTTGACCCATGGAACTTGTACTGGCTGTCCATTTCCGGCCTGCGATGCGGATTTCGCCTTCCCATTGTTGCGGGACTTGTTGTTGCTTCGCGGCTGGACAGCAACCACCTGATCTCCCTCACGTGACACTTGGGTGGCTGCCGGGTCTTCCACAGTGTTGTCCGACTGGACTGCAGCGAACTGCTGCTGTCGCGGACCAGTTCTCACCTTCTCCACATAGGTTGGCTGCCACGTTGACTTCTCGTGTGGAGCTGACCTGTTGGTCTTGATGATCTCCCTTGCCTTATCAATGATCTCAGCGAAGGTGGTGTATTGATCGCGATCACCAAGATCCTGACTCAATACAGCACATGACCTGTTGTAGAACTTACGGCGCAGATGCATGAATGGCAAGTCCAGATTGGGCACTGCCACAATCTTCTGCTATTCCGTGAGCCAGTCTCGTGTTGCGGTGTTGCCCTGTGACATGGTGAAAAGACGGTTGATGGCGAGTGCCGGCGCGTCGACGATGAACCGTTTCTTCCACAGCCGTGTCAATTCCTCCCATGTGATCTTGTCCTTCAAGTCTGGTACGTCGACGCCGTGGGAGGTTGCTAGGTGGGTCAACCAGGTCTGGCATCCGCCCTTTGAGTTCATAAACAAGGCGCCGATGTACGCATGCTTAGCGACAGGCAGAATCCGAAGTTGCGTCGTGAATGCCTCCCACCAGAGGACCGGATCCTGCTGCGTGTAGTCGTCGAACTTGTCAAGTTGGAAAGTTGGCATCTTGTATAACTTAGGATTGCCATCCGTGTTCGTCGACTGCAATTGCTGCACTTCGGTCTTCAAGGTATGCAGTTGACTGCTGATGGTGGTCGGCGCAGCAAAGGTGCTGATGTCGCCGAGCATTGCCACTACGTGGTCAACGCGTTCCTCCAGTTGGCGGCTAGAGGGTGCACTGCTGGAAGCCCCAGCATCTGGTCTTGGTGGAACTTGTTCCAAGTCCTGTACACGGGCGTCCAATGTCCGTGTGGCATCCTCATGCTGAGTCTTATGGTTCCGCACGGCCCGCTGGAGGTTCGCCAGCTCGGACTGTAGGTGGTTACAAGTGTAAACCAACCTGGTCACGAGCTTGGCCATGAACTCCTTATGCTGCTCTTCCGGTGTTGCCTCGTCGCCGTTCGGTTCAAAATGCTAGAACTTGAGTCTCTCAATGCTGGCTGTTTCATGCCGCTGCAGCAAATCCTGGGCTTCCTTGCGGCGAGCCTGCGTAGCTGCGTCAGCCTCGGCCTGTAGCGGCAGCTTCTCTGCAATTGCCGCTTTTTCAGCCTGTACGCGGGCAGCCTCGGCTGCCAGCTGGCGCTGTTCCTCAGCCTCGATCAGAGCGATCTGAGTCTGGAACCGCTGTTTGTACTCGGCCAGAGACGCGTTGGCCGGTTGGCCTGGCATGCCAAGAGCTCCGCCCGTCATGGTGGCGGGACACGGCTGACATGGCATTGTTGCCTACGTGGCACTGCAACCGTGGCACTGTTATTGTTGACGTGGTTTTGCTGACATGGCACTCTCGCTGTCGTGGCGCTGCTGACGTGGCACTGCTGATGTGGCACTGCTGACGTGGCACTGCTCACGTGGCACTGCTGACGTGGCACTGTGTGACGTGGCACTGCTGACGTGGCACTGTGTGACGTGGCACTGCTGTCGTGGCACTGTTGCTGACGTGGCACTGTACCAACCTGGAGATGCATGCAAAGGGGTGGGTGGGAGGGAAAACGTAGGTAGGCAAACAACCCAACAGTACTTTCGTCCGACCGTAATCAACAGATAAAAATAAAATAAAAAAATAAAAGAGGACTACTTCCTTTTTTTTTTTTTTTTTTTTTTTTGTCTATTATTCTATGTAGGGTAGGATTAGTCAAAGGGGATTTATGAAAGAGATCTAGGCTAGATTCCGCAAAGTTTCGGCTTTACAAACTGCGATTTTGAAAAAAAAAATTGCGAAATGGAGTAAAGATGTGATTTTCACAAAAGAACGAAATCCAGTTTCTGAGAATATAGCAACCTCTGAATATGCCTAACGCAATATTGGTAGGCTTCGCAAGATTTCAGTTTTCAAAAAAAAATTGCGAGATAGAATGGAAATTCGATTTTCAGAAAGGAATAATTCCTGACCACTTCTATCGTTATCCCAATATGCCTAGAGAAAAAAATACTAACTTCAGAAATTTCAGCTATGTATGCGAAATATCAGAGAAACGAAATGCAACTATCGGGAATTTTCAGACAAAACGAAATGCGATTTATCAGAAATTTCAGATATTTGTTACGTAAAAACGAACTACTAATATCAGAAATTTCCAGGTAAAACGAAATGCAAATATCACAACTTTTCAGATAGTTGTTGCAATAGAAAAAATAAAAATAAAAAAAAATCAGAGATTTGACGAAGTCCTACTTGATTTACTAATGAGATCAATAGATCAAGCAAGCTTGCTACTTGATTGAGCGGGTCCTCTGAATGAGAGGTCCGCTCCGATACCAAACTGTTGCATACCGTAACGTGCAGACCAGAACAAGAACCGACCTCTCAATGCAAACTACAATATGGCGCAAACGGAAGACTTAGATACCAATGATCCGATCAATCAATGTTGCAATGCAGCCCCGAACATCCTAGCGTGTGAAAGGGGTCTGGCGCTTCACACAGGAAGACTGTGCCAGCCCCACACATACACAGACGAAGAAGAGGGGGGTTAGACGAAGAGGAGGGGATGGGAATGTCGTCAACACCAAGTCTTTGGCACAGGTCCAAATAGTCCCTCGTCAAAATGTCTGAATCCCAAATGTCGAGTCTGTATCCAATGTCGTCAAGTCTCAGGTCATATCTCTCTCTCGTAGTCCACAAATACTGAGAAGTAGGCAGCGAGAGGGGAAGAAGAGATGGTGGACTTAGAAGAGCAAGAAGAAGAACTCTCTCTCTCTCTCTTTCTCAGTCCAGTACTAACCTGTGAAGCTGGTGCCTTTGTGCAGGTACCTCGAAGATGGAGCTGGAGCGATGGCGCCACAGGTAAGTATCACTGGCCTCCGCCAGTCATCTCTCTCCTAGATCACTACTACTACTACTATAGCGCCCAGCGCTGAAGACTACACTAGCGCTAAGCTGCCCTGGGTAGCGCTCCTCCGAGTGCTGCTCCGCAATCCTGAAGACTACTACCTGACTACTGTCCAACTACCTACCCGTGAAGTGCATGGGAACTTCCTATGTACTACCGGGTGTGCCTCCTGACTCGKGCGAGCAGTCCAGGAGSCTGCTCTTGCCAATGCCGATCGGAGGCAGGGGCTGCCGCTGCAGCTCCTGCTCAAGCTCGTGAGGAACAGGCTATTTCTGGCCTGTTCCGAAACCCTGTATTCGTGCCTGAGTCTTAGGGGCGGTCGAAAGAATGAGGGTCTGAAAAAGGCCCTCCGTTTCAGGCTGGAAAAACTCTGGGCTTGAAAGGCCCAGAAATAGGCTGAAACGGAATAGGGCCTGCAGGCCCTCGTATTTCAGCTTTCAGGCTGAAACGACCGGGGCCTGTAAGCCCTAACTTTTAGGCTTTTAGGCTGAAAGTCCGGGACGGGCCCTGCAGGGCCCGTGTGGCTACGCAGTATGCCACATGGAGAGAGAAGGGGGAATTGTCATTGGTCTTGCTGGTGCATATCTTCTTCTTCTTCTTCTTCTTCTTCTTCTTCTTCTTCTTCTTCTTCTTTCCCTCTCCTGTGGTCTCTATCTCTTTGCAAGTGCTTTCATTTCTTTCGCAATTGAGTGGCATTGTCTTTCATTGTGAATTTGCACTTCGGAAATGACCAGGATCATAACAGTCATGTCTCCTCGATGAAAAGTCATGTCTGTTCGACTATAAGTCAAAGGCTACAGTCCCAGTCCAGTCATAATCCGACGAGTCGGTCCTGATTCAGACCAGGAGTCCAAAAGACAGGCCCGATGGGCCAAAGCGGCAGCAGACCATGGGAAAGATACTGGGACACACACTTCGCAACAACGGGTACTGGGCAGCAGTCCCAGACACTTGAGGTTGAATGCAGGGCACGCCAGACCAGTCCAGCACTATAAAGGACTGGCCAGCCTCCCATTTGGCAGATGCTCACTTCACATGAGAGTGTGAAAGTGCCGTGGCACTTGTGCGCTAGATGTGTGTGGGCTGCGCTAGGCCGAAGAGCAGCGCCATGTGAGAGTGAAGAGAGTGCTGGCTAGAGGGAAGGCAGCCATAGCTGCGCCAACGCTAGTTAGTACATTGGTAGGGATAGTTAGTAGGAGAGTTCAGTGACTAGTATTCAAAGTAGATCCTCGTGTGATAGGGAGTGTGCATGCATGATGAGTGGGAGTAGACCAGGACAATAGACATAGAGGGAGACAGAGAAGAAGGCACACGAGAGAGGGGGAGGTGCGAGCTATGGTGACACTTACCTGTTGAGCGTTGTTGTTGACGTTTGGCAGCTGGCGCTGATGAGCGCCAGGCTTGGAACTCATGTTGATCGAAGAAGACTTGTAACTCTGTTCAGCGCTATACATTTTGGACCCACGAAATTCCTCTCTTAATCTGGTTATGATAATTGAGTTTAGCTTCCTGGTTCTCATTCATTTTCTATTGGGCTTTGTGTGAGACATCACAATCTGTGAAATCTGTGTATATGCATCTGATCTGATGCACTCCAGCAAGTGATGAGCAGTCGGGTTCCTTGCAAAATTGAGGAATTTGAGGGTATAAAATGCATCACCCCCTCGATGTATCTGGAGTTAGCTTAAGTCCACGTACATCCAAGGGGTCCGGCGTTTTCCGCCCTGGATGTATGTGGACTTCAACTGTAGTCCACATACATCGAGGGGGTAGGGCGTTTTCAGAATGCTGTACCCTCAATTTCATGAATTTTGGGATAAAAAATGAGATTTCAATTTCATTCAAAAAATATAATATGTCCATTTTAACAAAATCGTTGTTCCTGTGTCTTGTCTTCTCTGTGTATTTTCCCTCCTTCCCCTTCCCTTCCCTCCTATCTTATCTATCATCCGTCTCTGCTGCTTTATCCTCTCCCTTTTCCTCCTCTGCCATCCGCCCTCCTCTCCCTCCCTCCGTCTGTCCCTTCCCTTGTCTCCTTCTCTTTTTGCTCCAACCTGATGATTTTACTCCCCTCTAACCTCTGCCACATCTCATTGCTTCCCTTTCTATCTTTTTTTTTTTTTTTTTTTCCCAAACGGTTCTGCCTTGCCTCCCTCACTTCCCTCACTTCCCTCCCTCCTCTCCTGTCACTTCTTCCTTCGTCTCCCTGCCTGTCTTCGCTTCCCTCTGTCTCTCTTTTCTTTCCCTCCCCTTCCCTTCTCTCCTTGTTCTTTTGTTCCCCTCTCTCTCTTCCCTATCCTCCACTTCTATATCCCCTCTTCTGTCCCTTTTCTCAACACCTTCTCTTTCCTCCCTTTCCTTCCCTCTCTGTCCTTCTATCCATCTCCTCTCACCCTCTCCTTCCTCCTCGACCACCTCCCTCTCCCTTGACTTCTGCTCCATAACCTCGCCTGCTCAACTGAGTCCACTCTTCCCTGTGCGACATCTTCCTGACACTCTCCCTTCTTTTTTTTTGGTGACACTCTCCTTGTGGCACACACAGGAATCTGCAGGGATTTCACGTCCGTTATACTAGGGCTAATGACATTTTGCAGGTGTATGTGTTTGCTGCCCATGGGAACATCCTCTTCGATCCTCTGGTAGAGCCTTGGGTATCACTTCCTGCCAGTGATGTCGTCAATGACACTCTGTTCAATTCTACAGTTGCTTTATGGTCGGCAACGCAGTTGACGGATATGGCAGCAGACATGCTGGCAGCAGTTATGGGGGCAGATATACAACAACGCACATTGTCCTTTAAAGGAGGAATAGAGACAATTCAAATGGCGATCCAAGGTCTGCGATATATCAGGTAAATGAAAGACCCCTCTCTCTCTCTCTCTCTCTCTCTCTCTCTCTCTCTCTCTCTCTCTCTCTCTCTCTCTCTCTCTCTCTCTCTCTCTC
>BFEA01000752.1:376004-395994 GCA_003427395.1 Chara braunii | reverse complement strand
CTAGCCTCTCCTTGTCAAGTTCATGTTCCGAATCCTTGCTTAGTTGATTCCTTCTCTTTGTGCATTGTCAAGTTCGTATTCCGGATCTTTGCTTAATTGAACTCTCCTTTTTGTGCATGTGCTTCCACTAGTTTAATCTCTCATTGTCAAGTTCATGTTTGATGTGATGTTCCGGATCTTTACTTAGTGGTTTTTTCTCTTTGTGCATGTGCTTTCCACTAGCCTAGTTACTCATTGTCAAGTTCGTGTTGGATGTGATGTTCCAGATCTTTACTTAGTTAGTTTTTTCTCTTTGTGCATGTGCTTCCGCTAGTCTAATCTCTCGTTGTCAAGTTAATGTTTAATGTGATGTTTCGGATCTTTACTTAATTAATATTTTCTCTTCGTGCATGTGCTTTCCACTAGTCCAATTGTCAAATTCATGTTGGATGTGATGTTCCGGATCTTTACTTAGTTAGTCTTCCTCTTTGTGCATGTGCTTCCACTAATTTAATCTCTCATTGTCAAAGTTCATGTTTGATGTGATGTTCCGGATCTTGTTTAGATAATCTTCTTCACTATGAGTATGAGTTTACCGTTGATCTAGCGTCTCATTGTCATGTTATTCAAAGAAAATACTTATTCAATCCCTCACTATGGGGCGGGTGATCGACGTTTGGTTGCTGCTACGGGGAGCTGATTTGATTAGGAATTCTTCTTTGTTTTCCTCTCACTCTCTCTCTCTCTCTCTCTCTCTCTCTCTCTCTCTCTCTCTCTCTCTCTCTCTCTCTCTCTCACTCTCTCTCTTCCACCCTCTCTCTCCTTCTTTCTCTCCCTCTTTCCCTCCTTCCTCCTCTAGACCCCCTCTTTCGCCCCCCCTTTTTCTACTTTGCCTTCTCTCTCCCTCTCTCTCGTTCTCTCACTCGGCATATGACAAATCCTTTTCCCCTCACTTGGAAACATTGCCAGGGTACGGACGGTAAACGAAATCAGACTTCACTTGGTGGAGAAAGAGGGCAAGGGGAGGATAGCCGGTCCCTTGTGCCACCAAGGAGGCAAAAGAGAAAGGACGTTTGAAAAAGTGGGAGAAAGGCGGAATCCGGAAGAGAACATAAGTTGAAAGTGAGGTCAGTTTGACTGAACCATTTCCCCGACTGCATGACTATGAGAAGAGGATGGGCTGATTGAGCAACAAAAGGGAACAAAGAGCAACCAAAGAGTTTGAAAGATAGGCATGTGAGAAGGGCTATGTGTTGACCCCCAACGGGGGATTGAATGGATCTTCTTGTTTGTGTGGGATTGTGCAGGTGAGTGATGGCTAGAAAGGCCTTGAGCGGGATAGGGGCGAGAGGAACTGGGCACCAAGAGGGAAAGGGAAGAGGGACAAAGGGGCTATGGGACCCTTGACATAGGACCAACCCATGAAAATGACTTTTACGCTTGAAGACTTGGAGTGTAAATGAGAGTGCAATCGTACCAAGGAAATGAGATGTTGTGTGTGCATGCATATGAGGACCCCGAAAATACTAAGGGGCCTACTTCAATAAGGAAGAAAGCAAATTGTGAGATCCAATGGATGCATAGAGGCAAGGGAGAGGACGGCTCCGCCGCACCCCGATGACGCCACATAGTCATCATGCTTAGGGAAATGGTGCGTGGCCTAAGGATGATGCTTAATCTACGCACAAGAGAAGAGAAACACCCAAAGAATCCCTGGACTGTCTGTGTATTGGAAGGAGCAATTGCCTGAAAACACAACAAAGAATCGAAAAAATCAGCGTTGCGGAACGACCAACGAGACTACCACCCGGCGTGAGGGCTGAGCTACATCCCCAATGTCAAAGCTCTCTCGCGCGATGGTCCACCCCCATCCATCTCAAAGCACTAGGTGGGGGTGACCTCGGGACGAACAGCCCGCGCCCTGAGCATGAGCGTGGGCGGGCCGAGCCAACTGGGACCCGCAGTGGGGTCGACTAAGGCTCGAAAGTCTACCGGGGTTTGGCCCTACAAAAATGGTGGAGGTGTCGGGTATGGGGTTAAATTGACCCTTGCGATTCTGACGGGGGCGCCCGACGCATTGACGTGTACACAACCCAAGATAAGAAAAATGGACTTGTGTATGATCTTTCCCTTGTGAGAAATCAGATTTGAGAGTGGTTGGGCGCATGGCATGGCCAGGCCTAGAGGTATAACATGCATGCTATGCACTTGATCAGGCATTGCCTTGTGGAATGGTTCTAGCCCTCCTTCGTCCGGTGCTGGTGTTCGCCAGTCCGGGGAAGCCTTGGGCAAGTCGCAGGTCGACCCTTCCTCTTCTTATGAAAGAAGGGCTCCGGTTACCTGGCAGGCGGTTGGTGCTTGGCTTAGGCCAGGTTCCAATGAAAATCCCGCGGCGGAGTGATCCGACCAAACGGGTGTCCTTCTATCTTCTTCTTTGAGCCCAGTGGGCTCATGCACTTTGCACCCTTTTTTAAAAATGCTTGAAGGAACCAACATGAACACAACGGGTTATCAAGAAAGAACAATCCTGCCCTATGAAAAGACAGACAAATGAAGAGAAGGGAAATGAAGGGAGTTGCTAGACTCCGAGGAAAACTAGCTCACCCTTGAAGATTCTCACGAGAAGGAACCAACCACTATGTATGAAAGTAGAGGGAGTGACACTCATTGTCCTGAGAGAAAATTTGTGAGCTATGGGTAGGAAACGCTAGGTGCACCAAGGGGAAGGCACTTGTACTATGTGTGTCCCACTTGGGACTTGTTTTTGCATGATGGGATTGAGCGTCCTGCCTTTCGGAAGGAAAGGATTGGTTTGCACCGGCCAGTGCGGGATGCGGAATGGTCGTCCTCTTTGAAGTTCACCGGGTTCCGTGTGTGGGGGTCGGGCCACCGGGCTGTAAGGCAAGGGTTGGTCTCGTCGGCTGATTAGTAGCATTCTCACCTGAGCGGTCCGAGCAATGGCTCGATGACCTTGCCCAGGCGGGGTGTAAAACATCTTCAGGCGGGGCGGCTGCTTGCCGGCAGACGGCAGGGGGACCACTGCATATGGGGCAAGGAGGGAGCCTCGGAGGAGATTAAAAGTTTCTCGTAGCATGGCTTGGGAAAAGCTGATTCTTGTCGGACCGATGGAAGTGAATGCCTGGACGGCCGGCTCCAATGGCCTCACCGAGATGTGCGGGGTGATTCCTGAGATTAACGGTGGGTATACGAGTGGCAAGTCGGGATGGGGTATTCTGGGTAAGGAGAAAAGGGCGAATGCCTTGCCGAGACCTGGGTACCGCGCTCGCGACGGTTGAGCTGCGCTTGAGGTATGGGGTAAAACTCTGCCGATAGTATCAGTGAAGAGACCATATTGGGATGGTCGATGAGGAGATGACCGACCCGTATGTGAGGTTGCTTGATTTTTTTTATGTGTCCCCCCCCGTAAAGATTGATTGAGCTTGGATTGTTGGACGGGCATTCTTCTAAGTCTACCCTCCCCCCATCTAAGTCCACACGAGTGAGAGATGATCAGAAGGAAGGAGGATAGAGGTTAATTGGAATGGAACTAAGAGAAAGAATGTGGGCAAATGGATGGCCGGTCGAGGAAATTATGAGAAAGAGGTACTTAGGAATGGGTAGGTAAAATAGGAATACCTTAATGGGGGGTCTGAAATAATCCTCATTTAGGAAAAGGGGTTGACCTAACCAGAAGAACCGGTTGGTACTCTTTCATGAAAACAGGGGCCGGGTGCCGGAAACAAGACGGCGCGATGGTTGTCTCCCCCGACTTATACCAGCGGTCCAGAGATGCCAGTAGACGTAAAGGATGGGGTGTCGGTCGTCCTCCCGAAAGATGGGGCGTGGACGGACCTTGAACCAGCATATCAAACCGTGATGCTGGAAGGGAAGGACGCATTCCTATGGATAGAGACGGTATGGGCTAATGTTAGCTTGACAAGGTTGTCGCCAAGGTTGATGGATTTGGAGTTCCGGGGGAAGCTCGGGGGTGGGTCTACTTGTCGCAGGATGAGGAGAATGTCATGGTCATAGGATTGGCACTCGGGAATACGCCGGACGAGTTGTTTAGAAGGGCTGAAGTAGAGGTTGTGTGGGCTGCATGTCAGCGAAGGAAAATGGAAATGGAAAGGGTAGATGTGCGGGTGGAACTTGGGGATAGAGGTAGCATTAGGCGACCCGTAAGAACCATGCGATGTGTGCTGCCTCCCTTCCCAGTGGATGCGGTTTTCGGAACTCGAAGCAGGCTAGTGCGGATATGCTAGTCCATGACGAACCTCAAGCTATACCAATGCGCTAGGCAATATTTTTTTCGGTTATCTGTAGAGATGGGGCCGTTCGAGGGAAACTGGGCGGAAGAGCTGACCGAGATACTAAACTGCCTTAGCATAGACAATATCTTTGTCCCTAGCGCTGTGCATTGGGGGATAGTCTACAGGAATGTGGCAATAGGGGAGACGTTTCTAGATGGGGTAAGGGAGTTGATATACGGCGAGGAGGACGACTTCAGTGATGAAGATGAAGATGAAGAGATAGAGGACTGGGACTTCTAAGAGGGTTGGGGTATCTTAACTTAGGAAGGACGGGTGGCCTGGTATTGTGCAGGGAAGGGAAAGATGACGAGAGAAGAAAGGATGATGGAATACACCTTCAAAGGCTGGGAACCACGGCGACTCAGAGGAGGAATAGAAATGCCTATACCAACAGGAAACGGATGGAGGGGGACCACGTGCGACTGGATTGGGTTTGAGGTTGTCCGGGACTTGTCGTATTTATGGATAGAGCGGATTTGGAACCCGATAAGGGAAGAGGAAGGTTGGGATGCTATAGCAGAAGGCAAGGTAGAGTCAGTCGGAACGATTGTCCTTTCCGAGGATGGATGACACCTGTTTTGCACTATGTTAGCAATGGGACAGGACCCGATGTGGCTTCTAGGGGATGCAGAGGCCCCAACCCGAAAAGAAGGCGAGTGGTTCGCCAACAAGGGATGGGACGAAGTTAGTAGCAGAGTTGTGATGGGAGGATGGAAGGAACTTAAGCCTCCAAGTCTACGGATAACGGCTTGGGTACCGGAGTTCATAGCCGAGTGGTTTGGAGGGTTTGAACACATTTTGGAAGTAGCCGACTCCATAAGAAGGGTGCATATAGAGTGTGCCTGGCTGACTGAGGAGTTTTATAGGCTCTCATTGAAATATGGGCCCTTCTACGGATATAAAGTCGAGGAAGTCATCATCGTCCTAAGAATAGGCAGGTATGACCGCCTAGAGGTAGAGGCAAAATCTTGGGACACCATAGTTAGCTGGGAGGCGGCGGCCGCACCCTCCTACGTAGACGATGTCTTTAAACTATTTGAGGTGATGTGGTTCGACTAAATGAGGCCGAGGGATCGAGCACCGCAAAAAGGGCTGAGTATGGAGGGTACTTATGAGTTGAGGTGTAACATAAGAAAAGGAGTGTGTACATTAGGCCGTAGATGGTGGATAGGGATCGAAATGAGGGAAAAAGCGGCAGCAACCGGAAAAAGGGGGGTAGAATTGTACGTGTATGGGTCATGGATAGCAGCAAGAACTAGTGTACGATAAGTAGGGAAGGGCTGAAAGACTAAAATATGAAAGGCATGGAATCTCGGTGGGTGCAGCAATCGGACTAAGGAAGCAAGAGAGGAGGCGTTTCAAGATGGCCCGGCGAATGACTTTCTCGGGGGATAGGTCTCACGGGATCCTGTCACCAAGGGTGTCAGAAGACGGTCGAAATAAGCCTGCCGGCAAGAAATGCGGTAAGCAATCCGGTAATGGACTGGGTGGGGGTAGAATTGGTGGAGGACACGGTGTACCTAGTAGTGGAGCTGGAATGGCGTGCGAGAGGGGAGTTCGGGGGCGTAAATTTGGGCCTCCCAGGGCGAGTGCATGCGACGAGATCCTTACACTTGTCAGAAGAAGGGTGGCAGACCTTTGGGATTGCCTTGGCTTCCAGGGATGACCCCGTACGAATGTTTGAAGGAGCATGGCAAATAACTTGGCGAGAAGGGTTTGAGTTCGCAGTCCCAGAGCGAGACGACGTGACGGCCGATGTAAGAGTTGCAGCGGCAGGGACCTTTGAGCTGCCCAGCGAGGTCGTACGGATGAGTCTACCGCCCTTCCTGCTAAGGCTAATGGGAGGCATAGAACGAGTGGAGCAGGCAATGACTGTCGTAACTAGGCTAAATCTTGACGAAGCATTAATGTATCAAGAATACTATCGGGCCTTCCTAGAGATGGGGCCTTTTGGGGATGAACAGGGGCACGAGGTGCTTTGCATTCTACGAGCAGTAGTAAATACTAGGCCGGGAGTCCCACAAATAAGCGATGAGACCATGTGGAGAGTCATCCGGCAGGAGGTAGGCCGGGGTGTGACCTACATAGATGATCTCTACCGGCTGTACGAGCTGCCAGAGGAGGCTACTGCTCCCAGGGGTATGGAGGGATAGTTGGACTAGAAAAGAGGAATGAAAACACGAAGGACAAGGAAGGCAGTAGGTGGGCGGTTTCTGGGGATTGGCTGTAACCCTTTCTATGTGGACTATGCAGGGAATCACCAAGGCAACGATGGCAGCAAGACGTGAGCGAATGGAACGTTAACCCTGTGTGCGAATGGAACGCCAGCCCTGGTACCCCGGACCGCCCTGGAATAACGGTGGACGATGGGAAGTATCCCTCCCGTCGAGTTCTACCTATCGGGGATTCGACATAGAATGGTGGGCCGGGACTTCGGGACGGGATGCCACCTTCATGTTGGTAGAATGTCGGTGGACAGGGATGAGACTTAATCGAGGATCCGGGGACGATCTGTATTCCAACTTGGAAGTTACCAGGACCATGTATCTGCCTGAGATCGGCTGACACTCGTTGGGGGTAGAGATAGCACAAGGTCATGAGCTGGCTCCAATCTTTCGAAGGGCCGCCCGAACGTTGACCCGGATAGGGAAATCAGTTAGGGGTAGAAGGAACGTGGGATTACTTACCCGGGTGGAAATGGGAGGCTGGAGGGAGTTCAGGGCACCGACCACACCGCTGAGATGCCGAGTGCCCCGTTTTATGATAGACCTCGTTTTCGGAAGCCTCGCAAGGGCGCGGGAGCTAGCCGACTCAGCGATAGTCTGGGCAGGCCACTTTCCCTCCCCTACCATTGGGATGTTCTACGATATCGCTGTGGAACATGGGCCGTTCTGGGGAAACAGGGCCCATGAGTTACTGGAAGTCATCCACATCTTGATGTTTAGGGCGCCACGACTAGACTAGGCGGGATTTGAACGCATAATCGAAAGAGAAATCAAGATAGGAGAGAGTTATTTAGCAAGGGTGGCTGAACTATTTGAGGAACCTACCGAACCGGAAGGGCCGCGAGGGCGGGAACGAGACTAGCACCCGCAGGCGAGCCTGTAGAGCAGATCAAGTACAGTCCGCTACGTTCGAAGGCTCACCAACAGAGATAGGAAAAGGGGGGCCTCGGACCCGGATGATCAATAACCGCCAGACAGGGAACACTGCGCAGGAAAACTTTCCCTAGCAGGTTGCCCAATCCGAACCCCTACGCACCGACCAACAAAATAAGGACACTCTAAGCAAGTCGGTGATAAGGGCAGCCAAGCCACGCACTTAGCTCAGTGAGGCAGCAGAGCCGGACGTGGCTCCATATTAAGGAAGCCATCAGGAAATGGGAATGGGAAAAAGCGTAATTACCAAGTAAAAGGGATAAACCAACAGGATTGGAACCTAGGGAGCCTAAATGCCTCGTACTGCGTTTGTTCTGGTGTTATGCAGAAGTAGGCAAGTATGGCAACGGAGGAAGAGGCAGATAACCGTAAGAGTGAAGGAGGACCAGGCTTAGGAGGCAGTGCCGTACAAGGCGAACAGGGGCAGAAGGACAGAGAATCGATAAATCCGGATGGTACCAAAGGGAACCGGAAGGAGATCTCCTCAGGGGAAAGTTCGGGGAAAGCCGGGGGAAGCAGACAAGGGACTCAGGAGACCAAGGAGGGCAGAAATAAGGACAGGGCAAGCCCCCGAAACTCGGAAGGGGCAGTGTCTAAGAAAGTAAGGGTCACGGATACGAGGCGCAAACTAGCCGAGATAGACAAAAGGACCGCGGAGTACAAGGCAAGATTGATCGAGGAAATGATGACTGGGAACCAAGAAGGCCCCCTGCAGGAGGAACCCCAGGACGAACGGAAAACCAGCCGAGGTGGGACTGGACAAGAGGATAAAGGTAGTGACCGTGGGGGAACGCCGAGCAAAAGAAGGAAAGAGAGAGAGAACTCTTCGGGGATGGAAGCGGAAAAGGCTACGACCCCGCCAGCCATAGATAGTAGGGCTAGCCGTTTGCCGACCGCGCCAGCAGTAACGCGAGGGTGCGAAGGACTCTGGAGCCTTAGGGAAAGAGTGTTGGGATGGTTTGACCCAGAAGGAACTACGAAAACCAGGGAGGGACAGAAGGCCGGCAAGGAAGGTCCGGATAACAGTATGGCAGGCGAAGCCAGCAGCTCCGAGGGCGACCTTAAGAAGATAGTGTCGTCCCTCGCGCGAGCACTGAACAAAATTCAAGGCTACCTAGCGGATGCTAAGAAAAAGTTGACGTTTGATGGGGCAAACATCACGCAATTCCTGATAGATTACGAGAATCTGGCTGCACTGTTGAAATGGACCGAAGAGGAGAAGATAGACCACCTGGGGCAGCATGTGTCTTTGAGCCTAGGACGGGACATAATGGTCATCGTGGCCGCGAGCCGGTCTTGGAAAGAAACCTGGGATGTGATGATGAGAAAGTATCTCGCAGCAGAGAAGATGGCAACGGAGGCCGATTTAGCGGCAGTCCAGAGGAAGAACTTCACGACGTACAATGACTTCCTACGGGAGTTTACTTTGGTAGCACTAAGAATCCTCGGGGTTACGGACCGAATAATGAGTAAGTACTTCCTCAGACAATTCTCCGAGTTCGACAAGGACAAGATCCTGTCGTCTTACCAACAGACGAGCAAATTTGTAAACACTAGGGATGTTGATTTCAGTACGGTAACGGATCTGGCCGGAAAGACGGTAGTGACCGAGACGTTGGCTTTGCTTAAGGAAGGTGAGGTCATAGATCTGACCGGTAGAGCGGGTGACAAGGTTAAAAAGGGGATTGAAAGCCTACATGAGCGGATGCACGGGGTCGACAATAAAATTGAAAGGATGGAGGGCGCGCTACTAGTTATGCAGGCGCAAGTGTCTAGACCCGCTCTCCCTCCCCAGAAAGTTGTGGTTCCGCTAGGTGTAGCCAACCGGGGACTCGGACGGAGAGATCCTGCTAACGAGCAATGCAAGTACGGTACCGCGATGGGACATTATGTGCGCGCGTGCCCAAAGCTCAACCATGATATTCTGAAAAGAAGGTGTACCAGGTCGTTAAAGGGGGAGATATTTGGACCACAAGGGGAACGGGTAAACTGGAACTCGCCAGGAGGAATGCGGCGAGCCATTATCATGCTCAACGGGTTAGAGATAACGGTCGTAGAAGCCGAGCCGGTGGGCGAAATCATCTGGGATCAACCCCGGGGGCGCGGGCCGCAGGTCAACTTTATTTTGGAAAACGACGGACGTGATAGGGTGAACGCCACCACTCGACTAGGAACGGCTGGGAGAAGGATTAACCGTGACACCGTGATGGAGGAGGTTGCTGAAAATTCAGAACCCCAGGCAGAGCCTGAGGCCGAGGAACCGGAAAAGGTCTATGAGAAACCTAGGGAAAAGGAGCCTACAGACAAAGTTACCGCGACCAAGAAGAAGTTTAGGTACCAAATCCCGATCTTATCCTTGCCTGAGATCGACGACACCATTAGCAAGTTACTAGGAACCATGGTGTCGGTATCTTTTCAAACCATGCTGCAGGCTAGCCCTAGGTTGCTCAAAGGGCTTACACAACTGTTGACTCGGCGGCGAGTAGAAATAGGCGACAACCCCGAATTACCAGAAGGGGAGAGGGAGGAGGAAGCTCCGCAAGAAGTGGCTAACCTTCAGAAAAGTCACGGGGATTTGGAGGATCTCGAGAAAGCTTTTGCGGACATTCGCTTGAGCTTGCCCGACCGAGAGGGCGGCGAGGTCATGAGGTCACCACCCGGGACAAAGCTTAGTTTTCATGCACTGCCCGTAAGGAAGCTGAAAATCCAGATCGGGACTCGTCATACCGACGCGTTAGTAGACGGGGGAGCAGAAATCACTCTTATAAGAAAAGATTTCGCAATGATCACGGACTGTACGGTAAACAAGGAAGTAACAGGGAGCATCCGGGGAGCTGGCGGGGAAATCTCGTTCGCTGGGTACGTCACGAAGTCTGCTGTAAAGGCAGGAGTCAGGGAATCGATCTGGTCGTTTCAGCGGATGACCGTAATGGAGGAAATGGACCACGACATAATCCTTGGGAGACCATGGTGCGCTAACGTAGAGATGATAGGCATGCACTTGCACGATGGCTCATACATGGTAGACATAGAGGACCCAGTGACTGGCCGGGGAAAGCTCCTCCGACTCCTTGGAACGGGAGGAGACCCCCCGAAGGGGAAGTTGGCAACATGGTCGCCATCGCTCGAGGATAGCACGCGGAAAGGGGCTTTCGCACGGATGGAGGGCATGAGAGAAAGGGTAGAAATCATGATTGAGGAGGCATTCAACAAGAGGGAGTGGATCAAGATGGGCCTGCCCCAGAAGAAGAGGAGGCAGGAGGACGAAGTCTTAGGGGTTATGGTAGCAGAAAAGGAGTCAGAGGTCGAGCTTGGTGCTAGCCTGCCCAAACGTAAAGAAGTACGCATAGTCGTGCCAGAAGTTGCACTTGAGATCCCCGATCTGTTGCAACTCATCAAGGCTCTCAGATACCACAAGGTAGGAGTGGACTCAGCGGCCTTGGCCAAGTTCGAAGGAGAGGTGCAAAAGGGATATTGCTTGAATGGGAAACTAGTTAGTATTCAACCACGAGTCGTAGAGGCAACGAGGGCGATTCCGACTGTTCATTTTTTAGGAGAAAGATCCCGGAAGGAAGCGTTCGAAAGTACAAGCTGGTAGGGAAGAAAGCAAGACCAGTCTCGATCCTGCTAGAGACATCAAAGGAAGAGGCTATGGAGAAGGAGGAAGAGGTCCTTCGAGTAATCCAAGAAAGAAGGGCGACGGAGGGACATCGGATACCAGATGAGGTAGCTGACACAATGAAGATAGGGATAGACGGGTTCTTAACGGAAGAGGAAAACCGCCTGATCAAAAGGACCTGCCAGGAGTTTCACCTGGCATTTGCCTTTAGTGATCACCAGAAGGGACGACTGGATGCGAAGCTAATCCCTCCGGTGAGAATCCACACGGTAGAACATGAGTGCTGGAATGACAAGGGGCCGTCCTATGAATTTGGGATAGCAGGGGAAGTGACGGACCTCCTCCGAGCAAAGATGAACTTCTTCGTTGCGGAGCCTAGGGCGTTGTCATACGCAAACCGGTGGTTCGTCTTTCGAAAGCCTAACAAGACACTGAGGTGGATCCAGGATCTGCAGAAGTTGAATGCGGTAACCATCCGGGATGCTGGCTCGCTACCTCAGGCTGACTTATTAGCAGAGTCGCACGCCGGCCGGAGTATTTACTCCCTGATAGATCTATACTCAGGGTACGACCAGCTTCCGTTGGATGTTCGGGACAGACCGTACACCGCTATGCACACCCCCTACGGCCAGCTACAGATGCAAGTGACTCCTATGGGATTCACAAACGCGGTGGCCGAAGCGCAACGCAGAATGCTCGTCGTGGCCGGGGACATGTTTCCAGAAAGGTGTGAGCCCTATATCGACGATAATCCGATTAAAGGTGCGTAGGTGAAGGACGAGATAGAAGTCCAACCAGGAATTCGAAAGTTTGTATGGACCATCTACAAGACATAAAGGACTTGGTCCGCTGGTTCCTAGTATACAACATCACGGTTAGTGGACCAAAGAGAATTCTAGCAGTACCAGAAGTAACCATACTAGAATTTCGCTGCGGTGCTTACGGTAGGAAGCCGGATCCGGCAAAAACGGACAAGATATCGCAGTGGCCAACCCCCCTGCGCACGACGACGGAGGTAAGGGCATTCCTAGGCGTAGTCAGCTTTTGGAGGATCTTCATTAAGAACTTTGCCAAGATTGCTGAGCCTATCCGAGCTATGATCAGGGAAGAAGGAACCATGGATTGGACGGAGGAGCGAGAAGGAGTTGTCCAAAAGCTCAAGGACATATTGACGTCTGAGACAGTCGCCCTGTCCGCGCCTTGTTTTAATGACGAAGTAGGGCGACCCTTCATCCTAGAGACGGATGGAGGACCTTTGGCCGTAGGAGGTGTGTTGATTCAAAGGGATGAGGGAGGAAAAGAGAGGCCAATTAGGTTTGAAAGTAGAACCCTGAACTCCGCAGAGCGGCGGTACTCACAATTCAAGAAGGAGGTCCTAGCCATCTTGCACTGCCTTAAGACCTTTCAGGCCTACCTATTTGGGAGGCGGTTCATCCTCAGGATCGATCCGACGAATGTTGCAGGGGCCTTAAAGAATTACAGGCCTATAGATCCGACGGTGGAAAGATGGGTAGGATTTATCTGGCAGTTCGATTATAAGATCGAACGGATTGCGGGAATTAGGAACAAGGCTGATGGGCTGAGCCGGGTCTGCATCACTCCCGATGGGGTGAAGGATGCGGAGCCCATAGACGCGTTCCTCAAATACGAAGGAGGAACTCTTGCGGTGGATAACGAAATGATGAACGAAGGATGCACATCGGGAGAGCTATTGATCCAGACTTTGGAGAAGGGGGCACCTACCGTAGTAGCTGAACTTAGAGAAGGATCAGTCACCACTTAAGGACGCAGCGAGGCAAATGACTCATGGGGAGCGATAGTGGGGCCAAAAGAGGAACTGATAGCAATGGCGGTCGAGGGAGGCCGGGAAACAGTAATGAGCTTAGTAGAATCTTGGGAAAGGAAGGAGTTGCAATGGGTGGTAAATCAGATGCAGGAAGGAAAGGATGGGGGCTAGGAAGGGGGGAAGTTTTTCTATGTCCAATCATACGAAGGGCTCTTTCGGGAGATCGGACTGTTGTTGGTAGGAAACAAACAACCTACGGAAGTCAGTATTAAAGCAAGAGAAGAAGCCGAAAGGTACGTCCTAAGGGGCGGGCATTTGTTCCGAAGGGAGGAAGGTGCTATGCCCAGAAGGGTTGTGTGCGGAAGATCTAGGCAAATAGACGTTATCCAGGCAATGCACGATGGGTTGGCTGGAGGTCATCGGTCGTCCAAAGGAACGCTTGCAAAGATAGCGTTACTCTATTATTGGCCAGGCATGGCAGGCATGGTTTCCATATACTGCCAGACTTGCCTTATTTGCCAAGAACGAAGCTCGGTGCGGGTCTTCGAGCCGCTTAGACCAACACGGGTGCTAGGGCCGGGACATCTGGTCCACCTCGACCTTGCGGTCATGCCTGTATCAACGGATGGGTACACATATATCCTGGATGCCCGAGACAACTTGAGTGGGTTCGTGGAGGCGGTCGCCCTCAAGAAAAAGACAGGGAGGAGTGTGGCGGACTGGATAGAAGATTTCTACTTGAGACATCCGTTCGTCAGGAGGTTCATAGCAGACAATGGGACGGAGTTTGTGAACCAAGAAGTATTGGGGATGCTTAAGAGACTCTGCGTACCAATCAAACTCATCGAGCCGTATCACCCTGAGGCCGATGTACCTGTGGAAAGGGGGCATCGAACCTTAAAGAACACGATTGCAAAACTCGCAGCGGACCATCTGGGGAACTGGCCTAGGTATCTTAAGCAGGCCGTCTTCGCGGAGAATATGACTCCTAAAAGGACAACAGGATGTATCCCCGCGGAACTTTGGTACGGAAGAGAGATCGACTTTCCTGTGGAAGCCTTGGTGCCTACCTGGAATAGGTTTGATGATGATCCGCAAATGACTACTGAAGAGTTAATCGAGGCAAGATGTCAACAGATCCTTAAGAACGAGGAGGTCATGGAAGACATCGCCAACCGCGTACTAGACAGCAGAATGAGGGACAAAGCAAGGTGGGACCAGGTTAAGAATGTCAGAAAGGAGTCACTTCAAGTGGGAGAGATGGTATTGCTAAGGAACTCGGCACTAGAAAGTACTTGGTCGGGACAGCTAGGGAGAAGGTTCAAAGGCCCCTATCGGGTCGCCAAGCGGGTGGGACTGAACACCTTCGAACTGAAAGATTTGGATGGAACTGTATTGAAAGGGCCCTTCTTGGGCAGCAATTGGTCAGGTTTCTAAGTCGGAACCCAGTGGAACAATGGCTTCAGGAGGCCGAAGATAAGGAAACTGAGGGGCCACAAGCTAAAGACTGACCACAGCCTTGCCCACACTATGGTTTGTCTTTGACCTTGTTCATGGGACTGTCATTTTTTTGGGGACTGGCGCTCTTGGCTTGGACTGACTGTGGTTGAAAGGCAGCATGACTTGGGGGTTTGCAATATCTGGCTTGTGTGACGACGGGAGGGGATGTTTGGGGCATTGTACCATAGTTTTTTACGGGAAAAAAATGGGGTCATCACAAACGGCGCATTCGCATGTGTAATAGGGACATGTTGTGAAGGATGTTGGGAGCATTCTGGGAAAAAGGGGGGGGACTACCTACCGGACTGGGGGAACGGGTGCATGAGGGGCTTTGCGGGTGTTGTTTTGTTATACAGGGTTTAAAAGAAAAGAGAAGATGGAGTTCGGTGACGAAAATGACAGCGGAGCAATCAACAGGCCTACCGGAGGAGAGGAAGCAGGACCAAGCCAAGGGAGGAGGGCGACAAAGAGAAAGTTGTATATAGGACTCATGGGTGGACCAATGGTAGGCAGGGGTGGAAGGAAATGCTTGTGTAAGAAACCCTCACCCCTCCGCGAGGGAGAAGGCATAGAAATCTCGTCTGACAGTGAGACAGGGAAGAAAAAGGCAGAAGTGGAAGAAGGAGGCAATGCAGTTATGGGAGATGGGGTTCAGGTTTCTGATGAGGACGGAGCCAACAGGGGCAAGCGACGTGAGATTTGGTATGGGGAAAGCGAGGGGGGACAAGACATGCGCAACGAACATGAGGAGAGTGAGGAGAGAAGGGAAAGCCCGCTTGAAGAACGAAGCGGCCTTGACAGTTGTGAGGGGTATGGGATGGGGACAGAGATTCCTTTTATCTACGATCCAAAGAACCTTGCAGGTGGGTATAGCCCCATACAGCCAGAAGACGAGGAGGACGAGGAGGAGGATGTACGAGAAGTCATAGAAATCAGCAGCGGGGATGAGAAGTATGAGATCTCAAGGCCTAGGGAAGAAGGGCGGCCTCCGATGCACCAGCCGGGCGACGGGGCTTTCGGACGGGAGGACGAGTTTGGAACGACACCCAGTCATTGGTTTCAGCAATAGACCAATGTGATCAGGCACGAATGGATTATCGAGACCCGGAAACTGGCAAAGGCGGGAGTGGAAGCTACGCCGCTGGACTTCTTCAGTGAAATTGAGCTACAGGGAATTGCAAGAAAGAAGAGAGAAATCGAGACCTACGGCCTGGGGGTTAGGAAGCCTGCCGAGGAACAGGGTGGACTAGGAACTGGGCAAGACGAGGCGCAAGGTAGCAATAGGAACTAGGTGTTGGCTTAGCATTGAAAAAGATCGATGCTTTTCTGTTTGCGGAAACATGAGAATGACGAGAACGTGTACAGTATGGGCAAGCTTGCTAAGGATGAAGTGAAAAGAGGGTCAGCCAAGGCTGCGTCATGATAAGATAGAAGATAGTTTTTTAGGGTACTTTTTTTTGGATGAGCTACCTTGGGCACATAAAACAAAAACATGGGATTTGGGATGAGACCAATTGGGAAAGGGTGTATTGTGAATTCTGGATGGAATAAGGATTATGCTTTTGGGAGGGGAAAACCTTGACTACGGATTGACGAACAAACCATGGCATTGAATGATTGGTCGTGTACAGGAGAGGTTAGGGAACCTATGGGTTAAGGGGCATGAAGAATACTCCTTCCCTAGGAGCCTAATCCAACCAAGTCGTGAATTAGTCTGAGAATGGTCAAAATCTGAGTAGTCGGAACGAGTGAAGAAAAAACGGGGCGCCCATGTCTCTTGCTATGGTTGAACGGCCGGGTGAGCTAGTGCTGCTTGGGGTCGCGAGCCCCAACTCGAGTGCTAGATGCTAAGTCGGATGTATGCATGGATGGTACACTACTGTGAGAAATGGAATGGATGGTACATTACTGTGAGAAATGAAATGGATGGTACATTACTGTGAGAAATGGGAGAAAGAGAACAACACGCAAAAGATGAGATGGCCACCTTCTAACCTCCAAGATAGAAATGAGATCCGTAACCTCGAGGCCCACCCCCTTGGGCATTAACATTGAGAATGGAAAGGAATGACCCTAACCAGGCTGTTCAACTTGAGAATGGAAAGGAATGACCCTAACCAGGTTGTTCGACTTGAGAATGGAAAGGAATGGCCCTAATCAGGCTGTTCGACTTGAGAATGGAAAAGAACGACCCTAACCAGGTTGTTCGGGAATGGCCCCTGACAAGGGTCATTCCTTTTGAAAAAGGCACTGGGGTCCCCTACATATTTGATTGAGAAAGGATGATTGAGAATGTGCTGGAATGAGCGAAAGAGATGGAAAGGCCAATGGGTCGGTCATTGAAATAGCCAAGGGATGGATGAAAGAGATGGAAAAGGTCGATGGGTTGGTCATTGAAATAGCCAATGGAATGAATGGAAGAGATGGAAAAGGCCGGTGGGTCGGCCGCTGAAATAGCCAAGGGGGCGGAAGAAAGATATGAATGAGAAGGGAAGGATAAAGTAGGCCGAGCCTTAAAGTCAAGGAGGGCAGGGACCGTTGGGACGGTCACAGAGATTGGGTATTGAGGAATGAGAGAATTGAGGATTGAATGGGCGGAAGGGTCAGTCCGAGAAATCGCTATTGAGAAAATGACCGCCAGACCGGCCATGTGGATGGCCTTGTTGATGAGAGGCTGTCGGACCAGCCATGAGAACCAGCCTTGGAAATAGCATGGGATTGAGTGTTTGAAGATTGGATATTGCAATGCATAGCCAGGGGACCCTAGGCAATTTGATGTAAGGTCGTCGGGCCGACCATGGAAATAGCAAGAGATAGAGCTTTCTTTTTTTTTCTAGTCTCAGGTCTCAACATAAGGGGGATAGCAATGCCTGCATCGCGACCCCAAGACCTCTACCCATTAAGGGAAAAGTCTCAGCGCGACCTGCTCCTCATAAGAAGGAATAAGGGTTGAAGGACCAAAGCACCTCTCTCTTTGATTGATGCTGGTCGTCCGGAACCAACCTCAACAACGAGCTCTAGTCGGGGAGTTCAAATTGCGCCTCATGTTGAAACCTAAACGTTAAGGGCGTGGTGCCAAACGGACGAGAGAGCCATTCTTTTTCCTAAGTCTCATTTTTTCTCCCCAACCACATGCCATGCCGTAGAGGGGCAACACAACCGTTTAGAATGGACCACGACTGCTCGCGTTAAGTTGAGCAGCACTGTCCAGAGGGAGGAAACGGACGGAGTATCGGGTGGAAGCCGCAACCACCACAGGGCGAGTGACATCGCCCTGCTGGATCATTACAACCGTTTCGGGACTAACCGCGAGGTCTTCGTAACTGCACTCGCAGACTAATAGAGAGCCCCAACTCTCTTGAAAGGAAGAGGCCGGATCCAAGAAAACACCACTTGGGAGGAACGATTCGCGAGAAAGCCCTTGCGGCAAGACGGGATCCTGGGAGGTTTTGGACTGGACCTACCTGCCAGATATGAGGAGGTACCTCAATGATGACGCCCGTCTCGTAAGCAGCAAAAGGTGGGACGGAGTAGGGGATGAGGTGAGTTATCAGCAGGGGGAGGACTGATCACCCTTCCTTTTTGGGGCTGATGGGCCGACATCCGCCTACTCGTTGGTGGGGCCAAGGTCTGCGTACCTCCGAGTGAGAACCAGTCGTGCGATGGGGACATCGCATTTTGAGTGGGGGGAAGGTATACCATCTACCAAAGAAAAAACATGCAAAAGAGAAGGATATCATGAGCGTAAGAATGAATGAGTAATTGACTTTGCGCAGGCTTGAGAAAAGGCCTGGCAAGATGTCAAGAAGAAAAGAATGGATGAGTAATCGACATTGCATGAGCTTGAGAAGAGGCCTGGCAAGATGTCCAGAAGAGAAACGGGTGAGAAATTGACGTTGCATGAGCTTGAGAAAAGGTCTGGCAAGGTGTTCAGTTGAGGAAAAGATGTGTGAATGACTTCGCATGAGCTTGAGAAGAGACCTGACAAGATGTCCAGGACAGAAATGAATGAGTATTTGACCTAGCATGTGCTTGAGAAAAGGTCTGGCAAGAGGCCAGAAGAAAGATGTGAATAAGAGGACTGAGTAACGCGCATTCTAAAGCCTGGATAAGAGAAAGGACGAATGAGGATGACACACATAAGCTGGGCAAAATGAAATGGGAAAAATACATGGGAACTGGCTAAGCATGAGACTAAGGAAAGAATGACGGGAGAACATGGATTGCACGGACCGAAAAGTAGATGTTTTTTTTTTATATGACTCTAAGAATAAATGAATGAGGCGAAACCAAAATGGTTTCTGCTCGAGAATGGTTTCTCAATGAAATGGGAAGATAGATTTGAGAATACGAAGCACTTAAGGGGAGTTGTGCCTGGGCTCACTAAGTCGAAATGGGTATCACCACAGCAAAGGCGACAGTTGTACTGGACGAACATCCCCCTTCCAGAGCAAATGCCTGACATTGAATCGCATCCGAAAACTTGCCTACAATTTGTTATTAACAAAGTCAAGGCATAAAATGAGAAAACCAATTGTGTTGTGACAACAAATTGTCACCCTGGGAATAAAGCCAGCATACCAGTAGTTAAGAGCATAAAGCAATGATAGCCTCGTCTGCTTCATGTTACTGAAGTTGAAAGAACTATGGGCTGCCCTGCTGCGTATACAAAATTGACCGAAAAGGAAGTTTGCATCTCAATTGAGGGAAAGATAAAGAGACAGAGCTATGACGGAAATAAGCAACCTGGTCTAAGCTGTAGAACCTTCGACTCCCCCATACCCTCCTCCACCCCAAGGGGCGGAAGCTAAGGAAATTTTTGAAGAAAAAAAATAGGAAAATAACAAAACGGACCCTGACAAACTATCCATCCGTAACATCCCATCTTCCTCCCTCATCTATCCCTCCAAAACTCACTAACAAGAGATAGGTGCGCGATGAGGACATCGCGAAAGAGTGGGGGGAATGTGTCGGGACTGGTGAGTCCCGAATAACTTCTCATCACTCGAGAGATCGAATATGGACGAACTGTGCACAACAGAGAAATCCAGAGTGAGACGAGATAAAGGATTAGGCCGCAGGAGGGAGTAATGCCCTGGGACGAGAACCACAGGGGGAAAGAACTAAGCGGCGACAAGCAAGCGAGCGCAAGAACAGGGGCACATAGAACATAGCGGGAGGCCGGGAGGGCCATCGGAAGGCAATAAGACTAAGGCCAAGGGGCCTTTTGAGCTAGCGATTGCAGCGCGACAACAATGAAGGAATGAGGAAGTTGAGGGATGGCCGGCCAGAAGCCGCGGGAAGCCGGAAAATGAAAGGCCAACGTGGGGGCCACCTATGGGAGCCTCGGAGCGAAGGTCCACGGCCAAAGAAATCGGCACGCACAAGGCGCGAGGAAAGACTAAGGAGAGGGGTCGCTATGGGGCAACAAGACGCCCAAGGGGCATGGGTNGGTCCACGGCCAAAGAAATCGGCACGCACAAGGCGCGAGGAAAGACTAAGGAGAGGGGTCGCTATGGGGCAACAAGACGCCCAAGGGGCATGGGTCCACGGCCAAAGAAATCGGCACGCACAAGGCGCGAGGAAAGACTAAGGAGAGGGGTCGCTATGGGGCAACAAGACGCCCAAGGGGCATGGG
>BFEA01000752.1:359759-373762 GCA_003427395.1 Chara braunii | reverse complement strand
CTTCTCTTGGTGCATTGTCAAATTCATGTTGATCCCTTCTCTTTGTGCATTGTCAAGTTCATGTTCCGGATCTTTGCTAGTTGATCTCTTCTCTTCGTGCATTGTCAAGTTCATGTTGATCCCTTCTCTTTGTGCATTGTCAAGTTCACATTCCGTATTTTTACTAGTTGATCTCTTCTCTTGGAGCATTGTCAAGTTCATGTTGATCCCTTCTCTTTGTGCATTGTCAAGTTCACATTCCGGATCTTTGCTTAGTTGATCTCTTCTCTTGTACATGTGCTTCCACTAGTCTAGCCTCTCCTTGTCAAGTTCATGTTCCGAATCCTTGCTTAGTTGATTCCTTCTCTTTATGCATTGTCAAGTTCATATTTCGGATCTTTGCTTAGTTGAACTCTTCTCTTTGTGCATGTGCTTCTCCTAGTTTAGCCTCTCCTTGTCAAGTTCATGTTTCGAATCTTTGCTTAGCTGATTCCTTCTCTTTGTGCATTGACAAGATCATGTTTTGAATCTTTGCTTACTTGATTCCTTCTCTTTGTGCATTGTCAAGTTCATGTTCCGAATCTTTGCTTAGTTGTTTCCTTCTCTTTGTGCATTGTCAAGTTCATATTTCGGATCTTTACTTAGTTAGTCTTTTCTCTTTGTGCGTGTGCTTCCACTAGTTTAATCTCTCATTGTCAAGTTCATGTTCGATGTGATGTTTCGGATCTTTGCTTAGTTGATATCTTCTCTTGTACATGTGCTTCCACTAGTCTAGCCTCTCCTTGTCAAGTTCATGTTCCGAATCCTTGCTTAGTTGATTCCTTCTCTTTGTGCATTGTCAAGTTCGTATTCCGGATCTTTGCTTAATTGAACTCTCCTTTTTGTGCATGTGCTTCCACTAGTTTAATCTCTCATTGTCAAGTTCATGTTTGATGTGATGTTCCGGATCTTTACTTAGTGGTTTTTTCTCTTTGTGCATGTGCTTTCCACTAGCCTAGTTACTCATTGTCAAGTTCGTGTTGGATGTGATGTTCCAGATCTTTACTTAGTTAGTTTTTTCTCTTTGTGCATGTGCTTCCGCTAGTCTAATCTCTCGTTGTCAAGTTAATGTTTAATGTGATGTTTCGGATCTTTACTTAATTAATATTTTCTCTTCGTGCATGTGCTTTCCACTAGTCCAATTGTCAAATTCATGTTGGATGTGATGTTCCGGATCTTTACTTAGTTAGTCTTCCTCTTTGTGCATGTGCTTCCACTAATTTAATCTCTCATTGTCAAAGTTCATGTTTGATGTGATGTTCCGGATCTTGTTTAGATAATCTTCTTCACTATGAGTATGAGTTTACCGTTGATCTAGCGTCTCATTGTCATGTTATTCAAAGAAAATACTTATTCAATCCCTCACTATGGGGCGGGTGATCGACGTTTGGTTGCTGCTACGGGGAGCTGATTTGATTAGGAATTCTTCTTTGTTTTCCTCTCACTCTCTCTCTCTCTCTCTCTCTCTCTCTCTCTCTCTCTCTCTCTCTCTCTCTCTCTCTCTCTCTCTCTCTCTTCCACCCTCTCTCTCATTCTCTCTCTCCCTCTTTCCCTCCTTCCTCCTCTAGACCCCCTCTTTCGCCCCCCCTTTTTATACTTTGCCTTCTCTCTCCCTCTCTCTCGTTCCCTCACTTGGCATATGACTAATCCTTCTCCCCTCACTTGGAAACATTGCCAGGGTACGGACGGTAAACGAAATCAGACTTCACTTGGTGGAGAAAGAGGGCAAGGGGAGGATAGCCGGTCCCTTGTGCCACCAAGGAGGCAAAAGAGAAAGGACGTTTGAAAAAGTGGGAGAAAGACGGAATCCGGAAGAGAACATAAGTTGAAAGTGAGGTCAGTTTGACTCAACCATTTCCCCGACTGCATGACTATGAGAAGAGGATGGGCTGATTGAACAACAAAAGGGAACAAAGAGCAACCAAAGAGTTTGAAAGATAGGCATGTGGGAAGGGCTATGTGTTGACCCCCAACGGGGGATTGAATGGATCTTCTTGTTTGTGTGGGATTGTGCAGGTGAGTGAGGGCTAGAAAGGCCTTGAGCGGGATAGGGGCGAGAGGAACTGGGCACCAAGAGGGAAAGGGAAGAGGGACAAAGGGGCTATGGGACCCTTGACATAGGACCAACCCATGAAAATGACTTTTACGCTTGAAGACTTGGAGTGTAAATGAGAGTGCAATCGTACCAAGGAAAATGAGATGTTGTGTGTGCATGCATATGAGGACCCCGAAAATACTAAGGGGCCTACTTCAATAAGGAAGAAAGCAAATTGTGAGACCCAATGGATGCATAGAGGCAAGGGAGAGGACGGCTCCGCCGCATCCCGATGACGCCACATAGTCATCATGCTTAGGGAAATGGTGCGTGGCCTAAGGATGATGCTTAATCTACGCACAAGAGAAGAGAAACACTCAAAGAATCCCTGGACTGCCTGTGTATTGGAAGGAGCAATTGCTTGAGAACACAACAAAGAATCGAAAAAATCAGTGTTGCGGAACGACCAGCGAGACTACCACCAGACGTGAGGGCTGAGCTACATCCCCAATGTCAAAGCTCTCTCACGCGATGGTCCACCCCCATCCATCTCAAAGCACTAGGTGGGGGTGACCTCGAGACGAACAGCCCGCGCCCTGAGCATGAGCGTGGGCGGGCCGAGCCAACTGGGACCCGCAGTGGGGTCGACTAAGGCTTGAAAGTCTACCGGGGTTTGGCCCTACAACGGCCAGCCAGGAGCCAGGGCTATCCCGGGGCTCTGAAAGCGCTCCGGATATTCTGTATTCTGTGTTCGATACCGGCTTTTTTCATTTTCAATAACGGTTGTTTTAGTTTTCTTGATTACTTGTTTCTTATTCCGGTATCGAATATTTTCGATTAGCAATTTTTTTTTTATACCTTTGGCGCATGGGAAAATAGCGGGCCTCCGACCTTTTCGGAGGCCGAAACGAAACGACGGTCCGCCGATCAGATTTATCAATGGCAGCTGTCGTCGGGCCCGGCATCCGAAACTTTAAGAGTTTGGAAAAACGTCCACTTTTTCTTATTTTCCAACGCGCCAAAGGTTCTGGGGCTTGTCCCACCAGCGCCGTTGAGCCAGCTCCTTGTTGGGGTTTTCAAAGACAGGTGACAACGCGCTGTCGGCCCGAATACCCTTACAACTTACAAGGGTATTTGGGCACATTTTTGCATCTTGCGGAAAATGCGTTTTTGACAATACTCGAGAGAGTGACCCATTTCCGTGTGACCATAACCAACTCTCAGAGGTTGGGAATGACACGGGCTTTTGATCTAATTAGAGGGTGTGTGGGCGTGCACTTCGAGGGCACGCATGGGTTTTAGGCGGACATTGGATATAATTATGAGAACAGTGTCAGCACGTGGTAGCATGAACTAGAAAGGGAGTGTGAAGAAACTGCAGTAGCGCACGCGGTGCGCGTTCGCGTTTGAGACTGGCAGTTGATGATCGGGGCTAAGATTCAGTCACCGGATCCGTTGACTTACGTACGACAGGATTAGGACCAGTGAGGTGCAAAGTGCTTGACTTCCTAGGCCAACCATGATATCGGTCAACGGTAGAAGCCGCGGGCGACACTATACGAATCAGAGTTTTTTCCGACGCTTAGGTGGTAAAAGTGTGGTCTTTTAGGAATGGTAGCCTAATGAGAAAGTGGGAGTTTTCGGGTATTGGCGCGGTTGTGCCGCATGCACGACGGCGACAGGTGAAATTGACCTCTTCATGCAGCAGGGGCCGGTGTGTCTGAGCCATAGAAATGAGCAGTGTGCAGCCTTTAGTGCAGTCTGACAGGCGTAGGTCTGAATCGGATGTCTTTATAACCAAGTTTGGGCCTCCTACACCCAGACTTGGGCCTAGCCCGATATGTTATGACTTTGGACTGGGACTATGAAGATCCGGGGATCGAGGCCAGCAGCCGGCAGCGAATGCGCAGAGGAGCACCCTGTGAAGAAAAACTTAGGGGTTGAGGGTCCCACAAGACTATCCCCCTTAGTTTTGCCGAGGAGCCCGACAGCGGGCCCGATAGGCAGGACCGAGGACAGGGTTCCAACGGTCCTCTCCTCCTCGCCTCTCTTTCCTTTTTTTCTTATTTTTTATTATTATTATTAGTCCCATTTTGGGACGAGGCCCGGTACCGATGTCGGGACCGGCCGTGAAACCCAAGAGTTTGCTCAGTGGGTACACCCACGAACTGTTGAAACACAGACCAGTGTTCGAACCTAGGTGGTGGAACATGGTTGATGAGTAAAACCCAATATTCTGAATTGCCTGGGACCGATTAGTTTTCATGTTGATACCTCAAGGCCGACACCTTACTTAAGACTGCGGACCCGATGATATCGGGTCGCTGCTTGCTGACTCGTTGCTAGAATTGAAAACGAGCCACTTGGTGCGTTATTGCATAGTGCGGGATGTGGGCGCACTGACAGAAGACGAAGAGAAAGGAAGCCGGGGAATTGACGAAGAAGGAAGGGAGGTGAGGTACTTACCTGGTCGATAGGAGTGAGAGTTTGGAGGCGAGTGGAGCACGATAGGCAATGCGGGATCAACCGGAAGTCGAGCTGTAACTGGGAAAAGGAATCCGAAATGCACCAGGCCGAGATTTCAACCAGATACATTAAGCTCGGACAAGAAGGTGCCAACGAGGGAGGTGACCAGTGAGGCGGGCAAGGCTCCAGGAGGAGACAAAGGAAGTTTACCTGACATAGGAAATGGCCGCGTGCGCTCTCCGGCTCGCTCTGTTTGTTTACTGAATGAGTATCGGGACAACGCCGGTGGCCAGGTGCATCAACAAGAAGATGATGATAGCAGAAGTGGGCATGGCGGGATAAGAGAAGGGACTTCCCTTCCGATCCTTAATGGAAACGGGTGCGAAAAGATGGTGACTGGGGATTTTTTTAGTAGGGCGAGTATGATGGTAGCGGTACGTTTGATGGTAGAATACTGGTGGTAGAGTTAGAAGGGCAAAATCATTGTGCAGAAGAGTTGAAAAGGCGATGAGAAGGAAGGGCGGCGAAGATTTTTGATGTATCTCGGTCGTTTCTTGATTGATTTGGACGAACCAAGCTGTTATTTGGGGGTTTTGAGGCATTGCGAAGAGAAGTAGCGCGCCAGATTTTGGGTTTGAGCGGCGGATTAGGCGGAATAGGCAAGACGAGCTGCGCCCGGGAGAGGAGTTAGTTAGGTGTCGATGCATCTAGCCGTATTCTAATGGAAGGGTCATCCTAAGTTTGTATATCCGATAAGTCTTGGAAAGAAGTCATGCAATTATTATCCAAAAATGCCACTGTGATCCATTGATCGTCATCATGATCCAGCAGCTACTGATTTAATTCTGTTGCCAAATTCTGTCGAGATTCCGCTAAGTTCCGCTAGACGTGCTCGTCGCCGCGCTCACCACTGTTGGTGTTGATCGTCATGGATGCTTTTTCGATCTAGTTTGGTGCTTGCCATCGTGTCCACCACCGTGGTATAAGTCTTCATGCTTGTCGATGAAGTCTTAGCCTCTCTCGTCATGATGGTCGCCTACAGCCGAGCTACGCACCTGGTCGTCCTGTAGAGGGAGATGCATTCTCGGTTCGCCGATTGGTAAAAGTCGCGCGGGGCCGCGCTTACGTGTACCAGAGAGAGAGAGAGAGAGAGAGAGAGAGAAAGAGCACCTACCTTGGAATCAAGAAGCTAAGTTGTAATGCTGAGATGTACGGCCAACCCGAGGCAGGAGTTTGGCAATGTACCAGCGGAAGATTTATTTCGATTCTGCTCGTCCTACCGATGGAAGTAGCGTGAGAACAGCCGCGGGGTTGTAGACTTACCAGTTTGGCCAGGCGTACTAGGAAGAAGGACGCAAAGAGAGTGAGGTGCAAAGGAGAAGGAATGAAAGGCGGGAGAGTATGTCCTTGGACCCTTTCTGCAGAGAGTTTCACTCTCATTTTGCACATTTGAGGGACAGTAAAGCATGACCCGCTATCACCCGCGCACTATTCAGATTGTCGGCGATTGGGTGTGCTGTCACTCGTCCATTGCCAAGGGGATGTGCTCTTCATGCAGGCGGTCGTATTTCTTATCATAGTGTTGTAATCGCGAGGCCCATTGAGATTGTCTTCGAGGCCGTGCTCCTTGCACCAGTTGACGCACGCCTTTAGTTTGGTCAAAGTGCTTATGACTGTAGTAACAGTGCCACCTTTTGTTTTGTGGCAGTTCCCCTTCCCTGCAAGGTGTGAAAGGAGCGCCTGAATCTGGCTGAGGGGTCGGCCAGATACGTTGGGCAAGGGAAAGCAGTTAATAGAAGGGAGAAAGAAGGGGTCTTGACTATGCGAAGGTAGAGGCTGTGCTGTGCGGGGTAAAGGGCGCCGCCCGTGGTCCTGTTCGAGGCTCTCTTTCCATTTGTAATTACCTATCCTGACCGCGATCACCTTCCCGCTCGTATTTTTGGCCCCAATTTGTCATTGTGGCACTCGTCGGTACAGAGTGAGTCAAGTGGTACACTAAGTCTTGTCTGTAGCAGGGAACGCGAGGAAGAGAGTGGGGAACAGAAAAAAGAAGGGGAGACTGGGTCGTATATTCGGAAGGTTATTGAAAGCAGCATGCGCTAGGCAACATATATCGGTTAGGTTCATCGGATGGTACATAGATTGACGGGGAGGGGAAGGACGGGCCCAGCCAAGTTGCGGTATCAAACTGAATCTGCCCGCATTGAATTACAGCAAGGCTTGTGTGATCGGTTGTATGCTCCAAGTCGGTTCATTCTATAGTTCAGTTTCGGACTTGGATTACTTGGTTGTCTGCTGTTTCGAACCAAGTTCAATGATAAAGTGATCTCTTGCTAGGTAGAGGCTACGGTCGTAGAGAAGTTATTCCTCTCAAAGTCTAAGTGGTTGAAGACCCCACTGCTACAGTGTCATTGACTGGCTCATTCAGACTCGGCATCAGTCACCCTCTCATACTAGGATACAACAGCGAAAAGTTAGTGATAAACTGTTGTTCGATTGCTGGAACAGACACTCGAGGTATTGCGGCGATATACCTAGGCATTGCTGCTGTGTTTTTGAATCGCTGCTACAACTTGCCTTGGTACGATTGCTATGTGTTCGAAAGCCACTGCAGTTGGCTGTAGGAGGAGGCTATAATATATTCAGACCAAGGAACGACTACGATAATTTGAACTTATTACTACTGAGTGCCAATTTTTGAAGGATGGTGAGGCTACTGTGACCAGAAGGGTTGGTGAGTTGGATCGACTGAAGGTGTTGCACCCATCAGGCAAGCTGTTGTTGTACAACGCCAATGGGTTTTTGATCCTGTGTTGCCACTGTTGGTTGGACCACTATTTTTGCTACAAGCAATTGTGTCCTTCAAAAACTGCTGCTAGAGCTCTGGAGTTGTCGCGGTAAACTGTATATGTCGATACCGGTATAGCTACTTCTGTTGTTGTGATCCAAGTACTGCCACGCCACTATTGTGCTCCTTGTTGTTGTTGTTTGTTGTACAAAATTGTTGTTGCTTTGGCTGCCACGGATGCTGCGTGACTTTCGCTGCAGTGCTGCCAGTTATATTTGACATTCGAATTGAGCACAAAAAGGGGGGGGGCTCTATTCGAACACGACATTTTGGGAGTTGTGTAGCAGCACACTAGTCAGAGGGAGGAATACGGCAGCTTGAGAGAGTGATTGGACTGTGCACAAGGGGTCACTGTTGCGATCTGGAGGACTGTCAGAGGTTATTTTACATCTTGGCCGAATATCTGACTACCTCTACTGCGTTATTGGCTGCCATTGCGGGGCCCTCTGGAGACTGAAGATTTCGAGGCCCTTTCCTGAAGGTTGAGTCTGGTCCACCCTTGTATCTCGAGCGTCTTAAACCCCTCCTTCTGCCTTTCTTACTCGAAGTCTAGTATGAGGTTACGAGAGGAAGGCGGCAGGCGGGATTGGAACCCATAGGACCGCAACAAAATGTTGTGGGAGGTCCACCGACCGATTGCGGGAGCTCTGCCGGAGCCCAGGCGGGGTTCTGGAGGCAGGGAACACTCTGGTATAAGTTCATCTTACATGTGTGATCCCTTCTTTAAAACGTATTACCCTTTGTTATTGCGTGCCTGTAAGTATGATTGAGAAAGCTAACTGCTTTTGTTATTGCGTGCCTGTAAGTATGATTGAGAAAGCTAACTGCTTTTGTTTGTTTTGAATTAAGGACATGATCGGAAAGGTAAAATTGGCAAATATGTATGATAAAGTCAGATTATCTGTGTGAATTCCGACATAGTAAAAAGTGCAACTTATTTGTTGTTATGTTGCGGAGGCTGGGCGAACGCATAAGTTGCGGGTTGTTCGGCCATTCGCACGTGTTGCTTGTTTAGGCGGGGCTAGACTACTCCCAAGTTGAGTAGCCTGGTTCTACGCTATATGTCATTGTATGGGTTGACTAGCCACACCATAAGTTGGTGTGGTCTAGTTATATGCCTCTCGTCGTTTGTTCAGGCAAAGGCTGGACTCCTCATAAGTTGAGGTGGTTCAGTTCTTTATGTATGCCGAATGTTTAGGCTGATCAGCCTCACCATAAGTTGGTGGGGCCCGGTCATACGCCTTATGTTGATTGTCTAGGCAGAAACTCACCACACCATAAGTTGGTGTGGATCAGTCCTATGCCTTATGTTTACTTGTTTTGGCAGGCTAGTCACACCATAAGTAGGTGTGACCAAGTCATGAGCTGCGAACATAAGTGGAACATGAGTATACAATCTGATACAACTATATACTACGTATATCATTGGTAGGCTGGACGCCATAAGTTGGGAGATCTAGCCATATAAGCCGGTAGGAGATAAAGCAGAGGAGAAAATAAGATTCAAAGTATAAAATTGAGTGGTAACTTTGGGCAGGCTGACTCATCCATAAGTTGGGTAGTTGGTCCGATGCCCCTGATAATACAAAAGACAGAGAGATAATATAAAAATTGGTTATTTTTTCTTTCTAAACATAAGCTGATGTTTAGGTGGGGATCCTCATAAGTTGAGGTGACCTGACCACTCGTCTGAAGACAGAAAGAGCTTGCGATTCTACTTATTGAATGTAGTTGTGTTGCGGAGGCTGAGCGAACGCATAAGTTGCTGGTTGTTCAGTCACACGCGCTTGTTGCTTGTTTAGGCGGGCTAGACTACTCGTAAGTTGAGTAGCCTGGTTCTACTCTATATGTCGTCATGTGGGCTGGCTAGGCACATCATAAGTTGGTGTGTCATGGTCATATACCTTTCGTCGTTTGTTCAGGTAGAGGCTGGACCCCTCATAAGTTGAGGTGGCTCAGTTATTTCGGGTATGTCAAATGTTCAGGCTGACCGACCTCACCATAAGTTGGTGCGGCCCGGTCATACGCCTTATGCCACTCGTTTAGGTGGAACTTAATCACACCATAAGTTGGTGTGGTAAGTTCGATGCCTTATGTTTACTCGTTAAACATGGTTGTATTGTGAAGGCTGGGCGAACGCATAAGTTACGGTTTGTTTGGTCATTCACGCATGTGGTTTTGCCTAGGCTGGGTTGGACTACTCATAAGTTGGGTAGCCTGGTTCTACGTCATATGTCGCTGTTTGGGCTGGCTAGGCACATCATAAGTTGGTGTGTCCTGATCATATGCCTTTTGTCGTTGTTCAGGCTAAGGCTGACCCCTCATAAGTTGAGGAGGTTTAGTTTTTTGTGTATGCCGAACGTTTAGGCTGACCAGCCTCACCATAAGTTGGTGCGGCCCGATCATACGCCTTATATCAATCATCTAGGCAAAAACTGGTCACACCATAAGTTGGTGTGGTTTGGACCTATGCCTTACATATACTAGGTTAGGGCACCGTAAGTTGGTGTGGCCTAGTCATATAAACTGGCAGGTCAGTCACATCCATAAGTTCCGTTGCCTGATCCTATGTCTTACGTAAGGAAGGGTAGAAAGGGAATAACGAGGGTTTTTGAACGAACTATATGACCCGGAAAGGAACCCTAGGGTTGGTGAGAGATGTTGTTGCACTCACCTATGTATGTTTTCGAGGTTCATCTCTAGGTATTCTTTTTGATAGCTAGGTCGCTTTAGATGCTCGCTGAGTGCTGGAGCTATAGGTAGGTGAGATGGATGATGGGAGGGAAGCTTGGGATATGATATGACTGACCTTACCTAAAGTCAGGACTAGTGATAGCTCACGATACCATCTTCAAAGGGGGATCGTGTAAACTATCTCCGGTTCTAACTATCAAGTGAGTGTCAGAAGTTGGTCCCAAGTATAGTTGTACTTTGTCTTTGCATTTTCTGCTTTGTATAAATCTTGGCATTCCTTTTCCTACGGGAAGCGCTGCTGAAATTTTTACAAATCTGAAAGAGTTAGTCATTTTTGGACTCCTGAAAATTATGAAAAGACACTTTTTCTACGGGAAGCGTTGCCGAAATTTTCTAGAATTTTGGGAGTTAGATTATTTTCTGCTTCGAAGAATTTGATAATCAACCCTATCTAGGGGAGATGTTGCATAAATTGTCAATGATTTCTGGAGTCCATTAAAAGAAGATGAGGGAGAAGTTAGTAGAGCAGTTAGGACTAGACATGTAACATGTTCTCCTTAAACATACTTTGGTCCATTCTGGCCTGGACTGTGATGCACGTCTGCAAACTCGATTGAAGGTTTGATTCGTCCAGCCTGATCCTACGAAAGGACACTTTTCTGTTATCTTTTGATAACAGGTCAATTTACGACACAACTTCCCTGCTTCCGCATCTCAACCTAAGGCCTTGGCTCCTGTGGGTTTTTATGTTTCTTGGGGTTTTTCACCCAGATTTCATTTTAAGTGGCCATTTTTAAAGACTAAGTACCTTTATTTGAGAGATGGTCGAAATTGGTTGGGGCTTGTATGCGTAATGCATGGTGTGAGTTGCAGTAAGAAGTAAGGTTGACTCCCTTAGGGTGTGTGTTGTTGTTATTTGATCTCTGTGTGATTGCAGGTACGTGCATGAGATCTTTTGGATTGAGCTTGCTGATAATCTGAGTGTTGTATGGATTTGGATGGACAAGCCACACTACTATTGTGAGAGTGATCGTTTGAAACCACACAAACTTCTTCTTGAACTACCTTCACTAACTGTGGTTGTGAAAACTGGTGGTCGCACATTTCACAACCTTTCATAAATGTATACATGCATTCCCATATTTCATATACGTTTAGTGTCATCACAATCTGTTGTGACCACGTGCGAGAGTTAAACAAGCTATATCTTGAGAAGGGAGATTCCTTCACATTTTTGCTTTTTAGAGTTATTATGGTTGGACGTTGTAGTCCGTGGTACCCGTCAAAGTCAAACCCCTTAATTTCTCTCCAGACCTTGGATGATGGAGCTTGTCCCCAAGGCCGCGAGAGTTGACTGCCACCACAGGTCTGAACCTGTGTACCACCCACTCTCTGCAGGGTGCAGAAGAGGGTGTGGTGATCAGCCGCCTTGGCGGTTGTCTAGCGTCAAGAGATTAACCCCTCAAGGCACTTGTCAGTCGACACTTGAGTGTCGATCATGACCCTTGAGATCATCGAGGATCGCCTGATTATGGGTACCACACGGTACTCAATCATTGCGACTGCGTGCGCATGCTTTCATTGTTGGTCAATATGAGAAAGGCATAGCGCCCGCGCGGTTTTATCTCGAGTCTCGCGCGCGACGCCTAACCGATTACCGTGTTAAAAGGTTATGGGTCGGACACTGAAGGGACTAGGAGAGTTTTGTTTTTGCATGTGTATTTTAATTTTATTGTAGTGTAACGTGTGGTGAGTGGATTGCGTCCTAGTCGCCCAACGACGAGTCGTGCAGGGGACCTCAGCCCCCCAATGCGTCGATTCGCGTACGGGTCCGATTGAGGGGCGTTGACCGCGCATACCCCCTATGCTACAGCGAACGAGAAACGGCCTCAGCCGGGCCACCTCTGCGATTGCATACGAAAAGCTTTCGCACGTGGTTCGGTAGCTTGGCGGGGATACGCCCACCGAAGGGATGGTGACAGCTCCCGCAGGTGGAGGTAAGACGTGCCTCGTATGACCCTGTCCTGTCATAGGGGCCCGCGAGAGGTACGGCTGGTGCACTCGGCCAGAACGGCAACCCGCGCTCTACGACGAAGTTCTGCAAAATCCTGCGTGACGCGGCCAGGAGGGTCCCCTTGCGGGGCCGATGCGCTCGGCAGCGTGACGCGTAAGATGCAAGATGTACTTAAAATTGGTCGGTTGAATTATATGAAGTGAATGTGAAGTGAAAGGAGAGCAAAGGAAAGACCTCTTTTCTTTTCGATTTTTCCTCCCTGTCCTAAACTTTCATTTCTCCCCTAATGTTGTCTTCTAAACCCATAACCCATATTCGTTGTACTTCACTACCCCCTTCACTTATCGTTCCTTTGTTGCCTCACTTTAATTGTTATGGCAGCCTCAGTTCCTGTATCAAAGGTTGATCATCTATAGTCTCCTCCGGGCGCTCCTCTTTGAACCAATGGAAGATAAGTCTCTCTCCTTCCATGGTCGCAACTTTGCCCTGGGCTAGTACCCTTTTCTGGAATTTGGTTAAGGTATCCTTTGCCCTTTCTGGGTTAAGAGCCACTTGCTTCTTTGTTCTTCTCCATAACGCCCTAATCTTTATCTCCAACAAGCTATAGAGCATTGTCATCTACCCTTGCCCTTTCTCGTTGAGCTAGCTGCCTCGTTTTTGTGTCTCATCTAGCTCAACACTCTGAATCTTGTGGTCGACATGTTAAAAAAAAAAAGGGTACGTACGTTCATGTCACCTTTGAGTATCGAATGGGCAAAAAAAACACGCATTGGCAAAGAAAACCGCGCCGAGTTTGAAAAGGCAACGGAAGTACCGACGACCGTGGTGTCAATCCGGGTGTCATATTTACAGGGGCCGGCCGTGGTGTCAGAGGGAAAAAAAGAAAAAAAAAAGAAAATGCCCAACGGATGATGCATGCTTATAGACAAGGTGAGCAAGGCAAAGGAGCAAAAGGACGAGTGAGGTGATGATATGGACCCAGACATACTCAATGAGATCCATGACATACATGATGACATCAGGTAGACAATGTGTATCCATACAATCATAAAATGATACAATGTAGCACAGCGGGAGACTCAAACATACGACTTGACTCAATGGACAGACTTGACTCATACCATCATCATCACACATGTGAGAGAGAAGGGAGGCCGCATACACAGAGGACAAGGTTCCCCCCGCATTGAGCATGCACATGGGAGGTATACCACAGATGATGGGAGGAAAAGGAGCGAGACAAAGATGGAGGCGAGGGAGTAGACCAGAGTCGAATACACTGCTGTCAAAAAAAACTAGTCTCCCTGTCAAGTATCCAACCAATGTCTGCCCCAAGAATGTCGAATCAGATCCTAGGCCCCATAGCCCGTAATAGCTCTGCCTATAACCTTTCTCTCTCTGAAGAAGAAGAAGAAGAAGAAGAAGAAGAAGAAGAGCAGTGGCTATGGAGGTTGGAGTCAGGAAGGAGGAGAAGAAGAAAAAAAAAAGAAGTCTCCTCTGTCTCTCCCTCACCTACTGCTGCTGAAGTCCTGCAGACACTGACTGGTGGAATGGCGCTCTCCGATGCAGGTCGCTGAAGTGCAGTCGAAGCTATGGCGCCCAAGTAAGTCATCCTCCATCCAGCGGCTATGGCTCTCCAGTTTCCGCTTTCCCACTACCTCCTACTCCTCTACCTCTACCTCTAGCGCAGCACTCCAGAGTCGCATGCTGCTCCAACAACGTGATGCTCACAATGTTGCCCAACTGAAATCTGTCGAACTGGACTGTCCTCCCACTATATATAGTGTTGGGTCTGGCTGGGCAGCTGTTACATGCTGCGCCTGCACACGAGGGCCATTTTCCAGGCCCTGCGTCCTTCAGGCTAAAAGCCTGAATTTCAGGCCGAAAGCCTGAAATTTAGGGCCTACAGGACCCGTGTCTGTTCAGCT
>BFEA01000752.1:331393-349889 GCA_003427395.1 Chara braunii | reverse complement strand
GACTCAGCAAAAAGATAAATAAGGGAATAAATAAATGCTGAATCGAAAAAAGACAGCAAGACTCAGCAAAAAGGTAAATAAGAGAATAAATAAATGTTGAATCGAGAAAAGACAGCAAGACTCAGCAAAAAGATAAATAAGGGAATAAATTAATGCTGATTCGCTGAATCAAAAAAGAACCTGCATAAGGCAGAAAAATGTGCCTGGCCTGGAAATGGTCATGCGCCTCCAGGTTGCACAGCCAAAAAATGGTGTGCGGCCTCGGGGCTCCTAACAACCGTCGGGCCCTAAGAAAAAGGGCCCATGTACAGGCCTCAGCATGCTACACCCCCCCCTACTTAAGAAGCCGAGCCGGGCCGAGGGCGAAGCTGACGATCTGAAGGTGGAACTGGCGTGTGCGTCGAGGAGCCGCAGGGGTCGTCTTGGCTTGCTGGTTACATTCGTACGTGACCGAAGGATTGGACTGAGAGTAAGAAGGACAGAAGAAGAGGCATTAACTCACTCAGATGCTAGAGAGGTGCACTCAAACTCGCGTGAGAGGGCCTTGAATTTTTCAAACGCCTGAGGGCCCCGCAATGGTAGCCAAAACGCCTTAAATTGGTCAAACTGCAACCAAGCGCAGAACAAAAGGCACTCTGACAAACCTCCAAGTCGCAGCGGTAACCCCCCTTGCAGAGTGTAGTCACTCCCTCAAGTTCACAGTGCTTCACCTCTTGATCAGACTGCCGTTGCGCAGCCTAGAAGGGTTGCACTTAAATTGAGCACCCCCCCCCGTGCTTTATTCGAATGCAAGCGCAAAGACAAGAATGCACAACAACAATGGGCAGTAGCAAGGCTCAAAGACAATGCAGAACGCAATACCTAGCAAAACACAGTGCGCACGACACTTGTCTCTGCAGGAAGGCACACGATATCGTAGCAAAACGAACAACGATAGTCAAAACACAGCACACCTGTCAACCACCGGGCAACTCAGAAGACGGTAGCCGCTCTTCGTACACTGTAGAAATTCGCCATCCGGAGCCCAACTGCAGTAGTAACCCCCCCTGTTCCTAGCAAGTCAAAAATAGAACTCTTGTTGAAACTATATCAATTATGCTGGCCTCAACTTAGTGATGACCGTTGTCCAGGATACCAGCGTTGTTGAAACTTCCACCCCTGCTCAAACTTGGTCCCCCATCACCAAAGCGAACGGAGCTCCTCTTCTCCTTTGGTGCTCAGTGCCCAAACTTCTAACACACATCTACGCTACTCTAACCGCAAAGCGACGAAGCTGCACGCTGACATCAGCAACAACAACCGAGGTACATGTAGATGTCGACCATGCAGACCATAGTCATGACCAGGTACGTGCTTCATCCTCTTCCCCCTTCGCCAGAGTCCTGCTTTCACCAATTCTGGTCGAGACCCTGGCCAGATACAGGCAACTTGAAGTAAGCCCAGATCTGCCTTTCCTAATAAGCACATCCCTTCCAAAAATCGGGATATGCTGCACGTATTAGCTCTAGAATTACCACGGTTATCTGGGTGGTAAGGAGACCACCGACAGACAAAATTAAAGGATAAAATCAAACAATAAAAATACAACTGATTTAATGAGCCATTCGCAGTTCAAAGTGCAAAGTACTCATACTTAGACGTGCATGGCTTAGTCTTGAGCCAAGCTCATGACTACTGGCACGATGAACCAAGCAGCCAACACCATCGCGAGGCCTTGCTCTACTATTCACCGAATGTGCAAAAGGAGAATGAATTCTCCTCTAGAATAGGACTGGGTGCATCACCCGATTAGAACAGTCATCCAGCATGCCAACGCAAATGAATCCTCTCCTAGGACGTGGGAAGATACATCACCAGCTCCATTCTTTTAATCAGACGTCGTTCTTATTTTGTTTTATGTTATTTTTATTTTCATTTATCTAGCGAGTCCTAGCATCTAGATTCATCTAACTTCTAATTCTCCTTCCACCATTTTAACACGGAAGTCATCACCACCACTGAGCCCGCCCGTCTCTGCAAGGGAACGGGCAAGCACACTCCCTTCCTCCGCGCAGTTCTCTTCTCCTTCACACTGCGATGATGGAGACAATCACGATGTTGATGACGACCGGCATGGATGAAGACGATCAGTGGGATGGAGACGATCAGCTGCATGCATGTGTGCAGGATCGTTGAGCAACTCACCATCATATATGGAATATGAGAGTGAATCTTCTGCTAGAACATGGGTAGGTGCATCTTCTGAACAGTCTGCCAATGTGCAAAATGAGGAGGAGCCTTCCTCAAGAACATAAGAAGATACTCTGCAACAGAGATTCATTGAAAAGAAATCCTGGTGTGAGTATGGACTAAGGATCTGTCAGATGCAACGGGCTGCGCACGCGGGAGAGTTTAGAGAAAGGCTACTTCATCGATAGGATGAGCAAAATCGGAATGAATCTTCCGCTAGAACGCGAAAATATACACTGCTTTTCCCTACCGGACCCTACGCTGGGTAAACGCGTAGTTTAGTACCGTAGTTCGACGTTTGTTTCATCCCACATCGCCAGGTCTTTGAGGTAAGTACCTATCCTCCCTCGTTCTTTTGTCCTCCCTCACGCTTGCCCCCTCGACTCTTCTTCCTGCCTTCGTTCCCATTCTTCGTCTACCTTAACTCCCTCGCGCGCAGCCTCTATCACCTATAACAGCTGAGGCACTCTTCCATCGCTGAATCTAACATTGCCAATAGATTCGCCTGGCCCAGAAACCCCTACTTCGTATCTCCTCCCGCTCGATTCCTCCGCTCGATTCTCGATGGAATCGAGCGAGATACTGATTTCCCGCTCCCTCCCTATCCAATCTCTCGCAACCTTCGTGCACCTTGCTCCTCCTTCCTGCGCCAAATCTAGCACTCCAACTCAACTTCTAACACCACCAATCAATTCGCCCGACTAGACAACCCCCAATTAGCACTTTACCTCTGCTCGTTTTCACCGAGAAACAAGCGAGATATCTGTTATTCATTCCTTGTCATCGTCTTCCTCTTAACGCCTTCATCTTCTTCTTCTTCGTCTAGGTCGGATCTTCTTCTCTTAAGAATAGCGCGGCTCAAGATTAGCGTAGCTCGATCCGGTTGTAGCCTCGAGCGCGAAGTGCCAAAAACAAAGAAAAGGCGAAAAGTACTTAATTTGGTCTGCCCTCCAGCGCGCTATCTGCTACGTCAAATAGCTTCTGCCTGCGGGTGCACCTAGCCTGCTACGCTGCACAAGTGCAGTCGGAGCTGGCCAAGCCCGACAGCAGGGGAAAAAGGCGGTAGATAAGCCCTGGGTAATTCATAACGAATTTATTCTGGTCATCTCGTGGCATTCTGGTTCGAACTCGGTCTGTATTTCAACAGTCCGCCGGTGTACCAGCCGAGCTAGGCTCGGTGGTTCCGACGCCAGTCTCGGAACCGACACCGGCCTTCGCCAAAAAAAAAAAAAAAAAAGTAAAAATAAAATTAGAAATGGACGAGAAGGGGAAGTAGAGGCCGCTATTGCTGGCCTTTTTCTCCGTGCACCCCTAGGCCTCGCCTCGCCGTCGACACACCGCGCGTGCTGCTCAACCCGGCGGGGGCTTAGCTTTCCCCCGCACCAGCACCCTCAACATCGGACAAGGCTGCATCAGGCGTGACTTGCAAAAAGCACGCCAAACACCCTTGTAATTGTAAGGGTATTTGGTACGACAACGTGCCCAACTGTAAAGGGCCCAGGCCCACAACAGCAAAGGTGGGTCTGGGCGCAGACACTGAGGCCCGACTGGAAGCTGCTGGAGACTTGTCCAGCCAGGCCCACGCAGCCGAACATAAGGCCGCACTTTCCATAAAGGAAAGTGCCCTGCCCAGGCAGAGGCATTCTGGCTTGAGCGGGCATTGTGGCCACGCTGCTGCTCTGCCAAGGGCTGCTGCGGCAGTGCGGGCTGGCCAGGGCACACGCAGGCGCTAAGAGGTGAGAGGGCGCTGCGGTGGCAGCGGGCGCACGGCGGCCATAGCCGGGCCGAGCATGCGGGTAACAGATGATGGCGATGGTGGTCTTTGGGTAGGAGGCGCATGCAGAGGGGAGTCAAGGTGGGATGAGGGGAGGAGAGAGAACGTACCTGGTGTATGCTGGCGGTCTGCATTGGTGATCACGTCACGTACAATGGTCATCAACTTCAACGTGTTCCAGTTGCATGAACGTAGATAGGAGTAGATAGGCTGAGTAGTGTAGGCTGGGCGCTGGGCGCCAAACAGTAGGTGTGACATTGGATACTGTGTTGGTGTGACCAGAGAGTGTCGACATTGGCACACGAGTGCATTGTATTGCGCATACTTAGATGGCATCTTGGCGCATTATGCTCTCTGCTTGGTACATGACTATCTGGACTACTTCATGACTTTGCAATCTGGATTTCTGTCTATCGCTCTCGCTCATATCGCTCTCGCTCATATTCCTTGCACCTGTTCCACGCAAATTAGTAGATCCAAAATCACAGCAACTTCACCCCTATTGCAGACGATGAAGCATGATTAATATGACCAAGTGTGTGTGTGCGTGTGCGTGTGTGTGTGTGTGTGTGTGCGAGAGAGAGAGAGAGAGAGAGAGAGAGAGAGAGAGAGAGAGAGTCTGTCTAACTATTGCTGGTACATCTGTGATGATCTGTCTTTCATGCTGGCAAGTACATTGTACCGATAAAAAGGGGTGGGAAAAGGAGGCTGAGATCATCAATTACATAAAACATGCATTGCGGTTTTGGTGAGGAACAGTCTGAGATTTGCTAACTCTTCTTACAATTTATTTGTTGCATTGCAGTGTTCTGAATTACAACGGAGATGACACTGTCTTTCTCGCTGTGATGACATTGGACGGAAATGGAAGCATAGCAACCACTCCAGCAAAGATTTCGGCAGTAAACGACCCTCCGGTCATAACTGCCCCACATACCATATATATCACCATCACCAAGGATGGCGTTCAGCTCTATAATCCTCCTCCTGTGGGTCCGTCAGGTGCTACGGGCAACCCACATACTGCACCTGGGGTCTCAACACCTATCCCTCCACCTCCCATGGTGCCCAAGAGACAATACGGTGTTTCGCTGCAGGGCATCAGTATCAGTGATGGTGACGAACAAGACGGCCCAAGTGAGTGCAATCTACACACGGTCCACAACATGTTGTTATGTTTAGTTGCATTTCTCCGCTCTACCGCTCTCCCTGCCCCCTCCTTTTCCGCACGCACCCTCCCTCTCCTCCTCTTTGAGTTGGTGAAAGTCCAACGGACACTGTCTTCGGAAGTCTCTACTTAGGAAAAAATATAGATACCTCGTTTGAACTTGAAGGCTTTCATAATAAAATAAGAAAAATCTGAATGCTTCTCCTCCCCTCCCCCCCCCCAAAAAAAAAGGTACTCATACCCTCTCATTGGTTGTGGAGCTTTTTCTCACTCACTTAGTATTCATTACATTATTGAATTTCTTGAAAAAGTGGAAGACCTTAAGTCACCACTTTCCCCTCTTTTTTATTTTTCTCTCAATTCACCTTCCACTACCTACCACTACTCCTAAGCCTAGACAGGGGACCCCTGCAAGCATAGCTACCTCGTGATGAAGGGATTGCATGTTGCCCCTTGCCCCAGTGGTTTAGGGTGCAGGGTTGGGGCTGCCTGTGGGGGCCCGGCTACCACTTTCTCCACTTCATTCCACAACCAGAGGAAACCCAAGCGAAAAGAAGAAAGAAGAATTATAGAGGCCATAGAGCAACCTTATGAAATAACAAAAGTGTCAGTTATGAAAATGTTTTTTCCTACCGATCAGCACATGCATGTGGACGATGATGCAATGTAATCGTTTTTACACCATAAGGAGAGAGGGAGAGATGGTGGAAAGGGGGAACTTTAAGCAAGAAAGTGAGAAGGAGGGAGGGAGAGAGGGAGGAAAGGGGAAAGCACGAAAGAAAGCGAGGAGGGAGGGAGGGAGAGAGGGAGGAAAGGGAAAAGCAAGAAGGAAGGGAGAGGAGGAGGAGAGGGAAAAGCAAGTCTTAGAAAGAAAGCGAGGAGGAGGGAGGGAGAGAGGAAGGAAAGGGAAAAGCAAGAAGGAAGGGAGAGGAGGAGGAGAGGGAAAAGCAAGAAGGGGGGGAGAGAGGGAGACGAAGGAAAAAAGAAACGGAGGGAGGGAGAGAGGAAGGAAAGGGAAAAGCAAGAAGGAAGGGAGAGGAGGAGGAGAGGGAAAAGCAAGAAGGGGGGGAGAGAGGGAGAAGAAGGAAAAAAGAAACGGAGGGAGGGAGAGGAGGAGGAGAGGGAAAACTGAGAAGGGAGGGGGAGAGGCGGACAAAGGGAAAAGCAAGAAGGGAGGGAGGGGTAAAAAGGAAAAGAAAGAAGGGAGGCAGGAGTAAAAGGGAGAACTTTAAGGAATAAGAAAGGGGGAAAAGGAAAAGAAAGAAGGGACAAAAGGAAATTATGAAGGAAAGAAAGAAAGGAAGTAAAGGAGGAAGGAAGAAGAAGAATGACAAGCAATGGCCAATTGCTTCTGCACACGCTCAACAAAATCTTCATTACTGTCCTTTGGGACATCCGTTAAAAATAGAACGATACAGAGAAGATTAGCATGGCCCCTGTGCAAGGATGACATGCATAAATAAAAAACTTCATTACTCATCATGCGTGTTCACAACTTCACATGCTTGAAAGGGAAAAAGGAAGAAACAAAAAGCAAAGGTCTTCCTGTCTTTCAGATCTATATAACAGAACTTGTTCCTGTGGTTTTACCTCGTTCCTGTCTGTCCGTTTTTGCTCTGTTCTGAGTGCCCCAATCTTTCTAAGTCTCTGATTGTTGTGATTCTAAGGTTATCACAACTTGTCAGACTGTCTACCCTTATTTGTCAGGAATTTGCCTGTGTCTAGGATTTCAAATACTTCAAACTCTGCTGTTTAGTCCCGATTTCGTGTGCTTACGAATGTTAACGTCACTGATGGGAGACTCTGTACTCTTTCTGATGCCCGATCCCCCTCTTCCGATGTGATGTCCTTTTTGAGTAGTCTCTCCACACTAGAGGTGTGTTGTCTATCATGTCCTCCATGCTTTTTGGGTAGTCCATGGCTTCCTTTCAGATTGATTCTGAGCTTGGAAACTGATATCTCCAAAGGAGGATGGTGTCAAGATAGGTTACAAAATCAGAGAACAAACAGAGGACGCATATTAACCAGTATTACCTGAGAGATTGGAAAAATACATGCAGGCAGATCCACAACAGACAGACACCATACATTGGACATATTACAGTGGAATTAGACGGCAGTCCCGGTAGATGACTGGTTATACGTACGCAGAAGAGAGGAACAATGCATAGAAGATTCCCCTCTATGTAAGATGTTCCGTAGCAGAGAAAGTCAGAACCTAGTAAAATGTCACTTTTATTGCTTAAACCACCAGTACGTTTCCCAGCCAACAAACCAAAGTCGGCGCTAGATATCCATCCAGGCAAAACGGGCCTCGCATGTGACCCGTTTTGGGTACATGGTTATACAGTGAAACAGCGCCCGGGTACTTCGCGGCCGCATGCACACTGCGACTTTGTTATCTTGGCTGGGAAACGTACTGGTGGTTTAACCGTGATTGCACGCAAAGGAAACCTGGACAAAGGCGGTAGCCACATGGTCAGGACTCAGGAATAGTCACATGATCAGGAATAGTCACATTAGCTTTTGCAACTGTATCCAAGAACAGAAAAGGCAGGAAAAACCTCCGCAGGGAGGACCTTCGTACCGGCTGTCTTACAAAAATGAGTTGCGGTCCCCTGGTGTAAATTTTGCAAGACACCCTGGTGATTCCTGAAACCATTGAGCATATATTTTCGCAATGCCCTGGTGCCATTTGGCTATGGAGGTGGTGGGATCGAATCTGGAGCCAACTGGGGACACAAACCCCATGGCCACGGGAATGGAAGGCGATCCTGCTGGAAGCCTGAAACATACTCACAACTTCAGTCGCTGATGGGTTGGGGGAAACCAGGGGGGGAAACTCAGAAGGTTAAGTGGGAAGGGGCTACAAGAGGGGATTGCAAGGAAAATGAGCGATAGCGAATTCCATAAACCAAGCAGCATCATACACATGAAACCAGATAGTCATGACCTCGAACCAAAAGCAGAATTGCAACTCGAGTTCCACCAAATAAGAGCACAGCAAAAGCTCACAAGTGACAATGTTGGAATAGTCTCATCATCATCAACAATGAACAAATGTCGATTCCCTATCTGGCGCTTGGCGCCCAGACTACGAATGGAATATCCTATCTAGCCTATCTACAATGCCGCTGGTGACGTCAACAGCTTCCCGAAGTACGAGCAGATCTCGGCCAATGCTGTTCGCCTCAAGCACCAGGTATGTCTCATGCATCACTCACAACCTCGATCCCCCACATAGATGCCATGTGCACCCAAGGACCACCATGCGCCCCATCTAGCATCTCGCAGGCCAGTTCGGCTATGGCTGCCTGCGTGTGCCCTGCTCGTCCGTGAGCACGTGGGCCCTTGCCAGCTGATAGCGCAGCAGCGCTTGCGCAGCATATAGCAAGTGTCCGAATGCCGAATGCTGAGGCAGGCACTTTCCTATATGGAAGTGGCCTGCCTACTGCGTGCTGCCTGGCTGCGCTGGGCCCCTGCCCAGAAGCTTCCGGTAGGCCCCAAGTGGCTGAGACAGTCCAAGGGAATCAGGCACAGGGCCTGGGGTGGTTACCCGTGTCCAACTGCCAGCGACCTGTGTGCAGTCCATGCCCCGTGTCTAGCCCAGGGCCTGCCTCAGATACATTTGATAAAGGCAGGCAGGGCCTGGGCTCTCTCAACCAACTGGCGTTGCACAACTTCCTGAATTTCCCAGTTGCGTGGAAAGACCAAAATATTTGAAAATAGGCCTCTCGTCCCCTGTCAGGCCCTCCTTCACTTAGGGCGGCCAATATTGCTGAAAACAGGGCCCAGTAGGGCTCATCAAGGCCTTGAGCCTCGCATTCCCTCCTCCATACTTCGACAGTCCTCTGAGAAGTTCACTCAATCTGGCGCTTTCCTTTCTGCAGCAACTTCTCATAGTGAGCAACAACCTGCGGAGCGGTCTGCATCAGTTCCTTCCTTGTAAACCATCTGTCCTCCTTTGGATCAGTATGATGTCTGAACCGAACGCGATATTGCAGCTTCGGCTTCCTACAACGGCCCCTGCCTGTTGGTCTTGGAATTGGCATCTCTGTGTGATCCACGATGTCGTCGATGTCGACCTCTCCATCCATGGTTGGGGGCAGCATTGACTGATAAGATGGAAACTGGTCAGTTTCCCTGAAAGGTGCGAGCTTGGAGGCGCGAAAGACAGGGTAGGTGCGAAGGTGACCTGAGATCCGAATTACATACGAGGGCCCGTCCGGATTATTCCCCACAACGTCCAGAACCTCACATGGCCCGAAGTACTGTGGCATGAGCTTGCGAGAGATCCCATGCTCCTGCCCCAGTTCAGAGGCCTTGACCAAGACTATGTCACCTACCTGGAATGTAGATGGGCGGCGGTGCAGCTTATATCATCGCCGCCTGTGCTTTATGCATCTGTTCTACAGCTTGCTGAATCAGGCGTTCATATCTATAGGCGAATTCTAAGGTGCCTGGTGCAGCAGCCGGCTGGTTCTCAAGTAGTAGAAAGTAAAGGGGAAGTCTAGGCTTGAATGTTAGTAGCAGACTGTTAGGACTCACCCCTGTTGCGCTGTGCACAGCGTTATTGTACAGATTGGCGACGAGAGCAAGTTTCTCATCCCAGTCCACCTGGTTAGGCTTGATGTAGTGCCTCAACAGGTGTTTGTACAATGCGGTTCAGCTGCTCCGCTTGCCCGTTTGCCTTTGAAAGGTTCCCGGAGGTCATCTGCAACTGCGTCCCTTGTTCAGCAGTTGCAGCCTTCCACAACTCACTTGTGAATTGGACATCTCGTTCACTAACAATAGACTAGCTCCTCATAGGTTGACTTAGCCAACTTATGAGAGGGCATCGTTTTGGACATGTACTCGACCGGCCTCAACTTCAGCCCCTTTTGCTGCGCAAGCACGACACCAATGCCATATTGGCTGGCATCCGTGGTTACTATAAATTGCTTGTCAGGATCAGTGTAACGAGCGCGAGGCTGAGGGAGACAGGGAGAGCCGAGGGAGAGGGGGGAGAGAGGGAGAGAGTGAGAGAACACACACACACTCACTCACTCGACACGACTGAGGGTCGGACGCAGACACAGTGGCAAGGACACAAAGTCGAAGTCTTGGATTCCGAATGCCGAAAACAAGAGCCAGTACCACTGAGTACGGGTACAGCAGTTGAAACTGGTACGAGACTGGTTCCCCGTACTGTAACGGGAACCGGTATAAGTGTCGGTGACACGTACGGTACTAGGGGCATCTCTGCAAAAGCCCCGAGGGCAGAACTGAAAAATACAGTATTTGAAAGTGGCGCCCGAATTGTAGCATGGCGCAAGTTGTCCAAAATCCGACAGTACCAAAGGAGGGGTTTGGAAAAAGGGTGCCAGGCCAAAAACGGGATGTAGCAAAAACAACAACAAAATAGACCAGGGGTCGAGTCCTAGCGGAGTCCGTAACACTATCCCCTCCCTCTGAAAGGCAACGTCCCGGCTGCCAAAAACCTAAGGAAACAAAAAAGGAACTGTGAAGGACGGGACGGGGCCGATCACTGGTCGGAAAAGGAGAAGGGGAGTGATGCAAGTCACAGGGTATTCTGTCAGATGTTCTGCACAGGTGAAGGTATGATGTAATTGGGTAGGTCTACAGGGGAAGCTAAGAAATGTTCAGGGAACAAGGGATTTCTATTCATGTTCTATTTGGTAAGGGGAAACAATGTCCAGGAAAACAGGGAATTTCTATTGATGTTCTACTGGGTAAGGGGACAATGGTCAGGGAAACAAGGAATTTCTATTGATGTTCTAGTGAGTAAGGGAAACAATGGTTAGGGGAACAAGGATTTTCTAATGATGTTCTACAGGGTTGTCAGGAAAAATGAAAGTGCTTGTTCAGGATGCAGGGGCTGGTATGTCCAAAGGAGTGGGAAGCAAAATCTCATGTAGGAACAAAGTGTCCAAGTGTCTTGAAAGGGGATCTGCAACGGTCTTTATCAGGTCTTGGAGTAGGTGGTAGAAGCGGTCCTCAGCGACTGCAACAGGTAGAAGTCCAAGAAGCGTAGCAGTTGTTCAAATGTCCAAAATCCAAGTGCTAGGGTGCGTCCGGTACACGAACTGCAATGAGGTCTGATCTGGAAGCAAGGAAGTCGCAGACTAATGCAAAGATCCATGTCACAAGTTGCGGCTCCAGTAAGTCTGCGAGTCGGGATGCCGGCCGATGAAACAACATGGTGGTCAAACCAGCTGCATAATCTCCATGATCAGTGAGGCAGCAGGCCATCGTCCTCGTGCGTTTGCCATTAGATCCTTTATCGCCAGCATCACGCAGGTCCACAAGCATTGGACAAGAGAGACAAGGTAGTGGAGAGGACAGATGGGACAAGGCTAGGCGAGGGCAAGGGCAGATCAAACATCAGGAATCAGGGTCGAGGGGAGGGTGGGTTGGGTTCAAGCGTGTGTGTAGAGCAGGGTTGCGAGGTTGTAGCAGGGTTTTAAGCGAGGGTTTAGGGTTTATGTCGGGGTATAGTTAGGAYACAGGGTAGGCACGATSATAGGCACRAACAAGTTTCATGGCATTCTTGAGATTATCAAGGGGTTCCCATGTTGATTCTTCATCMGGGTATCCGGTCCATTTTACTTTGTATTCGGTGATTGGTTCCGGGTGATCTGATACTTGAGTTGTTCTTCGTCCTATGATTGATTCGACTATGAATTCTGGGCCTATTGGAACTATGATTGGTGGAGGTCTAGGATAAGGGCGGTCAGCGAACAGGGGCGGGGATTTGTGGTATTCCTTAAGGTATTCTACGTGGAAGACTGGGTGGACGTGACGCATGTTAGGTGGAAGTTGAAGTTTGTAATTCACGGGGGAAGTTTGTTCAATGATGGGGAAGGGACCGAGCCACTTGTTCGAGAGTTTCTTGGATGAGCCTTGTTCAAGTTCAAAGCGTTTGGCAGAAAGTCAGACTTTGTCCCCTACTTTGAATGACACGTCACGTCTGTGTTTGTTAGTCTTGTTTGCTTGTTGTTCTTGTGTTCTTTCAAGGACTTTGGTTGCTTCTTTGAGGAGTCTGTTCATTGTTGCTACCCATTCATTGAGATAGGGGCAAGGGGTGGAGGGGCTGAGCTACGAGGGAAGCAAGAAATCAGAAGGCAAGCCGGGATGGTAGCCAAGGTCGAGGTAGAAAGGGGACGTGCCAATGGAGGGGCAGACAACGTTGTTGTAGGCAATCTCGGCGGCTGTGAGCAATTGATCCCAGTCATGTTGGTGTGGATGACAATGCTTCCGTAGAATTCTTTGGAGAGTATCGTTCATCTTCTCAGTCTGGCCATCGGTCTGGGGGTGGAATGCAGTGCTATACTTGAGCGTTGTTCCGTAGGCTTGGAAGAGGTGTTTCCAGAACTGTGATAGGAAGCGGGGATCCTGGCCACTGATGATGTTCTCGGGGAGACCGTGGTGGCGAGCGACACAATCGAAGAAGAGTATGGCGATGTCTTTGGCATTGTGCGAGGTGGTACAAGGAATGAAGTGGGCGCGTTTGGTCAAACAATGACATAGATGCAATCATGCCCACAGTCGGTCTTGGGGAGGCCGCACACGAAGTCCATGGAGATGGACTGCCACCGGTGGGTAGGGATGGGCAATGATTGGAGCTTGTCAGGCTTGGCCCGGTTCGAGGGATTAACGGCCTGACAGGTGGGGCACGAGCGGATGTATGCTTTGATGTCGGCGAGTAGAGAAGGCCAATGGAAGTAGCGAGAGATGGTGTCGAAGATTTTCTGGAAACCGAGGTGGCCAGTGGTCTTGGTGTCGTGGTGCTCGGCCAAGAGCTGGGTACGAAGACCACGTGCATCAAGGATGCAGAGTCAGCGAGTGCCCTTGGTGTCAATGTAGAGTAGATTGTCATGGAGAGAGTAGTCAAGGACTGAGTCAAGGTTGCGGAGTTGGTAGTAAATAGAAGCGAAGTCTGGGCAAGAGAGGTAACCTTGGGTGTAGCGGCGATGTAACGAGGGAAAAAGTTGAATGTGGGTCATGGCGGCGTAGAATTCCTCAGGGGCTTGTGGTCCGGGCGGCGGGAGAGGGCATCAGCAACTCGGTTGCTTTTGCCGGGGGTGTGGCAGATGGTGAAGGTGAACTGGGCAAGGAAGTCTAGCCATCGGGCTTGGCGGGGGGTGATGTCTTTCTTGGTAAGGATGGAGGAGACAACTGTGTTATCAGTGCGGATGGTGAAATATTGCCCGTCGAGGTACGGGCGCCAGACTTTGAGGGCGTAGACCACGACTAGGAGTTCCTTCTCGTTGGAGGGGTAATTCATCTTCGCGGGAAGGAGTTTCTTGCCAGCGAAGGCAATGGGGTGTTCGCTGGGTGGGGACTTTGAGTGAGTAGGGGAATCTTTGACAGAGGGGGTCTCGGTGGGGTCAGGAGGGAAATGCTGGGACAGGACAGCCCCAATGGCGAAGTCTGAGGCATCAGTGGTGACGAAGAAATGGCGAGTGGGGTCAACGATCTTGAGGACGGGGGCGGTGGTGATGAGTTGCTTGAGTTTGTCGAAAGCGGCTTGGCAGCGTTCAGTCCATGTGAAGGAGTCGGTGGCGCGGGTGAGCTCATGGAGAGGGTATGAGACGTCAGTGAAGTTTTGAATGAAGGGGCGGTAATAGTTGGCGAGTCCAATAAATGAGCGAAGCTGGGTCAAGGTGGAGGGAGGTGGGAACTCGACGAGGGGGGAGACCTTTTTGGGGTCCATGCGGATGTCGTCGGCCGAGACAATGTGACCAAGGTATTCTACGCTAGGGGCAGCAAATGTACACTTGTTGAGCTTGGCGTAGACCTTTTGTTCTTGAAGGACGGAGAGAACTTTGCGAAGGTGTTCGAGGTGGGATTCAAAGGTGGGGCTAAAGACGAGGATATCATCAAGGTAGATCAGGACACAGACTTCGAGGAGGTCGCGAAAGATATGATTCATGGTAGATTGGAATGTGGCAGGGGCATTGGTGAGTCCGAAGGGCATCACGAGGAACTCGTAGTGCCCAAAGCGAGAGCGAAAGGCGGTCTTGTGGGTATCCTCCTCACGGATGCGGATTTGGAAGCCACTGCGAAGATCAATCTTGGTGAAATACTTGGCTCCACGGAGGCGATCAAGAAGCTCGGATATGCGAGGGACTGGGTACTTGTTCTTGATCGTGATCCGGTTCAGGGCACGATAGTCTGTGCACATGCGGAGTTCCGAGGTGCCGTTCTTCTTAACGAAGAGACAGCTGGTTCCGAAGGGGGAGAAGCTAGGCTTAATGAATCCTTTCTCAAGGAGTTCATTAAGTTGTCGCTTCATCTCTTCGGCCTCGGGGACGGAGAGCTGGTATGGGGGGCGACAAGGAGGAGAGTGGTCGGGCTCAAGATCAATGGTGTGGGATACACCGCGATTGGGAGGTAGACCGACGGGCAAGGACTCGGGGAAGACATCTTTGAATACGGAGAGGAGGGCGGTGATGTGGGGATCAAAAGGAGGATCTTGGTCGGGTTTGTCCGTTGGAAGCAAGTCCTTGGGACGCTCGCGGTCGATGACAAGGTAATAGTAAGCGGAGTCACGGTGTTCACGGAATCACGGGACATGTGGAGGAATTGATGTGGGGAGACGGGGGGTGGGGCGGAAGGGGGAAGAAGGTAGGGGACGTCAACGGGAGAGTCGGGAGGGTCGGTGAGGCAGACGAAGGAGGGGTGGAATGATTAGGGCATGTAGCGGTCAAGCCACGGGGTCCCTAGGACGATGTCGCACATAAGGTGCATGACATCGAAGGAGACCTGATTGCGAAGGGGGCCAACAATCATGGTGGTCTCAGGGACTGTGCGATCGACGATGACGGCTGAGTCCTTGTCCCTTAGGCGGATAGTGATCGGGGAGTCATAGCCGGTGGAAGATAAGCCGGCTTTGTGGACACAGGGGTTGGTGATGAAGTTGCCGGTGGCGCCAATATCAAGGAGGGCCCTTAACTTCACCGTCGATGCACCGAGGGGAACGGGAATGAACTTGAGCTGGAATTGTACGGATCCGGCACAAGCAGAGGAGATCATAGTGTTGAGGCGGCGTTGCTCGAGGCCTAATCTAATGAGCCGATCGTGTCGGGCTTGTTCCTCAACAAGATTCGTGAAAGTGGTGGCGGATGGGTTAGGGAAGAGGGTGGAAGAACACGTGGCAGTGGAGGGTTCATCCGACGGAATAGGGGACATCGTCGGGAGGGGGGCAGGCGGAGTAGACTATGACACCCGAAGTTTGTCCGGTGGGATGTGCGTCACCGGAGGAGGGGTTGGTAGACGAATGGTCGATGCTAAATGAGCCATCGGTGGGACGGAGGACGTCACTGATGGGTGGGCCGATAGACGCAGTGTCGATGTCGGGTCGATGTCCTGGGGACTGTGTTCATGATGAGGAGGGACCCGCGCTTGCCGAGGGCGGTGATGCAGAGGTTGCGGGTCGAGTGGAGGTGGACTGGCGGGTGAATTGTGCAGCGTTGGGGAAGTTGGTTTGTTGGCGCCCCAATTGGTGACAACGCAAGCAACCCCCTTTTGCTTGGAGGTAGGTGCGCTCCTCGGGGGTGAGTTTCTTGAGGCGAGAGGGTGGGGTAGATGAGGGTGGTCGAGAGCTGCGATCTCTGCGTTCCATCCTCATGAATTGAACGACATTGAGTTCCTCAGAAGAGAGGGATGAAGAGTCGAGTGAATCGGAAGATGCGTCGGGGTCCGGTGTAGTGAACTCGTCCGAGGAGGTGGTGGAGGTGGTGTCCTCGGAGGCGATGTTGTGGAAGAAGCGAGGGCGGGGAGGGGCCGATGTAAGTGCGGTCTTGTAGGGGGAGAGGATGCGATCGAGTTGGGGGGTACGAGTGAGGAGGTCGGCGAGGGTCATGGGGGGCTCGTGGACAAGGGAGGCTGCTAGGTCTTTATGGCATACGCGCTTAACGCGGGAGATGAAGGAGAAATCACTGACGATATCAACCGGGATATGTTGACGAAGCGAGCGGACGTATTGCACAAAACGGTCAGTTGGGCCGTTTTGTTGGAGCCGGGAGAATTGGTCGATATAGTCGTCGACCGTTTTTTGTGGGCGGAAGGTGGAGGTGATGAGGGTGGCCCACTCAAGGAAGGTGTGAGGCCGGAGACCGGAGTGGTGGCGATTAGACATTTCGGTGTACCACCAGCGAGCCGCCTTGTCTAGGAGTCGACTGCCAGCGATGGGGAGCCAGTGGATGACAGGGATGGCGTGGAGGGAGAAGGCTTGTTGGAGTTTGGTGAGGAAGAGGAGAACGTGCTCATGGGGTTGGCCCGAGAAGGTGGGGATCTCGTTGGCGCGGAATGATGGGGGGATTTTGCCTTCTCTGTTTGTAACGGCGGCAAGGGCATTGAAGTCGAGGGGGGGGGGGGGGGAGTCGACCAGGGTGAAATCGTTGGCGGGGTTAGTGGGGATGAGTGCATTTGGGAGAAGTAGTGGAGGAGCGGGATACACAACTTGTGGGATAATTTGAGTGTAGTTGGGGAGAGTTGAGGTGATAGTGGAGGTGGATAAGAGGGGTTTTAATTGGGGGGGATGGTTGATGACTGTGTGACGGTGGAGGTTTTCGCCTTGGGCGAGAGGGGAGGTGGAGTGGCCACGGTGGAGGTAGTGGTGGGTGAAGATGGCGGTGATGTTAATGTGGAGGTTGAAGCGGAGGCTTGTCCAGAGGAGGGGTTGGTTTGGGGTGTGGAGGAGGGGGGTGTGGTCATGGTGACGACCGTGATGGCGGGGGTGTTTCCCTCGAGCGTGGTGACACGGTCGGAGATGGCGTCCATGGTGGTGTTGATGGTGTCAAGGGAGGATTGGAGGGCGGTCAACGTTCGGAGGAAAGTTGCAAGTTCTAGGGTGGCGGTGGTCGAAGTTGGCGGATTGCCTGCGAGTTCGCGGGCAATGCTATCGACGGAGTCAGAGCGAAGATCACACATGTTGATGGATGATTGAGCCATGTTGGGGGAAGAGGGGGTGGAGGACGCGGCCGGAACAGATGTGGAGGATGCACCAGCAGCAGTGGCGGCGACACCAGCAGCGGTGTCGGTGGCGGCGCGTTGGGAGTTCTTGGTTTGGCGTGGTGGCATGTGGGGATGGGGGACACAATTTCTTTATCAATAAATTCAAAATAAGGATAATTGTCGAGATTTCGAAGGGAATAAGATTGGGGGGGAAGGGAAAGTGGGAATTAATTTTGAGTAAATAAATTTATTCCGACTTGGAATTTTATTTATTCGAAATCAATTCAAAATATGGGTAGAAAACCGTAGAACAAAATTTTAGGAGAAGAGAAATTTGCTCAACGAAATTTTAAAAAATAAACGCTTGAAGAGGTAATTAATTTCAAAAGAGTGAATTCTGATTTATATTTAAATTTATTTACAAGAAAATGTGAAATTTCGAAAGAACATATTTTCAAATTACGAAAAAGAAAAAAAAAGATTCCGTTGCAATTTTGGAAGAAATAATTCGAAAAGAAGTTCGAAATAGGAATTAATTCAAATGAATTTAAATTTCAAAAACGGACTAATTAATTAAAGGAATTTCAAGAAAATTTCGGAAAGAATTCGGAGTATATATAAAAGAGATTAATGCTAGAGTATTCAAGGAAATTTCAAAGAGGAAAAGGAAATTCCGATTGATTAATTTCAAAATATTTCAAGGAAATTGCAAAATAATTTTGTAAAARTTAATTATTTTCAAGGTTCAAAAATAATATTTCAGAAGAAATTTCGAAATTGCAGAAAAGGGTGATTATTTCCGAATTAATGTCGAGAATTTATTCGAGAATAGTTGAAGCAATGAAAAAAAGCAAATTCAAATTTTCAGAAAAGGATTAATAAAAACGTAATCGAATTGCAAAAAGGAGTTCCAAAGAAATTTGGAAAGAAATAAAAAGTATTCCAAAAAGAGATGATTTATTTAAAGAAATTGAGAAAAATAAATTCGGAAATAATGAGCTTTCAAAGTATTAACTACTTAGTTTCAACTTTCAACGTATTTCAAAAGAAATTTCGAAGGGGCTGATCTCAGATTGTTACAAAAGTATTTTGAAAAAGATTTTAGGGATTAAAATTAAACTTTAAAGTAATTAAGAATTTAACTAATTTTTGATTGATGATAAACTAAGTGGGTGGAGGGGGAGAATGGGGCGCAGCGGGGGAAGAAGGTTCGCGCGGTGTGGAGGGGGGGGACTAAGTCGGTATTGCAGCGGTCGGGGGGGGAAGGTCGGAGTTGGGAGGGGGCGCTATGGGTGCGCGGGGATGAGGCGGGAGCAGGATCGGGAATAGGGAGTCGGGATTGGGTTTGCGGGGGGAAAGAAGGG
>BFEA01000752.1:286573-299864 GCA_003427395.1 Chara braunii | reverse complement strand
TTTTGGTAGGAGGGGCAGCAGGTGCCAGCGTTTGTTTGGGGTGGCATTCATTGTGAATGTGTGCGAGGGGCGGGTGGGGAGGTCAGGTGTAGGTGTTAAGGGGTTGTGGGTATGGGGGCCTGCGGGTGGGGTATCAAGTGCCAAAGTTATTTATTGTGTATGGTGTATTATAGGTGGGGATGACACGGGGTGGTAAGCGGGGGGTGCGAGTTTGGGGCTGGTGGGTGGGGCACCAGGTGGCCGCGCATGTTTTGTGTTTGTCTTTTTAAGGGCATATGTAGGTGAGGAGATCACGGGTTTGGTGCGTAGGGGGGGTGAGTTAGGGGCCGGTGGGCGGGGCACCAGGTATATGTGGGTGTATAGTGAAGGCCCGGAGCCGTGTGCAGGCTGTATGTGTTATGTGCATGTGTGGTGCTTATGTGTGTCGGGAGGGAGGGTGAAAGTAAGTGTGGGGGTGAAGTGGATTTATATGCTTAGGTGCTTGGTATCAGGCTTAGTAGTGAATGTGTGTGTGTGTGTGTGTGTGTGTGTGTGTGTGTGTGTGTGTGTCCCTCTCTCATTCCCTCGTGATGGAGTTGGAGGGGGGGCAGGACCCCTGTGAGAGGGGGGCAGTCCTCCATCTCTCAGCTGTATTATAGGTGTTAAGATGTTGGACCTGCCCCCCTCTCACAGGGGTACCAAGTCCTCCATCCGATCCAGCCAGCATTGGGTTTTTTGCTGGCTCACACACACGTACTTTAGTGGATTGTCTAATTGAGGATAGTTTTCGTAAGCTCCGGAGAGCATCTAAAGGGTTGGTATGGTGTAGGGTTTTGTAGTACGAGGTCTACAATTTGCATGCATCTCGAGCGTGGAAAGCCATTCTGGGTCATTGTCTCGACTAGATTGGAGATGTGTCTTGCAGCATTGATTGGTTCGGAGTCAATGGTCATGATGGTGACGATTTGTGGGATGAGAGTTTTAATTGATTGTGTTATGGGTCTGTTGGAGTGGAATTTTATAAGGTTTATAATTTGGAAATTGAGGAGGTTTCTTTTGTCAAATTTGGTGGTGGTGTACTTTCCGATGCTGAGATCATTGAGTTTGATGTTGACATTGAGGAAATCACAATCGGTACCAACGATGTGTTGTGGTAGGATGGTGGTGTACCGGGTTTGATCATTGATGGTGACGTATTTTAGTGGATAGAGGTAGTAGGTACTTCTTGGGGATGTTATCTCTGGGTTGAGGAACTTGGCGATGAGGGGGTTGTTGATGATGTGGAAGTCATCAAAATATCTAAATATGTTGGAGAACAGGGGTAGGAGGTTTTGGTTCCTGGTATGGCATAGTTTCTTCATAAATTTGTACTCGTACATGAAGAAATATATGTTACACCAGAGGGGTGCGCAGCTAACCCCCATGGGGATGCCAAGTTGTTGTCTCCATGTATGGTTGCCGAGGGAGGTGTATGCATTTTTTATGAGCCATGTATTCATGGCAATGATGGTTTCAAAAAGGAGTGGCAGGAAAGTGTTGTGTGATGGGAGAGCCCAGAAGCAATCAAATTTGGTGATGCCGTTGTGGTGGCATATGTTGTAGTAGAGGGTGGTATTTCTGCCATTGTTTTTTTTGGCGTGCGCAAAGGCAAGTAACACAAAAAATCTAATTTCCTGAGAGAGAAGTCCACAGTGTTTTTGGACTTCGAGTTTTAATTTGTTTAGTATGGTGGCACAGAGATCTGCGAGGGGGGTGAAGACCACATCAGCGGCATTAGTGAGCCATCTGAATGTGTTTTTATGTTTTTTATATGTTGCGAAGAGGTAGGGAATGGTGGGTTTGCCAAGGGGGATCCCTGGGAAGCGGGTATAAATTTCGTTTGCAAAAAAGTATGTGAGTTGTTGGTGTGTTAGAGGGCAGGGTGTGAAGTCTGTGCCTGAGAGTCGTTGCAATGCTAAAAAGCGGAGTAGGTTTTTGCAGCAGATTACGGGGGTGGTTGGTGCTTTGTCAGCACCAGCTATATAGAAGTGTTCGGTGAGGAATCTGATTTCGTTTTGGAGTGCAGGATCGTGTATGTTAGGTGCGTACTTCTTTGGGTATCTTTGCAGACTGTTGGTGAGAATATTGGTGAGTTCTTGAGTTGCGGCGGTGAGGTTGTTTTGGTTGAATTCATGGGAAATGATGCTTAGGGTCTGTTTCCAAGCTTTGTGGCATTCTTTTTTGATAGGTTCGGGGTCAAGTGGGACGGAAGGGATATGGTTGAGTCCGTTGCCTAAGAGGGTTTTCAGCATTGGATTCCTGATGATAGCGGTGTCCATTGTGACAACGTGTGGTTCCATATCTTGGGGAAGGAGGCCATTGGCTAAATCAGTGGTGTAGTCTTGCCATCGCGGGTGCTGGCAAAAACATTGCGGTCCTTGTTCTTGATGCCATTTTTGGAGGTCAAACTTGGAGAAGGTGGCAGCGGGTCTGTAGAGGCGGTTCGAGATATGGCTATCATAGGTCCAACCATATGTGCTTTACTGGTTCGTTTTTTCTACGCCAGCCAACTCTTCCGTGTGGCATCCGCAAGGACAGCAATAGGTGGGTGAGATCAGGTATAAGCACGGGGGAAGAGGGTTTTTTTTTGGTTGGGTGTTCTGGGAGTTGTTGTTTATATAGCGGGATTTCGGGTGAGAAGATTTGCGATTGAGTTGGAGTACAAAGTGTGGTGCTAGTATGTTAGATTCTGGAGTAGGGGAGGCTAGGAGGATACCCAAAAGGGTACTATGTGGAGAGTAGTTTGTTGTAGGTATAAGGGGAGGGTTTTTGTATGGGCAGGCATCCCGATGAGGGTTGTGTGCAGCAGATTAGTATTGAGGGCATTTTGAGGTTGTATCAGGGCTAAAACATCTTAAGAGTGTTATACTATCCTATTTGAGGAGGAGTACGAACAGGGGATGGGGGGGGTTCGAGGGGAGGGAAAAAATGAGGTTCATTTGAATTCCAGGCAAGGGAGGGTATGCATCTCAGAGGTAGTACCAATGTTCCAACAATGTATAGCATACAGTGTTAATGTAGCCAATGGAGGAGAGAGAGAGAGAGAGAGAGAGAGAGAGAGAGAGAGAGAGAGAGAGAGAGAGAGAGAGAGAGAGAGAGAGAGTCTTCATGCAGCTACTGCAAAGAATAGAGGAGTGGAAATTGAGTGTATGGCGGAGACACACGGGTGCGACTATAGCACCAGATTTCAAAAAATAATAAAGAACCAAGGAGGGCATGCATTTTGGGAGGCCGCAGCAAAGTTCCAGTTTGTTAAATTAAAAGAGAGAGAGAGAGAGAGAGAGAGAGAGAGAGAGGCTTCTAAATTGATCTTTTTTATTTTTATTAAATCAGAAAACAAGGATGGCGAGTAGTTCGGAGGGCGGAGCAGAGTACCAGTTTGTTACACAAATGGAGGTATCACAGCAGAGAGCTGGGTGATTCTCAGTACAGGAAGGAAGAGAGAGAGAGAGAGAGAGAGAGAGAGAGAGAGAGAGAGAGAGAGAGAGAGAGNGAGAGAGAGAGAGAGAGAGAGAGAGAGAGAGAGAGAGAGAGAGAGAGAGAGAGAGAGAGAGAGAGAGAGAGAGAGAGAGAGGGGGGGGGAGAGAGCGAGAGAGAGAGCGAGAGAGAGAGCGAGAGAGCGAGAGGAGGAGAGAGAGGGGGTGTGACTGAGGCTCCTTATAGGGGGGGGAAATAAAAAAAAATCCAAGGGAGGTATGCAGTTTGGAAGTTGTAAGCAAAGTACCAGTTTGATACGCAGGGAGGTAAACCCGCAGTGTGCTGCGTTATTCTCAGCTCATGGAAGAGAGAGAGAGAGAGGGAAAGGAGTATATTGCTTCAAAAAATTGGGGGTGCTTTCATGGAGCACTATCATGCTACTTTGCATGGAGGGACAGTCTTCAGGTAGCCGAACGATAAGGCGGGTTCAACTCCATTCTGCTGAACTGGTGGGGGAGTTTCAGTATGGGAGTCGTAGTCTGCAGCAGCTTGAGAGGTACTGACGTTTAGCACTCGTGATCTTTCCTGGAGGGCGTGTAGTAGCAGAACCAAAATGTTGTTGAAGGGACCGATGGACCTGAAGTCTTGATGGTGGGAAGTTCAGTCTTCTGTGAGGGAGAGTCCCTCGTGAGAAAATTGCTGGGTCAAGTTGCGTCTGATGGTTTTGGAATGGCTGCGGACATCGGGTGTTTCTTGCACGACATCAGTGGTGTAACTTTCATCTAGATTGGGATCTATCAGTGAGCATTCTACGTCATACGGTTCAAGGAGGAAGCTGATGGGGTTGACGGCTCTTGGGGGGGTGTTTGGTCAGGGGGAGGCGAGGATGATCGGATTGTGCGGACGTGTACCCTGAGGTGGTGGTGAGCTGGGGGTTCTTGCTGGGATCGGGTTGTGTGGGCTGCTGTGTTGTGAAAGGAAACCGGCGAGGGTGGGGAGCCAGGAGGTTCGTAGGGGTGGAGGCCGAGACGCAGTATGTGCGTGTGTGTGGGGATTGGTGGGAAGCGGCAAGAGTGGGGGTTGCTGCGGGGGGAGCTGGAGGGTGTTATGGAGGAATTGTAGGGCCCGTGCATTTGTGTTGTGCTGCGAGTTGCTGTCAGCCTGTGCATGAGGAGCTTGCGGCAGCTGTGGTTGGGTGGCTAAGGGCTGCTGCTGTTGCGATGGTAGGGCTGGTGGTTGTTGCTGCACCAAGGGTGCAGTGTGTTGCTGCTGCTGAGCCCTTCTTGTTGCTGCGAGTTTTTCTTTTCTCTTCTGCCACCTTCCTTTTTGGGATCTTTTGTTTGCTTGAGGGTTATTGCGCCTAGTCTTGCGTGTGGCACTTGCGGCAGCAGCGTTGGGCAGTTTTGCAGCAGGTGCAGTGGTGGTGGTGGTGGTGTTGGTGGCAATTGTCGGGGTAGGTTGTACCTGTTGGAGTGGGGGGGTGGCGTGTTGTAACGGTTGCGCAGCAGTGGGGGGATGGGATGGTGGTATGGTGGACGTATTTATGGCCGTGGTGGTGGTTCGTGGAGAAGATTGTGCATTTGAGAATGGGATGGTTGCCTGCCTGTGCCTGCTTCTCTGGATGATGTTGTCTTTGCGTTTGTACGAAGAGGAAGGGGTTGGGCGCTGCTTATTAGCAGTTTGCGGGATGAGTGTAGCAGCGAAGCTGCTGGCGAAGGGCATGGTGGAGTATGGAGCTCTGCCAATTAGCTGTGTGGTGGTGCATGTGGGGTCTGCAGCAGCGAGATGGGTGAGGTTCATCATGTGTCTGCGCATGTAGAGGAAGGTAACCTGTAACATTACGGGTTTCTTCCATTCATTCTGGAGTTTGTCGAGGAGTTCTACCCACCTCGTTCGATCAGAGGGAATGCCAGTCTCGAAGATATCGAGATTGGCAATGTAGAACCACAGCATGTGGTCGAACCATGTGATCGAGCCATTTTGTGACGGGCAGGAGCATCTGAGATATGGTCTGCCAGAATTCCACAGCTTCTTGAACTCAAAGACATCGTCGGTGGGCTTTTGAATGGTCTTGGTGTGCAGGACAGGATGGCATTTGGGACATTTGGTGTTGTCGAGAGGGGCAAGGTTAGGAAAGTTGTGGTCAAGGTGCAACTTTCCAGTGGGGAAGGCGATAGTGCATTTGGCAGCGTCTTTTCGGCACTCATCAAGATCTTTGGGGGAGAGGTTGGCAAGGGCAGTGTAGGCTTGGATGGAGATCGGAGCGGCATGGTTGAAAGAATCCATGCACCAGAGTTTGTTCTCAAACTGGGCACTGACATTGATCCAGCGAGATGTTTGCAGTGGGATGAAGGGTGCATCGGGGGACATCTTGAAGTTATTGGATCTGCGGGGTGTGGGAGTGCAGGTTATGGGCTCGGCAGCGAGCTGCTGTCTCTCAGCAACCCTCTGGATGTACCAATCCATTTCTGCTTGGGAGAGGTTCATCTGTTTGGCAACTTTGAGTTTGTGCTCGCTGGATTCGTGATTGCTACTTACTTCCCCAGTGGCGGTAATGTGCGATGAGCTAAAGCCGTGCATGTCGAGGATGGTCTTCTCTGTGGAGGCCACAATCTTGCCCATGTCGCGGTTCTGCTTAGCAGCCTGCTCGATGATTGATTTGATGTCTCTGGCGTAGGTCTTGATGACAGCCTCCTCATCACCTAGGAGGGGCTTCCATTTTCCCAAGATGATAGCTCAGGCGGAGAAGAGGAGGTTTTTGATAAGGAACGGTGCCTGTGAGTTGGAGGCAGCATGAACTCTGTGGAGAACAGCCTGCGGTAGCGCAAGCATCGCAATCTGTGCATGGATGCTGGGTGGCGTGAGGTGAGTGAAGGGTCGGACGTTCTCGATGAGCTCTGTGTGCCAGCCGGTACTGCCGTCAGATTCATCCTGCACGTTGAGCGATCAGGTGGAACACGAGGTTAGTATTTGGGAGGCAAGTGCAGGAGAGGTGCGAGTGAGGTGAGCTTATCAACCATGGCATGTGCAACCGCAAAGCAAGTATAGCGTTAATATGCGGGTGTGAGGAACCAGGGGGGTTGGTGACTCTTTGCACGTTGTAGTAAGTATGGAGTTGTGTCTGTAGTACGGTGCAGGTTGTGCATGTAGGGGAGGAGGGGGGGTATGGGCGTAGTACGTTTCCAATGGTGTATGTTTGACTGTAGGATGTTTAAATTGTAGGCGTAGTTGTGGGTTGGGGGGAGGGGGTAATTTGAATTTCGGGGGTTCATAGGTGGTGGTGTGGTTAGGGACGTTCGGTTGTGTTTACTGTGTGGGGCATATTCAAGGGATGGAGGCAGGCGTTAGGATCTCAGTTTGCGAGGGGAATTTTTAGGTTCGATGTCTGGCAGTATTGACTCCGTTGGTTTTTGTTTTATTTTTATATATATGTGGGTTGTGAAGGGTGTGGTTGGGGTGCGGACGATAGATTGTTTATTACGTGGTGAGTTTGAGACAGGTCGTCTGGGGTTATAATCGGTTCGGTGGTAGGTCGAGAGAGTTTTTTTTTTTTGGGGGGGGGGGGGTTGCAGGTATCTCGCTAGGAGGTTTGCGTGGTTCGATGTGTGCTTGTTTGGGACAACTATTTTTGGTTTTCTTGTTTATTCTGTTTTGTTAAGTTTTTTTTTTTTGGTTTTTCATTGTGCGGGTGTGGTATAAGTATGTGGTTTGTGCATGCACGTATTGTATCATTTTTGCTGGTAGAGTGTTGCTAGTTCTGTGCTGGTGGCTAGAGGGTAGTGGAGGTCGTCATTTTCTCGAGGAGTTGTTAGTCGGCTCGGGTGGACGTTGTATCCAGTGAAGGTGATTGGTGATGGCAACTGTAGTGGTGTGTCGGGGGCAGGTGTGTGGGCGTACCGTGGTGGTTTATGAGATGACGGAGCTACGGGATGTAATGCTAGATCGTGACTTCGGGTTTGTATCGGCGGATACACGCTTCAACTATCGCAGTTATGAGGTTGATGCAAATGGTACGTTGGTACTTCGTATGGAGATGGGGTTGGGGTATGTGGGAGATGACCTTCGAGATGTAGCAGTCTACGTTACAAAGGTGCACGATGACGTGCCGAATCGGGCTGGGGGTGGAGGTGACGATCTCGTTGAGAAGATCGTTCGTATGCTGTTGTCGTGTGTGGCAAATGAGCATGATGGGCGCATGGCAGGGATCGCAGAATGGGAGGCTCATCTAGATGCACCGTTGGAGGCACGCCCATATCTGCATGGGGAGTTGCGCTATGATATGTAGCCTCTGGGGATGGAGCTACTCATGTAGTTGTAAGGGTTAGTAGGCATGGTTTAGTGGCATGGGGTTTGGTGTTGGCTTCTGCATGATTCTGTGTAGATGAGGGTTGGAGGTTGCGTCAATCATCTTTCTTGGTTGGGCTACCTTCTGTCGGAGGGTCATGGAGAAGTCAGTAGCATAGTTTTTTCTGGTTGTTGGTTTGGAGTATCTGTTTGCCACAGGGGTGTAAGTAGTCATTGGTGCATAAGGTTGGTGGAGCTACAGGGGGGGCACATAGTGGTTGTTAGGGAGTTTAACGGTCTTGATTTGTGTGCAATACTTTGGAAACATCGGGAATTGGTCAGTGGTATTTTACGTATTTGGATAAGGAGGTGGGGGTTGTGCTCATGTTTCTATTTTGGGTACATCATTTGTTTCAGGTCTTTTTTTATATTGTGCATGGTTTCTTTGCGTTTGTGAGCAGCTATCGTGTGTCTTTGAAAGAAATATATATTCACTCGTATGTTGTTCTCGTCTCCCTCTGTGCCTACCGTATACAGGGCAGGTGTGTTGGCCGAAATACATATATATGTGTATATATATATATATACGTGTATACATACATATATATATATATATATCTGTATACAGATATATACTTTTTTTTGTAATTATTTCTGGCGGAATTTTTGTGTTGTGTTCAGGTAATCATGGAGTTGTCCTAATTGATATCGCGGGGAGCGCGAGATTAAGTGTATATTTTTAATAAAAATTTGTTGGTGTGTTGGATTATATCGTGGTGAGCCTATTGTTAGGTGAGGTGCATATTAGGTGGGTACATCAATTTTTTGGCCATGGGTTTACAATGCACGAGTGGTTTGCTAATTGTTGTTGTGTATTTGCCATGCATCCTGATTTATGTCGTGTGAGTGCTCTTGTTGCCTAAACGAAGGAATTATAGCAGTCGTGTGAGTGTGCTTGTTGCCTAAACGAAGGAATTATAGCAGTCGTGTGATATAGGAAAACGGAGTGTAGTACTTGTTTATATGAGATAGTCCTTTGTACGGTGTATTGTCATGGGTATTAAAGAAGTGTTTTATTTATAGTTATGTGTGTCTGATATCGTAGTTTGTCACTCACGGATACTGGAGGTTAAATTCTTATCACGGGTAAAAATGTTTTTAGAAATAATATCTATGTATAGTATGTATGTCTAATCTTAAGGTTTTATTCTATACTTATTGTTTTGTGAGAAAGCGCAACTTATGTGACTGGTGATATAAGAGGCCAATCGAGGTAAAGTGGTCAGGGGAATTTTATGGTGGTATATGTGAAAGATAAATGGGGGCGAAGAAATGATGTAGGAAAGGAGGTGAAGACGTAGTGCACAATCATGTTGCATGCCGCAAAATTTCGTAGATCATACCGGAATGAAGCTCAGATTGTGGTCTTAGGTGAAGAGTGAGTGTATGAATATAGTCGTATAGTGAGGGCTTGGGTGTGTTTGGCATTCCTATGTCAGGTGTGAAAAGGAATCTCATATCGTTTGCTGCTTCATTGCGTATGAATGGACTAGGATGACAATGACTCAGAAAGCTGCATACGGGGTAGCACAGTTGGAAGAATACGTTGACGTGGACACATGTGTAAATTCCTCCATGCATAATGTTGAGCCTTAAATTGAGTACTAGTATTGTCTAGTGGGTAGGGTGTACGGGGCAGGAGTGGGCTTGTTTGACACAGCAGTCTATAAACGTCTTAAGAGGACAAATGGAATCTATGTTTCATATAGCAAAGGGAGTAAAATTCTTGAATTATTTTACATGTTAGTCGTAGGGGGCGAGGAAACAAGAAAACCATAATAGACATGGGAGGTCTGGAAAGGGGAGGAGGAGGCATTTAGAATGGTCCAAGATCTTGGTGCTAAATTGAGACATAGTATCTGATACGCAACATGTGTGCTTAGCAGTGCGAACACAGAGGGAGCTGCTGAGAGCGTAGCCCACCGTGGAAAAAAAAAAAAAAGCACAATGCATGGGGAGATTTGCTCGAAGACGAGCGTTGTCCTGAAAAAGCAGGTACAACGGATTGGGTATGACGTTTATGTAGGGGGTTGCCAGGTGCAATATTATTTATTGTTCAAGCGCATTAGTTATGGGGTTTATCTGAGCGATCCATATCAGAAATAGTTGTGCATGTCCTGTATCGCTGGGCGGTGATCATCTATTTAAGATGTGTGGGCCTGATGGTCAAGTTTATAAACCATATCGGGGGGCGATTTCATGTGTATGTAGTTATTGCATGCTAGCGTCACTGGTGATCAACTAGGTCGATCGTGGTTGTGTGGTCAAGAACAATTTACAGTGGTACATATCGGCTGAAAAATGTTATAATTAGCAGACGCAGTCCACAACCACGGAATATGTCGAGCACTATGTTGTAATGTGTAGCCGGGAGTTGAATGGTTTTTTGAAAAAGGAGAGAGAGAGAGAGAGAGAGAGAGAGAGAGAGAGAGAGAGAGAGAGAGAGAGAGAGAGAAAGCAGTAGAGTGTTTAGCAACCCTTTGCTAGATATGGGTGGACATGAGGTCCTCTGTAGGAAAATTATTTCTACGTAACCCAAAATTTTTAGGGATCTCCAACTAAATTTCGTGGTAGCTCCTGATACGTGTTTCCAGTTTTACTGAGAACGCTTTTATTGCTTTTGTTTTAGGGTTATGGGGTAATTTCTATAGTGGCGCAGGTCATAAATTATTGTTACCGAAAAAGTCCTTTGCATAGTTACTGTTAAATCCGAAGTGTTTCCAGTCCACAACAGGCTACTTGAAGTACTATAGCCGTCAGAAACGAAAAGATCGTTCGTGGTTCGTAGCGGCACTACTATCCAGTAAAGGGAATGTAGATTAACACTCCTTCGTGGGTGTATTTTTGCCTCATACAGACGGAATACGGGATCTTAGGAAGGGGTGGACGCCGACAACTCAAAAAGGCTGCACATTGGTCTTAATACCATTCACAAATTTGAGGCGCACGTCGTCTTGAAACCTGGTATATCCTCGTCTTTGGAAAACATACTGAGGTTTGTTACAGTACTATCCTTGGATATGGTGTGTGCGGCAAGAGAGGGTTATCGGGGACCTTACTCTGTAAATACTTTATATATAGCAGAAGAACGAGAATGAATACTATATTCCCTGGCCTAAGTCAGGGAGTAAAGTTTTAAGTTAATTATGTTGCTGCAATTTAGATTATCATAGAGTAACATAAGATAATAAGCAACAACACAGTAGTGGGTTCAAACGTGCAACCATCATAGAAAAAAGGACGAATTCAATCATATAATTGCACCATAATAATAGAGTTTTGTTTACGACTAGATCCTGTTACAGACAGCCGTGAGTGGTGATTTCTGGGAACAGAGGAGTAAAGAAAAAGAAAAAAGGAGAAAGAAGAGAAGAGGAAGAAAAAAGGTTGAGAGGAAGAAAAAAGTGAAGAAACGTAGAAATTCTCAGAAAAAGGTGAGAGGAAGAGGAACTGCTTTTCATAACTTAGTTATGGCTTAATGACATCTGATGGGGAACTTGTGGGACTAGGAATACTTACACTGAGGGGGCACGACTGTCCTGGACATACATCGAACAGTATAAGGGGAGATTTATTCGAAGGCAAGCGCCGGGGGAAAGAAAATTGGCATCTAAAAAGGCGTAAGCGTGCATACAACGAAGGAGTATTGCATAAGTTGATTCGTACGTATAACACAAGCCCGTATCAACTACATGGGGGCTGAGCGTTTAATATAGGTTGATAGCCGAGAAAACGGTCTGGAGTGGCGAGAAGCGTATTGTGAGAAGACATACCAAGGGGATTAACATCTCTCTCAATACTTCTTTAACAAACACTCTTCTATCGCAATGCAGGAGTCCATCCCACCCGCTGCGTGCCACCCACTGATCTACGATACAGACCTCCCCTTCCATGTATGATCATACGAGTCAATTAGAACATATCCCTCCCTGAAAGATGATCTGACACTTAGCACCATTAGCCCGCCCACCTATCCCCGACCACTTACTAAGCGGTACACATATATGACCACCTATCCCCACCTACCAACCCGAGTAAACAACCCATATACATGCCCACCTGACAGCCTCCAATTATCAAATCATATATGCACTACCCAACGCGAGTCCAATCTTTCGAAATATACATACGCGTTATTTTTATTATAGCAAGTCTTATGCGAGATTTACCCTGGAGTAGTAAACAAACTGCAACGCTGACCTACAAATCGAATAAACTTAAGAGTTGTTATGCTTCCTTAATTTTAATGAGAAGATCGCTCAATAGCAAAGTGCGATGAACAGAACCATTACCTATTTGGCCTAACCAAGGCTTCCTTATCAATATCGTCTGAAAGGCGTAAGGAAATCGACATGAGTAAGCAGCCTTTCTAGCATCGTACGAAATCTGAATGGTCAGGTAAAACCCCGTATGCATGAAGAAAGAAACGTGCATTTCTCCGTAAGCAGAAGATAGGGTAATACTCCGAAATATATGAAGAAGGAAACATGTATTACCTCGTTGACAGAAGATCGGGTTAATACACAGGAAAGTTTTCGCAGGCCCATCTGCAATCAAGCATGTAAATAAAATAGGGCGTAAAAAAGAAGAAGACAACACAAAACAAGACAAAAACAAATTTGCGCAGTGCATCATTAAGTAGAGAATATATGGGAAGGATAGTATCATGGTCTAGACATGCTCTAGATGAGTGAGAGGCTTGTTTTAGAGCAAGAATATGCAATCATAATAATGTTTTTATTGGGGGGTCAGTGTGTTATTACTACGATAGTGGTGGCGCTTATTGCAGCAGAAGAGGGTGTAGTGTGGATAGTCACGGTGTCTTCTTCCTGCATTTTGATGTGGTGTCCGATATGTATTGGTCGAGGCGGGAAACCCATTTTTTCGTTCGTCGGTCCTAAGGTTGAAACGATCGTGTGTCCAGGATTCTAGCCGTTGTACACTTTTCTGTGGTCGCAATCGTAGCCATGAGCTCTTAATGACCTGGCGCAGTGTACGCCAGCATCATCCATGCGATTAGTTGGTTTGGTCTCATGTATTGGCACGAGTGTTTCGCTAGGTTATATAATCGGAAGAGGGGAATACGTTGTCATTATCTATACAGGTGTAGAAGGGTAGTCATAATAATGATGAGTCAGAAAAGGGTGAGCGTTTTAGTGTTGAATCTACAGACGAAGAGAGGAGGGAGAGTTGAGCGTGGGTGTAGGGGGTGAGGACTGGTAAGATTTAGTGGGGGCGATGTGGTTTTGTGAGGCGATATGAGGAGTGATGGGGGGTGGTGTTGGAAGGAAGGGACACATGGTGTTGGAAGAACGGGAGGGCGGGGGAAAAAATAGAGAGAGCGTGTGAGAGAGAGAGGGAGAGAAAACAGGAGGGAGGGAGAGAAGCGAGGAGAGGAGAGAGGAGAGAAGAGAGAGGAGAGAAGAGTGGGAGATCAACAGGGAGAGAGGGGGAGAGAGTGAGAGAGGGAGAGAGAATCAGGGGCAAGGGGGAGAAGAGAGAGAGAGAGGGG
>BFEA01000752.1:179533-226152 GCA_003427395.1 Chara braunii | reverse complement strand
GTGTGTGTGTGTGTGTGTGTGTGTGTGTGTGTGTGTGTGTGTGTGTGTGTGTGTGTGTGTGTGTGTGTGGATGCCTCTGTCACTGCAGCTGCTGCATCTGCCGGAGCGGATGGTCAACACGCTGCATCAGACGAAGCAACTGCAGTTGCTGCATGTGCAGCATTTGCTGACTGCAGTAGCAAACCCTCAATTTCAACTCCCCAAGCAATCCACCCCCCCCAAGACCCCACCATCACACCTCCCTCACCCAATCTGAATTTTTTTTTTTGGTTTTGCTCGGAACAGCCTGATGCCAAAAATGCAGTTGTCCGATTTTCTGGACAACTCCCCCTTGACCGTCTCCCGAAAACTTCCAGGGAAGACGTCTCCCAATCGGACAGCTGGCAGCCTAGCTAAGAATACAAAAGTACAAAAAAAAAAGGGGTCTCCCCTTTCTCTCAGGGCATAATCTGTTTAACTCTTACGCACGATCGCAACAGACCTCGCGGACACTCAAAGTATATATATATATATGTGGATATATGTGGATATATATATATACATATATTAAGGATTATAAATATGAGACGATCACTTCTCACAATCATAGTGGGATTTTCTTTAACTATATATATGAGATCGCATGCAGACAAATCCAGAATCCAAACCACAAAATATACCTGCAATCACATCAAAGATTCAACCAAAGCCCATGCACTACACGGGGTCAACTTCAAACACTCTTAGTGCTCATACCCCTCGCTTTAGCCATACAAGCCTCACCCTTTGCCCAACCTTCCCGCAATAAAGTACTCTGTATCTTTGTTAAATGACCATTCAATAAAGTCCTGGTGAAAATCCAACGAAACCATTCAACCATAGGGGCTAAAGCCTTTAGGTTGAGTAGCGCGATAGTAAATTGGAGTTGAGTCGTAAACCGACAAATCGACAATGGACCTGTTATCAGTGATAACAGAAAACGATCCTCATGGGGCCAAGCTGAATCTAGTCCAATCTTTGATCGAAACGTCCAAAGAAGGTCTGTAGCACAAAATAGGCCAGTGCCCAAGGCTAGACTATCAGTGTATGGAGAACGAATACCCATAACACATTTTCACTCGAGATTCTTCTGATAACTAAGTCTAAGTCTACCTCTAAGTCAGTGCCCAAAGAAAGGTATACCTTGTCATAATCTCCCCTATACAGGGTGGCTCGACAAAATCGCCACCTGCCAAAATATTTCTTTAGACTAAGAAAATTTCGGCAGCGCTTCCAGTAGGAAAAGTGTCTTTTCAAAATTTATACTCGTCTGAATATGAAAACTGAAATACTCTCTAACTCTGGAAAGTCAAATTTTGTACAACTCTCTGAATTAGTAACAATTAGGGAAGCATCTCCTTTAAAAAAATATACTTCCCAGATTTATACTAAGTCAGATAAGAACTCGAAAATAAAACTAGAGTTCTTGCAAAGACAAAATTTAGCTAACTCTTTAGATCTGTAGAAATTTGGATAACACTTCCCGTAGAAAAAATAGTTTTCCAAAATTTATACAAAGCTAAATACTGAATCTGAAAACAATCTTGACTTTCCAAAGTCAAATTTTATCCAACTCTCTTAATTAGCAAAACTTCGAGCAGCGCGTCCCCTAGAAAAGAAGGCTTTCCGGATTTTTACTAAGCCAGATATAAAGCTAAGACAAAAAGTTGAACTTTGAAAGTCAGATGTGACTAACTCCTTGGTTGGTCGAAATTTCTGCAGCGCTTCTTGTAGGAAAAGTAGCTTACAAAGATTTATACAAAGCCGATTATAACAAATGATCCCAGAAAATGCGAGAATTGACCTAAGTAAAAAAAGTCAGCGCATAAGCGATATCTAGGCATCTGGCTGACAAAGGACGACTTTGCCCCTCAGATGGCCCAAAATATACTCACAAAACAAATTCACAAACTGGGCAGATGGGGTAACACATTCACATCATTGTTGGGTCGTGCACTAACCATCAATACATCAATTTTCTCAATGATGTGGTATATAGCATCAATCTGCACAGTTCCAGACCATACAATCAAGGAACTTAACCGTAAAGTAAGAGCATACTTGTGGTCGGGAAACCCCAACAAAGAGAACTTCATACCAAAGATAACTTGGCATTACATCACAAGGAAACCAGCCAAAGGAGGTCTTGGTATCATAGACCCCAAACAGGAAACCAAAGGCTTGCAAGTTAAATGGATAATCAAACTACTGACTAAACCTGGTACGACATGGAATAAATTGGCCTCGGATAGCATCAAGGGCATAACACCCACAGCCACACCAACAAACATGTCCGTTCTGTTCTGGGTAATGACCAAGGAATGAAGCCCAAGTACGGGGTGCAAAAATCAACAAAGAGGAACTGGTGTCGGGACTGGTGGGTCCCAAATAACTTCCCATCACTCGAGAGACTGAATATAGACAAATTGTGCACGAAAAAAAAATCTGGAGTGAGGAGGTAAGATAGAGAAAAGACAAAGGATTAGGCCATCGGAGGAAATGATGTCCTGGGGTGAGAACCACAGGAGGAAAGAACCAGCGACGGCAAACAAGTAAGCACAAGAACAGGGGAACATAGAACATAGCATGAGGCCGGGAGGGCTGTTGGAATTCAACAAGACTAAGGTCAAGGGGCCCTTGAACCAGCAAACGCGGCACGGCAGCGACAAAAAAATGAGGAAGTCGAGAGATGGACGGCCCCGGTGACCATGGGAAGCTAGAGAATAAGGGTCCAACATGGGGGCTACCTACGGGAGCCTCGGGTTGAAGGCACTGCGACCAAAGGAACCGGCACGAGCAAGGCGCAAGAAAGACAAGGGAGAGGGGTCACCGTGGGGCGGCAAAACGCCCAAGGAACGTGGGACACCTTGGGGAAAGGTACCCGGGGCCACGTGGGACTAAGTAAAAATAATGGCATCCGGGGCAAAATGTGTCGGGAACCACTGGTGGGACTAAGTGTCGGGGATCACCGACGGGGCTAAGTACCGGGGACCACTGGCGAGACCAAGTGTCAGGGACCGCCGGCGGGACTGAGTGTCCGGGACCACCAACGGGACGAGTGGCGGGGACACATGAACGTCTCAAGAGGAAATGGCGGCACTTCATGAGGGAAAATTAATAAAGACAAGGTGCACCGTCAAGATCGATCTTGACGGCCGAGAATATTAGCACCACTAGTGCAAGCACTAGTGGTAGCAAACGGGAAGGCCAAAAGGAAAAGAAAAAGTAAAGAAACTTGAAGTGGGAGGCATGGGAGCAATCCGAAAAATCTCGGATCAGCCTCCCTCAAGAAAATAGAGTCAAAAGAGACCCCATGAGAGAAATAGGCCTCCGGGAGAAAATCGGAGCAAAAAGGGCCACCGTGGGAGGAAAATAGAGGGAAAAAGAAGCTCTCATGGGCATGGGAAGGCCACTATTGCAGTCCGAAATATAACGGACTGCACCTTGGGCATAGGAAGGGCCAAAACTAAGAGAAAGGTGCTAAAAAAGGGCCTTAACGGCCACTTGACGCTTGACATGCTAGGAAAAAAGAAAAAAAAGAAAAAAAAATGTGGGAGAATAAGACAAAAAAAGTGAGAGGGAGTGAGTGAGTTGGCCGTCAATAGGGACTGCCACAAGTAGGGACTGGCAGGTCCCTACTGTCCAAGAAAGAAGGAAAAATAAAAGAAAAGAAAAGAGAAAAGAAAAGAAAAGAGAAAAAAGTCTTAACGGTAAAAAACGGTCACTTGGGGAGATACATCCGTGACCAGATTCATTCTGGAATATGGCGGTTGCAATGGACTTTGATTTTTTATGATTTTGCAGAGAAAATCAAAGAAAATCAAAGCCCCATGCAACCGAAATAAAACGGATTACATAGGGGAAAAGAAACACATGTTCTAGGTGCATCCGGGGCCAAAATTGAGTCCGGATGCACTTGGAAGTTGGCCGTTTTTTTTTTCTTTCAATTAAGGGCTAGTTGTGGGGCATTGGGGCTACGGAATTGATCCCTATTGCAGTCCGAGTTGCAATGGACTGCATGGGAAAGAAAAAACATATGTTTTAGGTGCATCCGGAGCCAATATTGAGCCCGGGTGTTCTTAGAAGTCAAATGCTTCATTTTCTTTTAACATGGGGCAAGTTGTGGGGTTGTGGGACTAAGAAAATGACAATGACTCCAGTCCAAGAAATAACGGACTGCATGGGGGTGCCTAGGTTAAGGGAAAATGAACCATGGCAAGCCTGAAAGGCTAGAAAGGAGTAATTTCAGCATGAGGCAAGTGGAGACGGTAGACGGCAACCGTGAGATGAGATCTCACGACCTAGAAAAATCGGCATACATGTGGCACCTAAGGGAGAGATGTTGGGACCACCAAGCGCAAGGGGGTCCAAAAATAAAGATGGAACACCGTCCGGGATATTGCCGGGGACCAAGTCAGCCCAAATAATAAAAGTCGAAAAAACGGGACACATGCCGACGGGACTACCGGCGGGACAAGAAAACGAAACTAGTATGGAGGAAAATAACGGAGACTTGAGATGTCCCAAGGGAACCTTGGGACAACACAATAAATAATTGCGCAAGCGAACGGTACCGTCGAGATCGAGGATTTGGACGGTGGAAAATATTAGCACCGCTAGTGCAAGTGGGAGAGTCATGAGAGAAAAGAGAATAAAAAAATGGTGTTGGGAGGGCTGCCCAGCAGTTCGAGATATCTCGGACTGGCTATTCATAAGAAAATAGAACCTCAAGAGGCTCAACATGAGAAAAAGGTTGTCCTCAGAAAATCGGAGCAAAAGGGCCTGAAAAGTGGACAAACGGAGGCAAAATGGAGCCCCCTAGGAGCATGGGGGTACCATTGTTGAAATCCGAGATAAAACGGTGAAGTAAAGGTCATGAATCCGACCATGAATGAGGCGCCAAGGTCGAGAAAGAGGGTGCACAACTATTTGACACTTGACACAAATGAAATAAAAGAAAACAAATAAAAAAAAATGAGAGAAAATGGGGGGAGAATGAGACAAAAAGGGAGAAATGAGTGGAGGAGAGTGTGCCGGCCTATTGGGGCCTGCACAGTTGGGACTGGCAGGTCCCAACGGTGACCTCATCCCTCCTAGAATGAGGGAGGGCAATCCGGATTGCAGAAATATGGCCTCCACAAAATCTGAATTAAAGAGAAAAAAATGAGAGAAAATGCAAAAAAAAAATGACCGGTTTCTTTTTGGACCATGGATCTGAGATCCGATATTATGGAGGAGAGGAACTAGCCGTTTTTTGTGGGTCATCTCAAAATGGCTAGCTCCGGAATGAGGTGGCAGCCCAAAATGGAAAGAAACAAAAGAGGGAAAGAGACGAAACTGTGCATTTCGCCCAAAAAGAGAGCCAGATGCACCAAAAAGAGGGTCAGTGGACTGAGGGGCTCAAATTTGAAGCAAGGGCTACTTGGGGGTAGCATAGAATATTGTTGGCCTTGGATCTCAGCCAGATCCAAGGCTGAAAATGCACCGTTGCATGAGAAAACATCTCGGCCTACCCAAAATGGGTTAGAAACTAAAAAAATCGAAAAAAAGGTCCACTAGGTCGTTTTCTCTCAAGTAAAGTTGCCCCTTGGGCATTAGGACCCAAGGGGGTAACATTTTGGAAGTGGAAAAGAGCCCGAAGGAGGCCAAGAGGCAATCCGAGTTGGTACCAACCACTCAAACTTCATGTACTTGGCCAAAATGAGGCCCAGGTACCTCCTGAAGGGCCTAGTCGTGAAATTTTGCCTTGGGGGTACCTTGGTTCACCTCAAGGCATATGAGGAGGCCCATGGGCTGGCCGGACTGCTTGTTCCAGCCTACATAAGCTGGGAATTCAGCCTGCCACATTCACAATTGCATGAGGAGTGCCCATGCTGCCCAAGTGAGCTCATAGGAGCACTCTTTCACATGGAGAGAGGAAAGGGGAACCCATGCCAGTTTGGGAGCTTGGTGGAGGCCATGAGCTAGGGAGAGGAGCTCTGAAGGCTAGTGGTAATGAGGCTGGCACTAGGGAGGTGATCCGCCATAACCCCACGGTGTGAGGAAGAGAGAGAGGCTAGAGGCAGTCTCATTAGTCCTCCTAGAGGGGAGGACTCCATAGCCATGGTGGTAGGAGTTTGTGGCAACTTCGGAGAAAAAGAGAAAGGAAGGAGAGAGGCTTGCGAAAGAAGAAAGTCTTAGCCAAGGGAGTAGTTGTGCAAGAAGGAGGAAGCTTCATCAAGGTTGAGGCACCATCTCCAAGGCATCAAGAAGTTGAGTGGAAAGAAGGAGATTTTTCTCCATTTTCTTTTTCTTCTTCTTTTTCTTCTTCTTTTTCTTATTTTCCTTCTTTTTCTTCCTCTTCTTCTTCTTCCTTCTCCTCTTCACTCTTCTCCTTCTTCCTTCCTTTCTTCATCTTTTTTTTTTTTTTTTTTTTTTTTTTTTTTTTTTTTTTTTTTTTTTTTTTTTTTTTTTTTTTCTNTTTTTTTTTTTTTTTTTTTTTTTTTTTTTTTTTTTTTTTTTTTTTTTCTTCTTCTTCTTCTCCATCCCATCTTCTTCTCCTTCCTCTTCTCCTTCTTCTTCTCCCTTTTTTCTTTCCTATTGGTCTAGTTTAGATCTTGCTTTTCACTCGCATGCCAGTAGATGATGCTCCAATTCTTCTATTGATGATCTCATGCTCAATACTTGTGATTTGTTTTAGTGTAGATCTTGCTTTTCACTCACATGCTAGTAGGAGATGCTCCGATTCTTCCATGAATTATCTCTTGCTCAAATCTTGTGATTTAGTCTTAGTGTAACTCTTGCTTTTCACTCATATGCTAGTAGGAGATGCTCCGATTTTTCCATGGATGATCTCATGCTCAATACTTGTGATTTGGTCTTAGTATAGATCTTGCTTTTCACTCACATGCTAGTAGGAGATGCTCCAATTCTTCCATGGATGATCTCTTGCTCAAATCTTGTGATTTAGTCTAATGTAACTCTTGCTTTTCACTCACATGCTAGTAGGAAATGTCTTCCATGGATAATCTCATGCTCAATACTTGTGATTTGGTCTTAGTGTAGATCTTTCATCTCACTCACATCCTAATAGGAGATGCTCCGATTCTTCCATGAATGATCTCTTGCTCAAATCTTGTGATTTAGTCTAAGTGTAACTCTTGTTTTTCACTCACATGCTAGTAGGCGATGCTCCGATTCTTCCATGGATGATCTCATGCTCAATACTTGTGATTTGATCTAGTGTAGATCTTGCTTTACACTCACATGCTAGTAGGAGATGCTCTGATTCTTCCACGGATCATCTCATGTTCAATTCTTGTGATTTAGTCTAGTGGAACTCTTGCTTTTCACTCACATGCTAATGAGAGATGCTCTGATTCTTCCATGGATGATCTCATGCTTAATACTTGTGATTTGGTCTAGTGTAGATCTTGCTTTTCACTCACATGCTAGTAGATGATGCTCCGATTCTTCTATGGATGATCTCTCGCTCAAATCTTGTGATTTAGTCCAGTGTAACTCTTGCTTTTCACTCACATGCTATTAGGATATGCTCCGATTCGTCCATGGATGATCTCTTGCTCAAATCTTGTGATTAGTCTAAGTGTAACTCTTGCTTTTTCACTCACATGCTAGTAGGAGATGCTCTGATTCTTCCATGAATGATCTCATGCTCAATACTTGTGATTTGGTCTAGTGTAGATCTTGCTTTTCACTCACATGCTAGAAGGAGATGCTCCGATTCTTCCGTGGATAATCTCATGTTCAATTCTTGTGATTTAGTCTTAGTGTAACTCTTGCTTTTCACTCACATGCTAGTAGGAGATGCTCCGATTCTTCCATGGATGATCTCATGCTCAATAATTATGATTTAGTATAGTGTAACTCTTGCTTTTCACTCACATGCTAGTGCGAGATGCTCCGATTCTTCCATGGATGATCTCATGCTTAATACTTGTGATTTGGTCTAGTGCAGATCTTCCATCTCACTCACATCCTAATAGGAGATGCTCCGATTCTTCCATGAATGATCTCTTGCTCAAATCTTGTGATTTAGTCTAAGTGTAACTCTTGCTTTTCACTCACATGCTAGTAGCAGATGCTCCAAATTTTCCATGAATGATCTCGTGCTTAAGACTTGTGTTTTGGAATAGCTTACCTTGTGCTTACCACTCACCTAGTACATGATGACATTTCGTTTCAAACTTGGTTGCATTCATGAGCCATGAGCATATGTTTGAGCAAGTCTCACTCACATGCATAGCTCAACTCTCACATGATGACATTCTGTTTCAAACTTGGTTGCATTCATGACCCATGAGCATGTGTTTGAGCAAGTCTCACTCACATGCATGACTCAACTTTCACATGATGACATTCCGTTTCAAACTTGGTTGCATTCATGAGCCGTGAGCATGTGTTTGAGCAAATATCGCTCACATGCATGGCTCAACTTTCACATGATGACATTCCGTTTCAAACATGGTTGCATTCATGAGCCATGAGCATGTGTTTGAGCAAGTGTCACTCACATGCATGGCTCAACTCTCACATGATGACATTCTGTTTAAAACTTGGTTGCATTCATGAGCCATGAGCATGTGTTTGAGCAAGTCTCACTCACATGCAGGGCTCAACTCTCACATGATGACATTCCGTTTCAAACTTGGTTGCATTCATGAGCCATGAGCATGTGTTTGAGGAAGTCTCACTCAAAACATGGCCCAACTCTCACATATTGACATTCCGGTTCATATTTAGTTGACGTTTCCTCCATGTGCATGTGCCTCTCATTAGTTCAATCTTCCAATTGTCAAGTTCAAGTGTATTGTAGTGTTCCTATTCATACTTAGTTGATCTTTCCTCCATGTGCATGTGCCTCTCACTAGTTCAATCTTCTCATTGTCAAGTTCATGTGTATTGTAGTGTTCCCGTTCATACTTAGTTGATCTTTCCTCCATGTGCATGTGCCTTTCACTAGTTCAATCTTCTCATTGTCAAGTTCATGTGTATTGTAGTGTTCCGGTTCATACTTAGTTGATCTTTCCTCCATGTGCATGTGCCTTTCACTAGTTCAATCTTCTCATTGTCAAGTTCATGTGTGTAGTAGTGTTCCGGTTCATACTTAGTCGATCTTTCCTCCATGTGCATGTTCCTCTCACTAGTTCAATTTTCTCATTGTCAAGTTCATGTGTATTGTCGTGTTCCGGTTCATACTTAGTTGACCTTTCCTCCATGTACATGTGCCTCTCATTAGTTCAATCTTCTCATTGTCAAGTTCATGTGTATTAAAAGGGCCTTTACCCGATATAGGCCTCAGGCCTTGTAAAAATAAAGCAGCACAGGCCTTGAAAAAGTAAAGCATTGTGAAGAGGTATCTCGCCAGGGCTCAAAAACGTGAAAGCAGGTCAAAGGTCAAGTTCTCTATCAACAGACACATCTAAATCTAAGGCAAATGACATTGTCAAAGGACTTACCTGTTCACCAGGAGTTGTGTATGTCATGTCTGCTCGGGTAAGAGTGTGTTTGTACGTGCAGACAGTGTACCTATTCGTGCAAAGGAATGTGTCTGTTCGTTTAGAGTTGTGCCTGTCCGAAAGTAAAGTCAATAGGCACAGTCCCAATTTTGGTCTAAGTCAAGGGGTCAGTCCAGATCCAGACTTTGAAATCCAAATCTAGGCCGAGAGGCCTCAGCAGCAGTCGAACCTCATTGGGACTACACTGGGATACATGCAATGCAGGGTCTGGAACAAAGGACAGGCTGAATTGAGCCAATGCAGACCCAGCGAGGAGTGGCCAGCACTATAAAGAAAGCTGCGAGCCTCATTCCTCGCCAGATCTCCACTGGTTTCAATGCGTGTAAGTGCTGGTGCACTTGTGCGTTAGTCAGTAGAGTAGCGCTAGGGGAAGGAAGATGCGCTAAGAGGGAAGAAGAAGACTGTGTGCTGGAAGGGATGCAGCCATGCTGCCCAGCGAGTTAGTAAGTACAGTAGAAGGGTTAGTACTTAGCTATGAGTAGTATCCAGAGTAGATCCTTGAGAGAACAGTGTGTGCATGCATCGTAGGAGGAAGAGATTGAGACGAAGAGTGTTCATTCAAGGTTTGGCTATGGGAGACACTTATCTGAGTTGGTTGTGAACTNGGAAGAGATTGAGACGAAGAGTGTTCATTCAAGGTTTGGCTATGGGAGACACTTATCTGAGTTGGTTGTGAACTGCAGAGTTGGCGCTGATGAGTCGTGACCATATTGATGACTAGGAGACAATCTGCAGAGGTAGCGCTGATGCCTTGGAAGGCATATTGATGAGTTGAGCAGAGATTTGTGTTGCGCTGATGAGCGCTAGACTCCGGGGAACTTTGAAGCACTTTGTAATCATATTTATGATAATATAAGCTGTGAGACTCGGTTCTTTTCTTCTCTACCTTTGTCTATGGTTGAGACTATTGATCACTGCGTGTGAAGATGATGCATGACATGTACACATCTGCGTGAGATGGTCCCCAGGACCCATGCAAAAATTTGGTATCAGAGCAGATGCTCGCTACACACATAGCGCTGGCCTGATCAAGGCCGGCGAGAAGAAGTGATGATGGAGGATAGTGAAGGAGGGAGGAGGAGAAGAAGTGTGCGATAGTGGGGGAAACTGGCCGAAGAAGAAGTGGCGAAATCTACTTACCTGGAGCGTGCGGAGCGTTGTGGAGAATCTTCATCGGCGGTATCTTCAAGAAAAGAGAAGCACCTCCTTTCCCTGAACCTGCATGCATGTGTGTGTCCCCTACCTTCTCTCTCTCTGACTCTCTGAAGGTGACTGTTGCTGGCTGATCTGGTCAGGAGTCGAAGTCTGGATTTGGGTTGTCCTAGCTGTCAGGTCTGAGCCGTCAGAGTCTGATGACCCAAGTGTGATGTGTCAGGGACTGGTCACACTAGAGTAGGTGGCCCAGTGTTCTGCGAATAGGAGTAGGTTTCTCTCCTATCCCTCTTGATAGGCAGGCTGGATATCATCATCAAGAACCAAGGATTGATGTGGGAAGTGGCTATATGCCACGTCAGATAGCATGTACCAGGCAGCATAAAGATGATATTGAGCATCTACAGGGCCTGTTAAGCCCGAAAGAAAGAAAAGGGGGAACGAAGTATTCCTGCCTGGTTGGATAAGTGAACCATCTGAATCTACGCTGTACTCCATACCTGCATCAGACACCCAGCAAGTTAGTAAGAGAAAGAAAAAAAAAGAGTCTATATCAAGAGAGAAAGCAAGACAATAGAAACACAGTACTGAAAGTTCGATCCAGGAGGCCAGACAACACATAAAAAAAAAAAAAAAAAAAAAGAGGAAAGTATACTACTCCATTACCGCAAGTCAAGACCAAGTCCGTAAGTGGGATAGTACCTTGGTGACCCGGCGGAGGGTTTCCTGTGTCGGTAGTCATCATGGATGACTATCCCATCCAGGGCCTGTTGGCCCTTTCCGTTTTATTGGGGCCACTGTTCAGGTTTATATTCCCACTGGGGTTCGGACGCGTGTTCACGTCCCGCATGATGATGCGATTAGGAGCAGTGAAGCCAGGGCCCACACCTGCTGAGCAGGCAGAGATTGACCGCCGGCAGGCAGAAAAGAAGAAAGAAAGWGAAGAAAGAAAGAAGAAGAAAGAAGAAGAGTTAAAGAAAAAAACCCAGTTAGAAGAAGAGGAAATGAAGAGGAAGTTAAAGGAAAAGTGAGAACAAGAAATAAAGGATAAGTTGCAGACTGTTGAGGAAGAAGAAGAAGCCTCGGAGGAAGGGGGAAAAAGACTTATCAGGCGGCGTGCAAAAAGTGGCGAGACAAGTGAGATTCGGGGGGAAGTMTTTGTCAAGCCATTGGACTGGTGTAACCAGTATTCTTATTCTAGTGACAAGTTAGAAGAGACAGAAGAAGAACGAGACACCTTCATAGCAAGGCTAGCACAAGTAAAAGATCAAAGGGAGAGTGAACTGGTGCTGGAAGAAAAACGCACTGAACTACATAGCAAGATGCTAGCGACAAAGCGCAAAGAGCTTGATGATAGAAAGAAGTTGCAAGCAGAGGGGGCGAGGTTACACAACGAGCTGCAGGCACAAAAGGAAAAGCAAGCGGCTACTGAAGAAAAACTCGCCCTCCTAACTGAAACAGTTCTCCATACAAAACAGGAAGTTGTTGCAATCAATAGGACCTTGCAGAAAGTTGAAACGAATCAACTGGAATTTGAAAATGTATGGAACACTTTTTTGCAGAAGTCCGCCAAGGACGTAGATCTGCACATTCAGTCCTATATCAACAAACTGGATGATCATCTCACTCAAACCTTCACTCCAGCCGTGATTGAGAGAATAGTGCAGGGCAGCGGCGGAGGAGGGGGTGGTGACGGAGACGGGGATGGAGGCGACGGAGATAAGAAAGGAAAGGAAAGACAGCGAGAAGAAGGAGCTGGGACCAGCAACAAAATTAAAGTTAAAATTTCATGGACATACACCGGCAAAAAGGAAGAAAGCGTGTTGCATTGGATGGCGGCTGTAGAGTCCTATGTCTACGGACAATGGATTCCTTATTGGGATAGGGTGTTGATGGCCACTTCGTGCATGGACGATGACGCAATGAGTTTTGCAATCTCGTTACAAAAAGAAGCAAGATGTAGTTCAATGGTAGAGTTTTCCCAGCAAACCCGTATTGAAGACTTTCTCAAAGCCGTCAGGGAGAGCCTCGAAGATAAGAATCTCGCCCGAAGAACAGAAATGTTAAGCTTGAACCTTCCTGACAGGAAGTGGAAAAGCACGTCGGCACTAAAAGCTACCATGGATGAGTTGTTGCAGTGCACCGAACATGGATTAACCCCGACTCAGATTTTGAATAGTTTTGCTCGCGCCTTACCTGATCCCGTCCTAACTCAATTATATCCCCGCACTAAAGAGGAGGGGATGACCTATGAAAAATTTAGTAAGATTGCATTAGACCATGCAGGATTTCTGGCTGAAGCCAACTATTGCCACTATTGGAAAGATCTGCAAGCGGCCAAAAGATGGCAAAACCGCACCATCTCAAGATCAATACCTGGGAAAGACAACCTCCTTCTGACCTTTGAAAAAGGAGGTGTCGAATCACTTTCTTGGGACTAAATAGACTATGGTGTCGATGAACCCAACAGACCGGTAGCTCAGGAGGGGAGTTACGCGGCTGTTGCAGCCCGCGGGGGAGGGCGTCAAGGAAGAGGGCGTGGCCGAGGAAAAGGGCGTGGCCGAGGAAGAGGTCGCGACCGTGGTGGACGAGGATTCGGCACCCAGAGGGGTGGTGGTGAAGGAAGCCACTACGTGGGAGGAAGGGGAAATGGTCCCTCGTACGGTGGCCGTGGTTCTTACTCCACCTGGGGTAGAGGAAGAGACTCATGGTACAACAAGTGGGATAAGCCATACCCACCTCATCCAGGCTTGCCGGAAGGAGAGCCTTGGAAAAAATTGGGAATCACAGAGAAAGTTTGGGCCGAAAGAAAGAAGGCAGATCAATGCCTCAAATGTGGGGACCCCAACCACATTGTCCCCTATTGCCCTGATTATAAGGGGGCAAAAGGGAGCAACCAGTAGAGGTGTCAGTTGCCTCTACCGGAGCTTCGAATGTTGAAAAACCAGAATCCTCCCATTCGAAGGCTCCACTCGCAGAAACTGAAGAGGAAGGAAGTCCCCATCTAGTACACTGTCCAGAGGTGGCAAACGTATGCATCTCTCTAGATGGATCCCTCACTGGCATGAGTGATGATTTGGCCGCTCGTCGCCAAGCCTGGACTGAAATGCGAAAAAGGAAAGGACAGCTAATAATTGCAGATCTTGAAATAAACCGAGTAAGAGTAGGGGGTATGATAGACAATGGGTCTACGCGCAGTTATATTAGTAAAAGAGGGTTACAAAAACTACGTCTTGGGCTTAAGGTTAGGAAGTTAAGTGAGCCCATTGTAAGTACGTTAGCAAATAGTAGTGAAACCATTATGGATCGCTACGTCGAAGGGGTACAAGTATACTTTCGGCTGGAGGCAGAGAGGAAGGTGGAACGTGTTCTCCACTCTCTGACCTTCTTGGTGGAGGATAACTTGCCCTTTGATGTGTTATTAGGAATGGATTGGGGTGAGGCTGCACATGCGGATCTAAAGTTAAGGGAACATCAATGTTGGCTTCCAAGTCCGCAAGAAGGTAAGAAGAAAATCCGCCTCTTTCATGAATCTGGTAAGGAAAGCAKCCTGGCTCATTGTTGTATGAGTGCCACCGCGTTCGCCCGTCATGTGAAGCAGTATAATTTGTACGACCAAATATTTGTTGCATATGTGCGCCCAGTAAAGGGAGGAGAAACTAAAGAAGAATCAGGTCTCAAGAGATTGAGAGAATCCTGAAAGAGTTCGCAGATGTGGCAGAAGCCCCAAGCGCTGTGGTGGAAAGATCAATCCGCCACCACATTAATATGATTCCAGGGAGCGTGCCCCCAAAGGGGCCTATCTATCGTATGTCGCCCCAGGAATTGGATGAACTGCGAACCCAACTCGACGAGTTGTTGAAAAATGGTTGGATAAGACCTAGCTCCTCGCCCTATGGTGCGCCTGTGCTCTTTGTGCCTAAGAAGGACGGCGGCGTTCGCATGTGTATAGACTATAGAAGACTAAATGATRTAACAATAAAGAATGCCGAACCATTACCGCGAATAGACGATTTGCTGGATCGCGTGCAGGGAAGCAAAATATTTTCAAAGATTGATCTGAAATCCGGCTATCATCAGATTGAGGTTGAGCCGGAAGACCAACACAAGACTGCCTTTAGGACAAGCTATGGGCATTATGAATTCGTAGTTTTGCCCTTTGGTCTAACGAATGCCCCTGCTACTTTCCAAAGAACGATGAACGAACTCTTTTGTAAATGGCTCGACAAATTTGTTGTGATTTATTTAGACAATATTTTGATTTTCAGCAAAACTGAAAAGGAGCATGCTGAGCACCTTCGACTTGTGCTAAATAAATTGAGAGAAGCAAGACTCAAGTTAAACCCAAAGAAGTGTAAATGGGCTACGCGTCAGGTTTTATACCTGGGACATGTGATTGATGGAGATGGGGTCAAACAGGAAGATGCTAAAATAGCAGCAATCAGAGATTGGCCAAACCCCCGCACCCTGACTGAGTTGCGGTCGTTTTGGGTTAGCCAACTACTATCGAAAGTTCGTAAGACACTTTACGATAATAGTTGCTCCCCTTCGCCGATTGCTTAAGAAAGAAGTAATCTGGAAGTGGGATTCAGACTGCACGATGTCTTTCAAGGGTCTGAAAAAGTGTTTGATGAACGACCCGGTTTTGAAAGTGGCAGACCCTTCCTTACCTTTCGTAGTCACAACCGACGCTAGTCAATATGGTATAGGTGCTATACTCCAGCAAGACGATGGGCATGGATACAGACATGTGGAGTTTATGTCTTGCCGGTTACCTAATGAGAAAGTGGCCGCCTCGACGTATGAAAGGGAGTTGTATRCTCTTCGTGAGGCTCTCAATCATTGGCGACACTATCTTCTCGGAAGGCATTTTAAGGTATACTCCGACCATGAAACGCTTCGCTGGCTCAAAATGCAAGCTCGAATGACACCTAAGTTGACAAGGTGGGCTGCGGAAATTGATATGTTTGATTTTGAATTAAAGCCAGTAAAGGGTAAGTATAACGTTGTTGCTGATGCACTAAGTCGTCAATCAGATTTTTTTGGTGCTATTGTGACTTATTTGGATGTGGGTGCTGACCTACAAGAAAAGATTAGRAATGCGTATCCCTCTGATCCTGTTTATGGAACCATGATTAAGCTAGTGCAAGAAAAACCTGCAGAGTTTCCCGATCATAAAGTGACTCAGGGTCTATTATTTGAACGAACTGATGTGAATGATAGGCTATGTATACCCAATAATGAAGAAATTAAGAGTATGATCTTGGGGGAATGCCATGGTGCCGAAGGCCATTTTGGGTGGAAGAAGACCTATGAAACTTTGTTGCGTTCCTACACCTGGTCTCGAATGAAGGCAGACTGTATCGCATATGTGCAAGGTTGTCAAGTATGCCAACGAAACAAAAGCACCACGCAATCGCCCTTTGGGCTACTCAAGCCCTTGCCTATCCCTACGGACCCTGGAGACTCTGTCTCTATAGATTTCATGGATACTAAAGTGAAAAGCAGAAATGGGAAAACGCAAGTAATGGTCATAGTGGATAGATTCACGAAGTATGTTGTTTTTGTAGCTTTGTCTTCGGAAGCAAAGACTGATTTGATAATTCAGGAGTTCTTTAACCATTGGGTGAAAGACTTTGGACATCCCTTAACTATTGTGAGTGACAAAGATACCCGATTCACGAGTGAACAATGGCAGCAACTGATGAATGTCTTTGGCTCTAAGTTGACAATGTCATCAGGTAGGCATCCTGAAACTAATGGTCAGACTGAGCAGATGAATAAGATCTTGCAGCAAACTTTGCGCATGTACCTTCGTCCCGACCAAATTGACTGGGATGAACATCTGCCTAAGGTTGCTAGTGCCTACAATAACTTTGTACACCTATCTACGTGTAAGACTCCTATGGAGTTACATCTGGGATGGCGTCCGCGCAGACCCATTGATCGATTGAACCCAGATCAAGTACATAAGCTTCCTCTAGGGACTAGTGAATTTGCAATCCAATATCAGAAAGACATCGAGAAAGTAAAAGAAAACATACTCAAAGCCCAGCATCAGATGATTGAACATACAAATAAACACAGACGCCCGTCTCAATTTGCTGTAGGAGATTTGGTTTGGGTGAAGTCTAAAGAATTTGCTCTTGAAGAAAACATCTCTCAGAAGCTTCTATGGTCATTCGTATGTCATTGAGATTCCTCCTCATCTACGTACATATCCAGTGTTGCATGCCTCCAAGCTCTTACCTTGTGTAACAAATGAGCTATTTCCAAGTCGCCGCTCAGCGATACCTCCAAGTATGGGTCAGAAGTATGACGTAGATAAAATTGTTGCCGAAAGTACTTACCACACTTGACGTAGAGGCAGACCACAGCGACAGTATAAGGTGAGATTTGCATACCAGGATCCTAGTGAAGATCGCTGGTTTACAAGGGAAGAACTGTTAGATTCTGCACCTCATATTGTGTCTGCATACGAAAGCGCAAAGAGAGGGATTTATATCCTTGATAGGTAAATGATTCTCAGAGGACTTCGAAACTAGGCCGGCGAGAGTAAAAGGACCTTTATCCGATATAGGCCTCAGGCCTTGTAAAAATAAAGCAGCACAGGCCTTGAAAAAGTAAAGCATTGTGAAGAGGTATCTCGCCAGGGCTCAGAAACGTGAAAGCAGGTCAAAGGTCAAGTTCTCTATCAACAGGCACATTTAAATCTAAGGCAAAGGGCATTGTCAAAGGACTTACCTGTTCACCAGGAGCTGTGTATGTCATGTCTGCTCGGGTAAGAGTGTGTCTGTACGTGCAGACAGTGTACCTGTTCGTGCAAAGGAATGTGTCTGTTCGTTTAGAGTTGTGCCTGTCCGAAAGTAAAGTCAATAGGCACTGTCCCAGTTTTGGTCTAAGTCAAGGGGTCAGTCCAGATCCAGACTTTGAAATCCAAATCTAGGCCGAGAGGCCTCAACAGTAGTCGAACCTCATTGGGACTACACTGGACACATGCAATGCAGGGTCTGGGACAAAGGACAGGCTGAATTGAGCCAATGCAGACCCAGCGAGAAGTGGCCAGCACTATAAAGAAAGTTGTGAGCCTCATTCCTCGCCAGATGTCCACTGGTTTGAATGTGTGGAAGTGTTGGTGCACTAGTGCGTTAGTCAGTAGGAGTAGCGCTGGAGGAAGGAAGATGCGCTAAGAGGGAAGAAGAAGACTGTGTGCTGGAAGGGATGCAGCCATGCTGCCCAGCGAGTTAGTAAGTACAGTAGAAGGTTAGTACTTAGCTATGAGTAGTATCCAGAGTAGATCCTTGAGAGATCGGTGTGTGCATGCATCGTAGGAGGAAGAGATTGAGACGAAGAGTGTTCATTCAAGGTTTGGCTATGGGAGACACTTATCTGAGTTGGTTGTGAACTGCAGAGTTGGCGCTGATGATTTGTGACCATATTGATGACTAGGAGACAATCTGCAGAGGTAGCGCTGATGCCTTGGAAGGCATATTGATGAGTTGAGCAGAGATTTGCGTTGCGCTGATGAGCGCTGGACTCAGGGGAACTTTGAAACACTTTGTAATCATATTTATGACAATATAAGCTGTGAGACTCGGTTCTTTTCTTCTCTACCTTTGTCTATGGTTGAGACTATTGATCACTGTGTCTGAAGATGATGCATGACATGTACACATCTGCGTGAGATGGTCCCCAAGACCCATGCAGTATTGTAGTGTTCCAGTTCATACTTAGTTGATCTTTCCTCCATGTGCATGTGCCTCTCACTAGTTTAGTCTTCTCATTGTCGAGTTCATGTGTATTGTAGTGTTCCGGTTCATACTTAGTTGATCCTTCCTCCATGTGCATGTGCCTTTCACTAGTTCAATCTTCTCATTGTCAAATTCATGTGTGTGGTAGTATTCCGGTTCATGCTTAGTTGATCTTTCCTCCATGTGCATGTTCCTCTCACTAGTTCAATCTTCCCATTGTGAAGTTCATGTGCCTTTCACGAGTTCAATCTCCTCCATGTGCATGTGCCTCTAATTAGTTCAATCTTCCAATTGTCAAGTTCATGTGTATTGTAGTGTTCCGGTTTTTACTTAGTTGGTCTTTCCTCCATGTGCATGTGCCTCTCACTAGTTCAATCTTCTCATTGTCAAGTTCATGTGTATTATAGTGTTCCGGTTCATACTTAGTTGATCTTTCCTCCATGTGAATGTGCCTTTCACTAGTTCAATTTTCTCATTGTCAAGTTCATGTGTATTGTAGTGTTCCGGTTCATACTTAGTTGATCTTTCCTCCATGCGCATGTGCCTTTCACTAGTTCAATCTTCTCATTGTCAAGTTCACGTGTATTGTAGTGTTCAGGCTCATACTTAGTTGATCTTTCCTCCATGTGCATGTGCCTTTCGCTAGTTCAAACTTTTTATTGTCAAGTTCATTTGTGTAGTAGTGTTCCGGTTCATACTTAGTTGAGCTTTCCTCCATGTGCATGTACCTCTCAGTAGTTCAATCTTCTCATTATCAAGTTCATGTGTATTGTAGTGTTCCGGTTCATACTTAGTTGATCTTTCCTCCATGTGCATGTGCCTCTCACTAGTTCAATCTTCTCATTGTCAAGTTCATGTGTATTGTAGTGTTCCAGTTCATACTTAGTTGATCTTTCCTCCATGTTCATGTTCCTCTCACTAGTTCAGTCTTATCATTGTCAAGTTCATGTGTATTGTAGTGTTCCGGCTCATACGTAGTTGACCTTTCCTCCATGTGCATGTGCCTCTTATTAGTTCAATCTTCTCATTGTCAAGTTCATGTGTATTGTAGTGTTCCGGTTCATAGTTGGTTGATCTTTCCTCCATGTGCATTTGCCTCTCAGTAGTTCAATCTTCTCATTGTCAAGTTCATGTATATTGTAGTGTTCCGGTTCATACTTAGTTGATCTTTCCTCCATTTGCATGGACCTTTCTCTAGTTCAATCTTCTCATTGTCAAATTCATGTGTGTGGTAGTGTTCCGGTTCATACTTAGTTGATCTTTCCTCCATGTGCATGTTCCTCTCACTAGTTCAATCTTCTCATTGTGAAATTCATGTGTATTGTAGTGTCCCGGTCCAAACTTAGTTGATCTTTCCTCCATGTGCATGTGCCTTTCACTGGTTCAATCTTCTCATTGTCAAGTTCATGTGTATTGTAGTGTTTCGGTTCATAATTAGTTTATCTTTTCTCCATGTGCATGTGCCTTTCACTAGTTCAATCTTCTCATTGTCAACTTCATGTGTATTGTAGTGTTCCGGTTCATACTTAGTTGATCTTTCCTCCATGTGAAGGTGCCTCTCAATAGTTCTATCTTCTAATTGTCAAGTCCCTGTGTATTGTAGTGTTCCGGTTCATACTTAGTTGATCTTTCCTACATATGCATGTGCCTTTCACTTGTTCAATCTTCTCATTGTCAAGTTCATGTGTGTTGTAGTGTTCCGGTTCATACATAGTTGATTTTTCCTACTTATGCATGTGCCTTTCACTAGTTCAATCTTCTTATTGTCAAGTTCATGTGTATTGTAATGTTTCGGTTCATACTTAGTTGATCTTTCCTCCATGTGCATCTGCCTCTCACTAGTTCAATCTTTTCACTGTCAAGTTCATGTGTATTCTTGTGTTCCGGTTCATACTTAGTTGATCTTTCCTACATATGCATGTGCCTTTCACTAGTTCAACCTTCTCATTGTTAAGTTCATGTGCGTTGTAGTGTTCTGGCTCATACTTAGTTGATATTTCCTACATATTCATGTGCTTTTCACTAGTTCAACCTTCTCATTGTCAAGTTCATGTGTATTGTAGTGTTTCGGTTCATACTTAGTTGATCTTTCCTCCATGTGCATGTGCCTGTCACTAGTTCAATCTTCTCATTGTCAAGTTCATGTGTATTGTACTGTTCCGGTCCATACTTCGTTGATCTTTCGTCCATGTGCATATGCCTTTTACTAGTTCAATCTTCTCATTGTCAAGTTCATGTGTATTGTAGTGTTCCAGTCCATTCTTAGTTGCTTTTTCCTCCATGTGCATGTGTTTTTCACTAGTTTAATTTTCTCATTGTCAAGTTCATGTGTATTGCAGTGTTTCGGTTCATACGTAGTTGATCTTTCCTACATATGCAAGTGCCTTTCACTAGTTCAATCTTCTCATTGTCAAGTTCATGTGTATTGTAGTGTTCCGGTTCATACTTTGTTGATTTTTCCTCTATGTGCATGTGCCTCTCACTAGTTCAATCTTCTCATTGTCAAGCTGATGTGTATTGTAGTGTTAACGTTTATACTTAGTGAATCTTTCCTTCATATGCATGTGCCTTTCACTAGTTCAATCTTCTCGTTGTCAAGTTTATGTGTATTGTAGTGTTACGGTTCATTCTTAGTTGGTCTTTCCTACATATACATTTGTTGTACACTAGTTCAACCTTCTCATTGTCAAGTTCATGTGTGTTGTAGTGTTCCGGTTGATACTTGGTTGATCTTTCCTCCATGTGCATGTGCGTTTCACTAGTTCAATCTTCTCATTGTCAAGTTCATGTGGGTTGTAGTGTTCCGGTTCATAGTTAGTTGATATTTCCTCCATGTGCATGTGTCTCTTACGAGTTCAATCTTCTCGTTGTCAAGTTCATGTGTATTGTAGTGTTCCGGTTCATACTTAGTTGATCATTCCTCCATGTGCATGTGCCTTTCACTAGTTCAATCTTCTCATGTCAAGTTCATGTGTATTGGAGTGTTCCGGTTTATTCTTAGTTGCTCTTTCCTATATATGCACGTGTTTTTCACTAGTTCAACCTTCTCATTGTTAAGTTCATGTGTGTTGTAGTGTTTCGGTTCATACTTGGTTGATCTTTCCTCCATGTGCATGTGCCTTTTAGTAGTTCAACCTTATCATTGTCAAGTTCATGTGTGTTGTAGTGTCCGCTGGACCCAGCTTCCTTGAGGTGCCGCTCTCCACCAATAGATGGAGGCCTCCCAGGTGCGAGCTGTGTCTGCTCTTACCATCACAACTAGCACTGGTGGGTGTTTAAAAAAAAAAAAAAAAAAAAAAAGTTTGTGTGTGTTGTAGTGTTCCGGTTTATACTTTGTTGACCTTTCCTTCATATGCATGTGTCTTTCACTAGTTCAAGCTTCTCATTTTCATGTTGAGGTGTATTATAGTGTTCCGGTTCATACTTAGTTGATCTTTCCTCCATGTGCATGTGCCTCTCACTAGTTGAATCTTCTCATTGTCAAGTTCATGTGTGTTGTAGTGTTCCGGTTCATACTTGGTTGATCTTTTCTCCATGTGCATGTGCCTTTCACTAGTTCAATCTTCTCATTGTGAAGTTCATGTGTGTTGTAGTATTCCGGTTCATACTTAGGTAATTTTTCCTCCATGTGCATGGGCCTCTTACTAGTTCAATCTTCTCATTGTCAAGTTCATGTGTATTGTAGTGGTCCGGCGCATTCTTAGTTGCTCTTTCCTACATATGCATGTACTTTTCACTTGTTCAACCTTCTCATGGTTTATACTTGGTTGATCTTTCCTCCATGTGCATGTGCCTTTCACTAGTTCAACCTTCTCATTGTCAAGTTCATGTGTGTTGTAGTGTCCCAGTTTATACTTAGTTGATCTTTCCTTCATATGCATGTGTCTTTCACTAGTTCATTTTTCTCATTGTCAAGTTCATGTATGTTGTAGTGTTCCGGTTCATACCTAGTTGGTCTTTCCTCTATGTGCATGTGCCTTTCACTAGTTTAACCTTTTCATTGTCAAGTTCATGTGTGTTGTAGTGTTCCGGTTCATACTTAGTTGATCTTTCCTCCATGTGCGTGTGTCTTTCACTAGTTCAATCTTCTCATTATGAAGCTGATGTGTATTGTAGTGTTTCGGTTCATACTTAGTTGATCTTTCCTTTATGTGCAGGTGCGTTTTACTTGTTTAATCTACTCATTGCCAAGTTCATGTGTGTTGTAGTGTTCCGGTTCGTACTTAGTTGCTTTTTCCATCATGTGCATGTGCCTCTCACTAGTTCAATCTTCTCATTGTCAAGTTCATGTGTATTGTAGTGTTCCGGTTCATACGTAGTGGATCTTTCCTACATGTGCATGTGCTTTTGACTAGTTCAACCCACTCATTGTCAAGTTCATGTGTGTGGCAGTGTTGCGGTTCATACTTAGTTGATCTTTCCTCCATGTGCATGTGCTTTTCACTAGTTCAACCTTCTCTTTGTGAAGTTCATGTGTATTGTAATGTTCCGGTTCATACTTAGTTTGTTTTTTCTACGTATGCGTGTGTTTTTCACTAAGTCTACCTTCTCATTATCGAATTTATGTGTATTGTAGTATTCCTGTTCATACTTAGTTGCTCTTTTACTCCTATGAATTTGTTCCATTAGTTCCTTGTCAAGTTCATGTGTATCTTAGTGTTCCGTTTTGTCACTTGGTGGATTTTCGCGACGGGATGGGTGACCGACATTTGGTTGCTACCAATATGGGATGGGTGACCGACATTTGGCTGCTACTATGGGTAATGATTTGATTAGGATTAGAAGTCTCCTTCTCTCTCTTCTGTCTCTCTTTCTCTCTTTCTCTTTCCCTTCTCTCTCTCTTTCTCTTTCTCTCTTTCCCTCTCACTCTCTCTTTCTCTTCATCTCTCTGTCTCTCTCACTCTTTCTCTTTCCCTCCCTCTTCGCCTTGCCCCCTCTCTCCCTTCCCCTCACTTGGCATATGACTAACCCTTCTCCCCTCACTTGTTACATTGCCAGAGTGCGAACAGTAAAAGAAACCAGACCTCACTTGGTGAAGAAAGAGGGCAGGGGAAGGGTAGCCGGTCCCTTGTGCCACCAAGAAGGCAAAGGAAATGACGTTTTTGGAAAAGGTGGAATCCGAGAGAAAGTAGAAGTTGAAGGAAGGTCAGTTTGACTCAACCATTTCCCCGACTGCATGACTACGAGAAGAGAATGGGTTGATTGAGCACAAAGACAGGCTGAAGAGAAAGGAAAGTTAGGCATGCGGGAAGGGCAATATGTTGACCCCCAATGAGGGATTGTATGCATATTTGCTTTGTGTGGGACTGTGCAGGTAAGTGAAGGCTAGGGATGCCTTGAGCGGGATAGGGTTGGGAGGAACCGGGCGGCAAAAGGAAAAGGGAAGAGGGGCCAAGAGGCTACGGGACCCGTAGCGTAAAACCAATCCATGGGAATGACCCTTGCGTTTGAGACTTGGAGTGTAAATGAGAGAATGAAGTGCAATCTTACCAAGGGAAATGTGATATTGTGTGTGCATGCATGTAAAGGCCCCAAAAAGACGAAGGGGTCTGCGTCAAGAATGATGGATGAGATGCATGAGACTCGAAGGGTGCGTAAAGGCGAGGGGGAGGACGGCATCGCCGCACCCCGATGACGCCGCAAAATTGCAATGCTTAGGGAAATGGTGCGCGACCTAAGGATTACGCTTAGCCTGCGCACAAGAGAAGAAAACCCTCAAAGAACCCCTGGACTGCCTGCGTATTGGAAAGATCAATTGCTTGATAACACAACCAAGGATAAAAAAAAAATCAGCGTTGCCGAAGGACCAGCGAGACTACCACCCGGCGTGAGGGCTGAGCTACATCCCCAATGTCAAAGCTCTCTCGCGCGATGGCCCACCCCCATCCATCTGAAAGCACTAGGTGGGGGTGACCCTGGGACGAACGGCCTGCGCCCTAAGCATGAGTGTGGGCAGGCCGAGCCAAATGGGACCCGCAATGGGGTCGACAAAGGCTCGAAAGTCTACCGGGGTTTGGCCCTACAAAAAATGGTGGAGGTGACGGGCATGGGGTTAAACTGACCCTTGCGATTTCGAAGGGGGCGCCCGACGCATTGACGTGTACACAACCAAAGATAAGGAAATTGGACTTGTGCTTGCTCTTTCCCTTGTGAGAATCAGACTAGAGGGTGGCTGAGCGCATGGCATGGATAGACCTGGAGGTATAACATGCATGTTGTGCACTTGATTAGCCATCCCTTTGTGGAATGGCTCTAGCCCTCCTTCGTCCGGTGATGGTGTTCGCGAGTCCGAGGAAGCCTTGGGCAAGTCGCAGGTCGACCCTTCCTCTTCGTTTGAAAGAAGGGTTCCGGTTACCTGGCAGGCGGTTGGTGCTTCGGCTTCGGCCTGGTTTCAATGAAAATCCCGCGGCGGAGTGATCCGACCGAATGGGTGTCCTTCTATCTTCTTCTTTGAGCCCAGCGGGCTCATGCACTTTGCACTTTGAAATGCTTGAAGGAACCAACATGAACACAACGGGTCATCAAGAAGGAACAAACCCCACCCTATGAAAGGACAGACAAGTGAAGAGAAAGAGAATGAAGGGAGTTGCTAGACTCCAAGGAAAACGAACTCACCTTTGAAGATTCTCACGAGAAGGAATCATCCACTCTGTATGAAAGTAGGGGGAGTGACACTCATTGTCCTGAGAGAAAATTGTGAGCTATGGGTAGGAAGCGCCGGGTGCACCAAGGGAAAGACACTTGTACTATATGTGTCCCACTTGAGACTTGTATTTTACATGATGGGATTTAAGCGTCCTGCCTTTCGGAAGGAAAGGATGGGTCTGCACCGGCTGGTGCGGGTTGCGAAATGTCGTTCTCTATGAGGATTCGTCGGGTTTCGTATGCGGAGGTCGGGCCACCGAGCTGTTGAACGGGAGTCTGTCTGGCCGGTTGATTAGTAGAATTCTCACCTAGGCGGTCCGAGCATGGCTCGATGATCTTGCCCGGGCGGGATGCGAAACGTTTTCTTAGGCGGGGCTTAGCCTGTTGACTCACGTCGGGAGTACCACTGCATGCGGGGCGGGGTGGAACCTCGGAGACGATTAGTAGCTTCCCGTAGCATGGCTTGGGAAAGGTTGATTGTTGTCGGACCGATGGAAGTGAATGCTCGGACGGCTGGGTGCGCAGGGGTACAATGAGGGTATGCAAGAGCGGCAAAACGGGATGGGGTATTTTGGGCAAATGGAGAGGGGTAGCACCCTGTGCCGGAGTCTGGGTACCGCGCTCGCGACGGTTGAGCTGCACTTGAGGTATGGGATAAAACTCTACTGATAGTACCAGCTGAGAGACCATATTGGGATAGGCCGGTGAGGAGATGACCGACCCGTATGTGAGATTGCTTGATTTTTTTATGTGTTCCCCCTCTGTGAAGATTGATTGAGCCTGGATTGTTGGACGGGGCCTAATTCTAAGTCTATTCTCTCCTCCCCATCTAAGTCTACACAAGTGAGAGATAATTGGAAGGAAGGTGGATAAAGGTCAGTTGGAATGGAACCAAAAAAAAGAATGTTGGATAGTGAATAGCCGACCGAGGGTACAATGGGAAGGTGGTACATAGGAATGGGGAGGTAAATTAGGGAGACCTTGATGAGGGGTCTGAAATAATTATCATCTAGGACGTGAGTTGACCTGACCGGAAGGACCGTTTGATACTCTTTTTTGGAAACAGGGGTCGGGTGTTGGAAACAAGATGGTGTAGTGGTTGTCATCCCGATCTGTACCAGCGGTCCGGAAATGCCAGTAGATGTAAAGGATGGGGTATCGGTCGTCCTCACGGAAGATGGGACGTGGACAGATGTTGAGCCAATATACCAAACCGTGATGCTGGAAGAGGAGGACGCGTTCCTTTGGATAGAAACTATATGGACTAATGTCAGCTTTACGCGGTTGACGCCAAGTCTAATGGATTTGGAGTTTTGAGGGACGGTGGAAACCCGGGGGTGGGTCTACTTGTCACAAGATGGGAAAAATGCTATGGTCATAGATTTGGCGCTAGGGAATTCGCCGGACGAATTGTTTAGGAAGGCGGAGAGGGAGGTTGTATGGGCTGCGTGTCAGCGGAGGGAAATGGAAATGGAAAGGGTGGATGTGCGGGTGAAACTTGGGGATAGAGGAAGCGTGAGGCGACCCGTCAGGACCCTGCGATGTGTGCTGCCTCCCTTTCTGGTGGATGCGGTCTTTGGAACCCGGAGCAGGTTAGTACGGATATGCCAGTCCATGACAACCCTCGGGCTGTATCAGTGCTCCAGGCAGGACTTCTTCCGATTGTCGGTAGAAATGGGACCGTTTGAAGGGAATTGGGCGGAGGAGCTGACCAAGATGCTAAACTGCCTTAGTATAGACAATGTATTCGTCCCTAGCTCTGTGCATTGGGGGATAGTCTACAGAATGTGGCAGCAGGGGAGACATTCCTGGAAGGGGTGAAGGAATTGTTCCACAACGAAGATGACGACTTCAGTGACGAGGACGGAGATGATGAGGTAGAGGACTGGGACTTCTAGGATGCGTGACTTACTTAGGGAGACAAAGTGGCCTGGCGTTGTGCAGGAAGGGAAAGGATGACTAGAGAGGAACTGCTGATGGAATACACCACGGGAGCCTAGGCGACTCGGAGGGGGAATAGAAATGCCTATACCACCAGAAAACGAGTGGAGGGGGACCACGTGCGACTGGGTCGGGTCTGAAGTTGCCCCGGGACTATCATACGTATGGATAGAGCGGATTTGGAACCCAATAAGGGAAGATGAAGGTTGGGACGAGGTAGCGGAAGGCAAAGTGGAATAAGTTGGGACGGTCGTTCTTTCCGAAGACAGGTGGCGCCTGTTCTGCACTATGATAGCTACGGGACATAATTCGATGTGGCTTCTAGGGAATGCGGAGGCGCAAATCCGGAGGGAGGGAGAGAGGTTCGTCTGGGACGAAGTCAGTAGTAGAGTTGTGATGGGGGGATGAAAGGAACTCAAGCCTCCCAACCTGAGAACCTGTCTCTTATACACATCTAGATGTGTATAAGAGACAGATGATAGCTACGGGACATAATTCGATGTGGCTTCTAGGGAATGCGGAGGCGCAAATCCGGAGGGAGGGAGAGAGGTTCGTCTGGGACGAAGTCAGTAGTAGAGTTGTGATGGGGGGATGAAAGGAACTCAAGCCTCCCAACCTGAGAACAATGGCCTGGGTGCCCGAGTTCGTGGCCGAGTGGTTTGGGGGTTTCGTCCACATCATGAAAGTGGTCGACTCCATGAAAGAAGTGCATATAGAGTGTGTCTGGCTGACTGAGGAATTCTATAAGACCTCGTTAAAATACGGGTCCTTCTACGGTGATAAAGCCTGGAAAATTATCGCCATCCTGAGAATAGGTAAGTATGACCGCCTAGAGGTAGATGCGGAAGCTTGGGACGCCATAGTTAGCCGGGAGGCGGCGGCCGCTCCATCCTACGTAGATGATGTTTTTAAATTGTTTGAAGTATTGTGGTTCGATTAGAAGGACCAGGAAATCGAACACCGTGAGGAGGTCGAAGTATGGAAGGTGCATGTAAACTAGGGGGTAGCGTAAGATAGGGGCTTGTACACTAGTTTAGCAGGGCGTGCGAGGAGATTGAAACAAGGGAAGGAGTCCGGCCATTGCGGGCGCAGATCTGGGACGCATGACAGAAAAGAGGAAAGGAGGCATAGGCAAAAAGGGAAACGATGGGAAGATGGGCAATTGCTGAAGAACGGGCCGTAATCCTTTCTATGTGGGCTATGCAGGAAATCACAAAAACAACGATGGCGGCGAGACGTGTTCAAGCGGTACGCCAGCCCCGGTACCCCGGACCGCCCTGGAATAACGGCAGAGGGTGGGAAGTGTCCCTTCCGTCAACTGCCAACTTTCGGCGATTCGACGTGGAATGGTGGGCCGTGACTTTGGGGAGAGACAGTGCCTTTATGTTGGTGGAATGTCGGTGGACGAGGACGAGATTCAACCGAGGGTCGGGGGATGATTTGTTTTCCACTTTAGAAGTTACCGGGACCATGTATCTACCCGAGATCGGCTGGCATTCGTTGGGGGTGGGGATAACACAAGGTCACGAGTTGGCACCTGGCTTTCAAAGAGCCGCTCGGACGTTGACACGGATAGGTCAATCAATCAGGGGTAGAAGGAACGTAGACTTGCTCACCAGGGTGGAAATGGGGGCCTGGAGGGAGTTCAGGGCACCAACCACCCCGCTGAGATGTCGGGTCCCCCGATTCATGATAGACCTCATCTTCGGGAGCCTCACAAGGGCGCAGGACCTGGCAGACTCGACAATAATTTGGGTAGACCACTTCCCCCATCAAACCATTGGGATGTTCTATGACGTTTCTGTGGAGCATGGACCGTTCTGGGGAAACCGGGCCCATGAATTGCTAGAAGTTATTAATATCCTGGTATTTGGGTTGCCGCGGCTAGCCTGGCTGGAATACGAATACATAATCCGGAGGGAAATTGAGATAGGAGAGAGTTATCTAGCGGGGGTGGCTCAACTGTTCGAGGAGCCTACCGAACCAGAAGGACCGCGAGGACAAGAGCGGGACTAGCACCTGGAGGCAGGCCAATAGGGCAAATCAAGTATAGTCCGCTACGTACAGGGGTTCACCGATGGGAATGGGGAAGGACCTTCGACCGGGCGATCAAAAATCGCTACAGAATAAAGGGGGAAGGGTAATGATTGCCATGAACCTGAAGGATGAAAAGGGGAATACTGCTCGGGGAACTTTTCCTAACAGGATGCCCAACCAGGACTCCTACGCGCCGGCCCGGCGGAACAGGGGCACTCTAAACGAGCCTGTTATGAAGGGAACTAAGGCATGTCCCTTAGAGGTCGGTCGCGGCTCCTACTTAGGGAAGCAATCGGGAGACGAAAATGGGGAGAAGGCTACTATCCGAATAAAGATAAACCGACGAAGCCGGAACCTATGGAACCTAAATGCCTCGCGCTGCGTGTGTCCTGGGGAATCCTCTGGTTTATACAGAACTAGGCAAAATGGCGATGGAGGATGAGACGGATAATCGTAGGAGCGAGGGAGGACCAGGCTTAGGAGGCAGCGCCATACAAAGCGAGGAGGGTCAGAAGGACAGAAAATTGATGGTACCAAGGGGAACCGAAAGGAAATCTCCTCAGGGGAAAGCTCGGGGAAAGCAAGGGACCCAGGAGACCAGGGAAGGTAGGAACAAGGACAGGAGAAGCCCCCGTAATTCAGAGGGAGTTGTGTCCAAGAAAGTTTGAGTCACGGATGCGAGGCGTAAGCTAGTGGAAATAGAAAAGAGGACCACGGAGTACAAGGCGAGGTTGATCGAGGAAATGATGACAGGGAGCGAGGAAGACCCTTTGCGGGAAGAACCGCAGGATGAACGAAAGGCCGACCGAGGCGGAATGGGGCAAGGGGATAAGAATAGTAACCGGGGAGGAACACCGAGCAAGAGAAGGAAGTAGAGAGAGAACTCCCCGGGGATGGAAGCCGAGAAAGCTATGAACCCGCCAGCCATAGATAGCAGGGCTAGCCGTCTGCCGACTACGCAGGCAGTAACGCGAGGATGTGAAGGGCTCTGGAGCCTTAGGGAAAGGGTGTTGGGATGGTTCGACCCTGAAGGGACTGCAAAGACTAGGGAAGGACAGAAGGCCAGCAAGGAAGGGCAGGATACTAGTACGGCGGGCGAAGCCAGCAACTCCGAAGGCGGCCTCAGGAAGATAGTATCGTCCCTCTCGCGAGCACTGAACAAAAACCAAGGCTACCTAACTGACGCTAAGAAAAAGTTGACGTTTGACCGGGCGAACATCACGGAATTCCTAATAAATTACGAGAATCTAGCTGCGTTGTTGAAATGGACCGAAGAGGAAAAAATGAACCACCTAGGGCAGCATGTGTCATTGAGCCAGGGACGAGACATAATGGTCATCATAGTCGAGAGCCGATCCTGGAAGGAAAACCAGGATGTAATGATGAGGAAGTACCTGGCAGCGGAGAAAATGGAAACGGAGGCCGACTTAGCGGCAGTCCAAAGGAAGAACTTCGCAATGTACAACGACTTTCTACGAGAATTTACCCTGGTAGCGCTAAGGATCCCTGGGGTTACGGACCGGATAATGAGTAAGTACTTCCTCAGGCAGTTAAGGACAAGATCATGTCGGCTTACCAACAGACGAGCAAATTCGTAAACACTAGGGATGTTGATTTTAGCACGCTAACGGATCTGGCCGAGAAGACGGTAGTGACCGAAACATTGGCCTTGCTCAAGGAAGGGGAGGTCATAGATCTGACCAGTAGGACAAGCGATAAGGTAAAGAGGGGGATTGAAAGACTACATGAACGAGTGGACGAAGTTGACAATAAGATTGAAAGGGTGGAAAACGCGCTGCTGGTTATGCAGGCGCAAGTATCCGACCCGCCCTCCCTCCCCAGGAAGCCGTAGTCCCGACAGGAGTAGCCAACCGAGGGTTCGGTCGGAGAGATCCCGCAAATGAGCAATGCAAGTACTGCACTGCGGTGGGACATTTTGTTCGCGCATGTCCTAGGCTCAACCACGATATACTAAAAAGAAGATATACATTGAAGGGGGAAATATTCGGACCACAGGGAGAACGGGTGAATTGGAACTCGTCAGGGGGAATGCGGCGCGCCATTATCATGCTCAATGGGTTAGAGATAACAGCAGTAGAGGATGAGCCAGTGGTCTATATCATTTGGGACCAACTCCGGGCCCGTGGACCGCAGGTCAACTTCATTCTGGAAAGTGACGGACGTGATAAGGTGAACGCGACTACTCGATTAGGGACGACAGAAAGGAGGATTATCCAGGACACGGTGATGGAGGAAGTTGTTGGAGGTTTCGTGCCCCAGGTACAACCCGAGGCCGGGGAGCCCGAGAAAGTTTATGGGAAGCCTAGGGAAGAGAAGCCCACAGACAAGGTCACCGCTGCTAAGAAAAAGTTTAGGTAGCAAATCCCGATCTTAACCATGCCGGAGATCGATGACACCCTTAGCGAATTGTTAGGAACCATGGTGTCAGTATCGTTTCAAACCATGTTGCAGGTCAGCCCCAGATTGCTCAAAGGGCTTAGACAGCTATTAACTCGGCGGGGAGTAGAGATAGACGAGAACCCCTAATCATTGGAAGAAGAAAGGGGCAGTTAGACGCAAAGCTAATTCCCCCAGTCAGAATCCACACGGTGGAGCATGAGTGCTGGAATGACAAAGGGTCGTCCTATGAATTTGGGATAGCAGGGGAAGTGACAGACCTTCTTCGAGCAAAGATGGACTCCTTCGTCGCAGAGCCTACGGCGTCACCATATGCGAACAGGTGGTTCGTCTTTTGAAAACCCAACAAGATGCTGAGATGGATTCAAGATCTGCAGAAGTTGAATGCAGTAACCATTCGGGATGTTGGTTCGCTACCTCAGGCCGATTTGTTAGCAGAGTCGCACGCCGGCCGTAGCATTTACTCCTTGATAGATTTATACTCAGGATACGACCAACTTCCGTTGGATGTTCAGGACAGACCATACACTGCAATGCACACCCTCGTAGGACAGCTGCAGATGTAGGTGACCCCTATGGGCTTTACGAACGTGGTGGCCGAGGCGCAAAGAAGAATGCTCGTCGTAGTCGGAGGCATGTTTACAGAGAAGTGTGAACCCTATATCGATGACAACCCGATCAAAGGCTCCCAAGAGAAGGACGAGACGAAAGTCCAACCAAGAATTCGAAGATTTGTATGGGACCATCTACAGGACATCAAGGACTTACTCCGCCGATTCCTAGTATATAACATCACGGCTAGTGGACCAAAGAGTATTCTAGCGGTACCGGAGGTAACCATATTGGGATTTCGCTGTGGCGCATACGGTAGGAAACCAAACCCGGCTAAGACAGACAATATATCACAGTGGCCAACACCCTTGCGCACGACAACGGAGGTAAGAGCATTCTTAGGCGTGGTCGGCTTTTGGAGGATTTTCATTAAAAGTTTTGCCAAGATTGTTGAGCCTATCCGGGCCATGATCAGAGAAGAAGGGACTATGGATTGAACGGGGAAGCGAGAAGGAGCCGTCCAAACCCTCAAGGACATACAAACGTTCGAGCAAATCGCCTTGTCAGCGCCCTGCTTTAATGACGAAGTAGGACGGCCATTCATCCTAGAGACGGACGGCGGACCCTTGACCGTAGGGGGCGTACTCATTCAGAGGGATGAGGAAGGAAAGGAGAGACCAATTAGGTTCGAAAGTAGAACCCTGAACTCGGCAGAACGACGATACTCGCAGTTGAAGAAAGAGGTCCTAGCCATTTTGCATTGCCTCAAGACCTTCCAGGCCTACATATTTGGGAGGCGGTTCGTCCTAAGGATCGATCCGACGAATGTCGTAGGGGCTTTAAAGAATTATAGGCCTATAGATCCGACTGTGGGGAGATGGGTAGGATTCATCTGGCAGTTCGATTACAAGATCGAGCGAATTGCTAGAATCAGAAACAAGGTCGATGGGCTAAGTCGGGTTTGCATCACACCCGAAATGATGGGCGAAGAATGCACGTCGGGAGAACTGTTGATTCGAACTTTGGAGAAGGGGGCACCTGCCGTAGTAGCAGAACTTAGAGAAGGACCGGTCACCACTCGAGGACGCAAGGAGGAAAAAGATTCATGGGGAGCGATAGTAGGACCGAAGGAGGAATTAATAGCCATGGCGGTTGAGGGAGGCCGGGAGGCCGTGATGACCATAGTAGAGTCTTGGGAACGAAAAAAATTGTAGTGGATGGTAAACCAGATGAAGGAGGGAAAGGACGAGGAGCAGGAAGGGAGGGAGTTTTTCTATGCTCAGATATACAAAGGGATTTTCCGGGAGATAGGATTGCTGCTGGTAGGAAATAAACAACCCATGAAAGTCATCTTTAGAGCAAGGGAGGAGGCAGAGAGGTACGTCCTAAGGAGCGGTCATATGTTCAGAAGGGAGGAAGGTGTTACGCCTGGAAGGGTTGTATGCGGAAGATCTAGACAGTTGGACGTGATCCAGGCAATCCACGGCGGACTACCAGGAGGACATCGATCGTCCAAAGGAACTCTTGCAAAGATGACGCCCCTGTACTATTGGCCGGGCATGGCAGGTATGGTCGCTACGTACTGTCAGACCTGCGTGATCTGCCAGGAACGAAGCTCGACTCGTGTCTTCGAGCCGCTTAGACCAACACAGGTGTTGGGGCCGGGACATCTGGTCCACCTTGACCTTGCGGTTATGCCCGTGTCAACTGATGGATACAGGCATATCCTGGACACACGGGACAACTTGAGTGGGTTCGTAGAAGTAGTCGCCCTCAAGAAGAAGACGTGGAGGAGTGTAGTTGATTGGATATAAGATTTCTATCTGAGGCATCCCTTCATCAGGAGGTTTATAGCAGACAATGGGACAAAATTTGTGAACCAAGAAGTGTTGGGAATGCTCAAAAGGCTTTGCGTGCCTATCAAACTCATCGAGCCATATCACCCGGAGGCCAATGCACATGTGGAAAGGGGGCACCGAACCTTAAAGAACACGATTGTGAAGCTCGCGGCGGACCATCTGGGGAGCTGGCCTGGGTATCTTAAGCAGGCTGTCTTCTCAGAGAACATGACACCTAAGAGGACAACAGGATGTATCTCAGCGGAACTTTGATACGGAAGAGAGATCGACTTTCCCGTGGAAGCCTTGATACCTACCTGAAACAGGTTAGATGATGATCCGCGTATGACCACGGAAGAGTTAATTAAGGCGAGATGTCAACGAGTCCTTAAGAACGAGAACGTCATGGAAGACATCGCCAATCGAGTACTAGACAGTAAAATGAGGGACAAAGCAAGGTGGGACCAGGTTAAGAATATCCGAAAGGAACCACTGCAAGTGGGGGAGACGGTGTTGCTAAGAAACTCGACACTAGAAAGTACTTGGTCTGGGCAACTAGGGAGGAGGTTCAAAGGTCCCTACCGGGTCGCTAAGCGGGTGGGACTGAACACCTTCGAGCTGGAAGATTTGGACTGAACAGGATTGAAAGGACTCTTTCCAGGACAGCGATTGGTCAGGTTTCTAAGTCCAGACCCAGTGGAACAATGGCTTCAGGAGGCCGAGAACAAGGAAACTGAGGGCATACAAGCTAGGGACTGACAGCGGCCTTGCCCACACTATGGTTTTGTCTCTGACTGCGTCTGTGGGACTGACATTTTTTTTGGGCTGGGGCAATGGTTTGGACTGACTGAAGTTGGAAGGCAGGATGTCTTGGGACTTTGCGATGACAGGTTTTGTGTGACGACGAGAAAGATTGTCGGAAGCATTGTATAATAGTTTTTGATGGGGAAATAATGGGATCATCACAAATGGGGCATTTGCATAAGAAGGGAATGTATAATAGTGGCATGATGCGAAGGGGTACAGAGAGCATTCTGGGGGAAGGGGAATTGCCAACTGGACTGGGGGAACGTGTGTATGAGGGGCTTGGCGGGTGTTGTTTTGTTATACAGGACCAAGGAGAAAACACGAGAAAAGGAAAAATTGAATTCGGCAACGAGAATGATAGCGGGGCAATCAATAGACCTACCGAAGGGGGAGGAGCGGGACCAAGTCGAGAACGAAGGACTGTCAAGAGAAAATTGTACATAGGGTTCATGTCCAAATAAGTGGTAGACAGGGGTGCGAGAAAGCGCGTGTGTAGAGGACCTTCGCCTCTCCGGGAGGGAGCAGTCATATATATCTCATCTGGAAGTGAGAGCGAGGAAGAAAGGGCGAGTGTGGGAGAAGGGGGAAAAGCGGATATGAGAGAAAAGGCTCAGGCCTCTGACGAGGGAGGGGCCGAGATATGTGAACAGCGTGAGCCTTGGTTTGAGGAGAACGAAGGGAGACACGACAGGTGCGACGAACGCGAGGACGGGGAAGAAAGAAAGGAAAGCTCACATGGAGAGCGGAGCGGCCACGACAGTTGTGAGGGGAGGTATCCGGACTTTGAAGAGGGACATGGAAGGAGCACAAAGATTCCCTATAGCTACGATCCGAAGAACCTCACGGGTGGGTTCAGCCCCATACAGACGGAAGAAGATGTGGATGAGGAGAAAGAAGTACAAGAGGTCATTGAAATCAGCAGTGGTGATGAGAGGGATGAAATCTCGAGGCCTAGAGAAGAGAGGCCGCCCCCGATACACCAGCCGCGCGGAGAAGCCTGGAGATGGGAAGATGAGTTTGGTCCAACGCCCAGTCATTGGTTTCAAGAATGACTTAGTGTGATCAAACATGATTGGATTATCAAGACCAAGGAACTCGCGGAGGCAGGGGTGACAGCCACACCTTTGGATTTTTACAGTGAGATTGAATTGCAAGAAATTGCGAGAAGGAAGAGAGAGATCATTGCCTCTGGTCTGGGAGTTAAAAAGCCAGCGGAAAGACGAGATGGGCAAGAAACTGAGCAAGATGAGACACGTGACAACAATAGGGATTAGATGTTGTTAGCAAGAATTGTGCTTTTTCGTTTGCAAACATTGAGATGACAGAGTTTGTATAGTATGAGTAAGCTTGTCAGGAATGAGTGATGAAAAAACAAGCTGAGACTGTGTCGCGATGAGTTAGAAGATAGCATTTTGAGGCTACTTTCTGGATGAGCTACCTTCGAAAGAGTATATATGCAAGACAATGACACGGGGCATGGGATGAGACTGGTTGGGAAGAGTGCATTGTGAACTTTGGATGGAATGAGGATTGTGCGTTTGAGAAGAAACTGTGAGTGCAGCTTGACGAGCAAAGCAAGGCATTGAATGATTGGTCAGGAAGAGTGAAAATGGAGGGGGTGCCCCGGTCTTTTCTTATGGTTGAACGGCCGGGTGGGCTAGTGCTGCTTGGGGTCGCGAGCCCCAACTCGAGTACTAGACGCTAAGTCGGATGTATTCATGGATAGTAAATTGCCTTAAGAATGGATGAAGGAAACCGCACGTAGAAAACTAAAAAGAGATGGTCACCTTCTAACCTCCGAGACAGAAATGGGATCCATGTCCTCGAGGCCCACCCCCTCGGGCGCTAACATTGAGAATGGAAAAGAAAAGCCCTAATCAGGCTGTTCGACTTGAGAATGGAAAGGAATGGCCCTAACCGGGTTGTTCGACTTGAGAATGGAAAGGAATGGCCCTAACCAGGCTGTTCGATTTGAGAATGGAAAAGAACGACCCTAACCAGGTTGTTCGGAAATGGCCCCTGACAAGGGTCATTTCTTTTGGAATAGGCACTGGGGTCCCCTGCATAACTGATTGAGAAAGGTTGATTGAGAATGAGCTGGAATGAGCAATGTGAGATGGAAAAGGCCGGTGGGTCAATCATTGAAATAGCCATGAGGATAGATGAAAAAGAGTGATGCCTTGGAAAGAGAAGGGCAGGATAAAGAACGCCGAGCCTTGAGTCGAGAAAGGCATAGACCGTTGGGACGGTCATAAGGAATGGATATTGGGGAATGTGAAAGTTGAGGATTGAAGGTGGGCCGACGGGTCAGCCTTGAAAGATGGCTATTGAGAAAGCGACCGCCAGAGCGGGCACAAGGGGTGGCCTTGTTGATGAGAGGCTGTCGGACCAGCCATGAGAATCAACCCTGAGAAAAGAACTGGAAATAACATTGGATTGAGTGATTAAGGATTGGATATTGCATTGCATAGTCAGGGGACCTTAGGCGATTTGATGAAAGGTCGTCGGGCCGACCACGAAAATAGCAAGAGATTGACTTTTCCTTTCTTTCTAGTCTCAGGCCTCAACGTAAGGGGGATAGCGATGCATGCACCGCAACCCCAGGACCTCTACCCGTCAAAGGAAAGTCTCAGCGCGACCTATTCCTCGTAAGGAAGGATAAGGGTTAAAGGACCAAGGCATCTTTCTCTTTGATTAATGCTGGTCGTCCGGAACTAACTCCGACAACGAGCTCTAGTCGGGATGTTCAAACTGCGCCTCATGTTGAGCACCTAAATGTCAAGGGCGTGGAACCAAACGGACGAGAGAGCCATTCTCCTCCTAAGTTTCATTTTACTCTCCCCAACCACACGCCATACCGTAGAGGGGCGGTGTGGCCGTTTGAGATGGACCAAGGTTGCTCGCATTAAGTTGAGCGGCACTGTCCAAAGGGAGGGGTCGGGCGTGGTACCGGGTGGAAGCCGCAACCACCACAGGGCGAGTGACACCGCCCTGCCGGATCATTACAACCGTTCCGGGACTAACCGCGAGGTCTTCGTAACTGCACTCACAGACTAATAAAGAGCCCCAACGCTCTTGAAAGGAAGAGGCCGGATCCAAGAAAATACCACTTGGGAAGAACGATTCGCGAGGGGGTCACTTGTGGTATGATGGGGTCCTGGGAGGCGACTGGACCCGCCTAACAGATGTCAGGAGACACCTCAATGACGACGCCCATCTCCAGAGAAGTGGCCGCTAGACTAGAGTAGGGGATGAGGTGAGCTATCAGCAGAGGGAGGACTGATCACCCTTCCTTTTTGGGGTTGATGGGCCGGCATCCGTCTACTCAGTTGGTAAGGCAAGGTCTGCGTACCTCCACGTGAGAACCAGTCGTGCGATGGGGACATCACATTTTGAGTGGGGGGAAGGTGTGCCATCTACCGATGAAAAAAACGTGCAAAAGAGAAATGCTTGTGTAATTGACTTTATGCAGGCTTGAGAATAGGCCTGACACGATGCCCAGAAAAGAAAATGTTTGTGTAATTGACTTTGCGCAGGCTTCGGCCTGGCAAGATGTCCAGAAGAGAAAACGGATGAGTAATTGACTTTCCACGGGTTTGAGAAAAAACCTGGTAAGATGTCCAGAAGAGAAATGATTGTGTAATTGACTTTGCGCAGGCTTGAGAAAAAAGGTCTGGCAAGATGTCCAGAAGAAAAATGCCTGTGTAATTGACTTTGCGTGGGCTTGAAAAAAGGTCTGGCAAGATGTCCAGAAGAGAAATGCTTGTGTAATTGACTTTGCGTGAGCTTGAGAAAAGGTCTGGCAAGACGTCCAAAAGAGAAAGGCATGTGTAATTGGTTTTGCGTGGGCTTGAGAAAAGGTTTGGCAAGATGCTCAGAAGAGATATATGTGTAATTGACTTTGTATGAGCTTGAGAAAGGCCTGGCAAGATGTCTGGAAGAAAGATGCATATAAAATGGACTAAGTAACGCGCATGTGAAATTAATCGAGCTTGGGTGTAAGAAAGGTCGCGTAAAGGTGACATGCATGTGAAATTGGCATGACTAGAGAAAAGCCGGACAGAATGACCTGGAAGAAATACATTTGAATTTGGCTGAGCTTGAGATTGAGAAAAGGATGACGGGAAGCATGGATTACGCGGGCCAAAGAGCCGAGTAGAAGATGCATTAAGGATGACGGAAGCCGGAAAAAGAACCTGGTTGGCACAGGATGGAAGGAGGACGGAAGCCAAAGGGCGCCTGGGATGACAAGGCTCGGAGGAGAAGCAGGGGCAGCGAGAAAGGAGAGCTGAAAAAAGGCTTGATGTACTTCGGGTGATGAATGAGACGAAAGGAGGCTTGATGTACTTCGCGCGATTGAATGAGACGAAAGAAGATTTGATGTACTTCGGGTGATGAATGAGACGAAAAGAGGGTTGATGTTCTTCGGGTGATGAATGAGACGAAAGGGGATCTGATGTTCTAAGAGGGACGAATGAGACAAGAGAAGTCTGAAGGACAAAGAAAGATTGACCCTACACACCTCTCCTCGTTTCAAGGCCGGAAACTAGAAGAAATCCGAGAAAGGAGCAAGAAAAGACAAAACGGACCCTGACAAACTAACCACCTATGACATTCCGTCCTTCTCTCCCGTTTACTCCTCCGAACCCCACTTACAGGAGATTGGTGCGCGATGAGGACATCGTGAATGAGTGAGGGGAATGTGTCGGGATTGGTGGGTCCTGAATAACTTCCCATCACTCGAGCGACTGAATGTAGACAAATTATGCACGACACAGAAATCTGGAGTGAGGAGGTCGAATAGAGAAAAGACAAAGGACTAGGTCATCGAAAAAAATGATGTCCTGAGGTCAGAACCACAGGAGGAAAGAACCAACGACGACAAGCAAGTAAGCACAAAAACAGGGGCACATTGAACATAGCATGAGGCCGGGAGCGTTGTTGGAATTCAACAAGACTAAGGCCAAGGGGCCCTTGAACCAACAAACGAGGCACGACAACGAGAAGAGAATGAGAAAGTCGAGAGATGAACGGCCCCTGTGGTCATGGGAGGCTAGAGAATAAGGGCCCAACATGGGGCCCACATACGGGAGCCTCAGGTTGAAGGCACCGCGACCAAAGGAATCGGCACGAGCAAGGCGCAAGAAAGACAAGGGAGAGGGATCACCGTAGGGTGGCAAAACGCCCAAGGAACGTGGGACACCTTGGGAAAAGGCACCCGGGGCCACGTGGGACTAAGTAAAAATAATGGCATCCGGGGCAAAATGTATCGGGGACCACCGGCGGGTTTAAGTGTCGGGAACCACCGGCGGGACTAAGTACTGGGGACCACCAGCGGGGCCAAGTGTCGGGGACCGCCGGCGGGACTGAGTGCCAGGGACCACCGACGGGACGAGTGGCGGGGACACATGAAGGTCTCAAGAGAAAACGACGACACTGCATGAGGGAAAAATAATTAAGACAAGAACCGTCAAGATCGAGATCTTGACGACCGAGAATATTAGCACCACTAGTGCAAGCACTAGCGGTAGCAAACGAGAAGGCTAAAAGGAAAAGAAAAAGTAAAGAAACTTGAAGTGGGAGGCATGGGAACAATCCGAAAAATCTCGGATCAGCCTCCCTCAAGAAAATGGAGTCAAAAGAGATCCCATGAGAGAAATAGGCCTCCATGAGAAAATCGGAGCAAGAGGGGTCACTGTGGGAAAAAAATAGAGGGAAAAGGAAGCTCTCATTGGCATGGGAAGACCACTATTGCAGTCCGAGATATAACGGACTGCACCTTGGGCATAGGAAGGGCCAAAACTAAGAGGAAGGGGCTAGAAAAGGGCCTTAACGGCCACTTGGCACTTGGCATGCTAGGAAAAAAAAAAAAAAAAAAAAAGTGGGAGGATAAGACAAAAAAAGTGAGGGGGAGTGAGTGAGTTGGCCGTCATTAGGGACTGCCACAAGTAGGGACTGGCAGGTCCCTACTGTCCAAGAAAGAAGGAAAAAGAAAAGAAAAGAGAAAAGAAAAGAAATCAGAAAAATGTCTTAACGGTAAAAAACGACCACTTAGGGAGATACATCCGTGACCAGACTCATTTTGGAATATGGCGGTTGCAATGGACTTTGATTTTTTTTAATTTTGCAGAGACAATCAAAGAAAATCAAGGCCTCATGCAACCAAAATAAAACGGATTACATAGGGAAGAGAAACACATGTTCTAGGTCCATCCGGAGCCAAAATTGAGTCCGGATGCACTTGGAAGTTGACCGTTTTCTTTTTCTTTCAATTAGGGGCTAGTTGTGGGGCATTGGGGTTAGGGAATTGACCCCTATTGCAGTTCGAGTTGCAACGGACTGCATGGGAAAGGGAAAACACATGTTTTAGGTGCATCCGGAGCCGATATTGAGTCTGGGTGCACTTAGAAATCAAACGCTTCATTTTCTTTTAACATGGGGCAACTTGTGGGGCTGTGGGTCTAGGAAAATGGCCAGGACTGCAGTCCGAGAAATAACGGACTGCATGGGGGTGCCTAGGCTAAGGGAAAATGAGCCACGGCAAACCCGAAAGGCTAGAAAGGAACAATTTCGGCATGAGGCAAGTGGAGACGGTAGACGGCAACCGTGAGATGAGATCTCACAGCCTAAAAAATCGGCACACATGTGGCACCTAAGGGAGAGATGTTGGGACAACCTAGCGCAAGGGGGTCCAAAAATAAAGATGGGACACTGTCCGGGATGTTGTCGGGGACCAAGTGGACCCAAATAATAAAAATCGAAAAAACGGAACACGCGTTGACGGGACTACCGGCGGGACAAGAAAACGGAACTAGTATGGAGGAAAATGGTGGGGACTTGAGATGTCCCAAGGGAACCTTGGGACAACACAAGAAATAATTGCGCAAGCGAACGACACCGTCGAGATCGAGGATCTGGACGGTGGAAAATATTAGCACCACTGAGTCGTGAGAGAAAAGAAAATGAAATAATGGTGTTGGGAAGGCTGCCCAACAGTCCGAGATATCTCGGACTAGCTAGGCATAAGAAAATAAAGCCTCAAGAGGCTCAACATGAAAAAAAGGTTGTCCTTAGAAAATCATAGCAAAAAGGGCTCAAAAGTGGACAAACGAAGGCAAAATGAAGCCCCCTAGGAGCATGGGGGTACCATTGTTGAAATCCGAGATATAACGGCTAAGTACCAGCCATGAATCTGGCCATGAATGAGGCCCCAAGGCCTAGAAAGAGGGTACACAACTATTTGACACTTGGCACAATTGAAATAAAAGAAATATAAAAAAAAAAAAGGAGAGAAAATGGAGGGAGAATGAGACAAAAAGGGAGAAAAGAGTTGAGGAGAGTGTGTCGGCCTATTGGGACCTGCACAATAGGGACTGGCAAGTCCCAACGGTGACCTCATCCCTCCTAGAATGAGGGAGGGCAATCCGGATTGTAGAGATATGGCCCTTGGGGCCATATTTTCACAAAATTTGAATTAAAGAGAAGAAAATGAGAGAAAATGCAAAAAAGAAATGACCGGTTTCTTTTTGGACCATGGATCTGAGATCCGATGTCATGGAGGAGAGGAACTAGCCGTTTTTTGTGGGCCAGCTCAAAACGGCTAGCTCCGGAATGAGGTGGCAGTCCAAAATGGAAAGAAACAAAAGAGGGAAAGAGTCGAAACTGTGCATTTGACCCAAAAAGAGAGCCAGATGCACCAAAAATTGAAAAAGTGGAGTTAGGGGCTCAAATTTGAATCAAGGGCTACTTAGGGGTAGCACGGGATATTGTTGGCCTTGGATCTCAGCCAGATCCAAGGATGAAAATGCACCGCTGCATGGGAAAACATCTCGGCCTACCCAAAATGGGGTAGAAACTAAAAAAATCGAGAAAAAGGCCCACTAGGTTTTTTTCTCTCAAGAAAAGTTGCCCCTTGGGCATTAGGACCCAAGGGTGGAGCATTTTGGAAGTGGAAAAGAGGCCGAAGAAGACCAAGAGGCAATCTGAGTTGGTACCAACCACTCGGACTGCATGTACTTGGCCAAAACGAGGCCCAGGTACCTCCGGAAGGGCCTAGTACTGAAATTTTGCCTTGGGCGTACCTCGGTTCACCTCAAGGCACATGGCGAGGCTCATGGGTTGGGCGGACTGATGGTTCCAACCTACATAAGATGGGAATTCAGTCCGCTAAATTCACAATTGCATGAGGAGTGCCCATGCTGCCCAAGTGAGCTCATAAGAGCACTTTTTCACTTGGAGAGAGGAGAGGGGAACCCATGCCAGTTTGGAAGCTTGGTGGAGGCCATGAGCTAGGGAGAGGAGCTCTAGAGGCTAGTGGTAGTGAGGCTGGCAGTAGGGAGGTGATCCGCCATAGCCCCCAGGGTGTGAGGAAGAGAGAGAGGCTAAAGGGAGTCTCCTTAGCCCTCCTAGAGGGGAGGACTCCATAGCCATCGTGATAGGAGCTTGTGACAACTTGGGACAATGTGAGAAAGAAAGGAGAGAGGCTTAAGGAAGAACAAAGCCTTAGCCAAGGAGGTAGTTGTGCAAGAAGGAGGAAGCTTCATCAAGGTTGTGGCTCCATCTCCAAGGCATCAAGAAGGTGAGTGGAAAGAAGAAGAATTTTCTCCATTTTTTTTATATTTATTATTATTATTATTATTTTTTTTTTTTTCCCTTCTTCTCCTTCTTCTTCCTCTTCTTCTTCTTCTTCATCCTCTTCACTCTTCTCCTTCTTCCTTCCTTTCTTCATCTTCTTCATCTTCTTCTCCTTCTTCTTCTCCCTTTTCTCTTTCCTATTGGTGTAGTGTAGATCTTGCTTTTCACTCACATGCTAGTAGATGATGCTCCGATTCTTCAATGGATGAGCTCATGCTCAATACTTGTGATTTTGTCTAGTGTAGATCTTGCTTTTCACTCACATGCTAATAGGAGATAGTCCGATTCTTCCATGAATGATCTCTTGCTCAAATCTTGTGATTTAGTCTTGGTGTAGATCTTGCTTTTCTCTCACATGATAGTAGGAGGTGCCTCGATTCTTCTATGGATGATCGCATGTTCAATACTTGTGGTTTAGTCTACTGTAACCCTTGCTTTTCACTCACATGCTAGTAGAAGATGCTCCGATTCTTCCATGGTTGATCTCATGTTCAATTCTTGTGATTTAGTCTAGTGTAACTCGTGCTTTTCACTCACATGTTAGTAGGAGATGCTCCGATTCTTCCATGGATGATCTTCTGCTCAAATCTTGTGATTTAGTCTAGTGGAACTCTTGCTTTTCATTCACATGCTAGTAGGAGATACTCCGATTCTTCCATGGATGATCTCATGCTCAATACTTGTGATTTGGTCTAGTGTAGATCTTGCTTTTCACTCACATGCTGGTAGGAAATGCTGCGATTCTTCCATGAATGATCTCTTGCTCAAATCTTGTGATTTAGTCTTAGTGTAACTCTTGTTTTTTACTCATATGCTAGTAGGAGATGCTCCGATTCTTCCATGGATGATCTCATGCTCAATACTTGTGATTTCGTCCTAGTGTAGATCTTGCTTTTCACTCATATGCAAGTAGGAGATGCTCCAATGCTTCCATGGATGATCGCATGTTCAATTCTTGTGATTTAGTCTAGTTTAACTCTTGCTTTTCACTCACATGCTAGTGGGAGATGCTCCGATTCTTCCATGGATGATCTCATGCTTAATACTTGTGATTTACTCACATGCTTGTAGATGATGCTCCGATCTTCTATGGATGATCTCTTGCTCAAATCTTGTGATTTAGTTGTAACTCTTGCTTTTCACTCACATGTTAGTAGGAGATGCTCCGATGCTTCCATGGATGAACTCTTGCTCAAATCTTGTGATTTAGTCTAGTGTAACTCTTGTTTTTTCACTCACATGCTAGTAGGAGATGCTCCGATTCTTCCATGGATGATTTAATGCTCAATACTTGTGATTTGGTCGAGTGTAGATCTTGATTTTCACTCACGTGTTAATAAGAGATGCTCCTATTCTTCCATGGATGATCTCATGTTCAATTCTTGTGATTTAGTTTATGTAACTCTTGCTTTTCTTTCACACGCTAGTAGAAGATGCTCCGATTCTTCCATGGATGATCTCATGCTCCGTACTTCTGATTTAGTCTAGTGTAACTCTTGCTTTTCACTCACATGCTAGTAGGAGATGCTCTGATTCTTCCATGGATGATCTCATGCTTAATACTTGTGATTTGGTCTAATGTAGATCTTGCTTTTTACTCACATGCTAGTAAATGATGCTCCGATTCTTCTATCGATGATCTCTTGCTCAAATCTTGTGATTTAGTCTAGTGTAACTCTCTCTTTTCACTCACATGCTAGTTGGAGATGCTCCGAATTTTCCATGAATGATCTTGTGCTTAACGCTTGTGTTTTGGACTAGTCTAGCTTGTGCTTACCACTGAACTAGTAGATGATGACATTCCGTTTCAAACTTGGTTCCATTAATGAGCCATGAGCATGTGTTTGAGCAAATCTCACTCACATGCATGACTCAACTCTCACATGATGACATTCCGTTTCAAACTTGGTTGCATTCATGAGCCATGAGCATCTGTTTGAGCAAGTCTCACTGATATGCATGGCTCAACTCTCATATGATGACATTCCATTCCAAACTTGGTTCCATTCATGAGCCATGAGCATGTGTTTGACCAAGTCTCACTCACATGCACGGCTCAACTCTCACATATTGACATTCCAGTTCATACTTAGTTGACCTTCCTCCATGTGCATATGCCTCTCACTAGTTCAATCTTCTCATAGTTAAGTTCATGTGTATTGTAGTGTTCCGGTTCATACTTAGTTGATCTTTCCTCCATGTGCATGTGCCTCTCACGAGTTCAATCTAATCATTGTCAAGTTCATGTGTATTGTAGTGTTCCGGTTCATACTTAGTTGATCTTTCCTCGATGTGCATGTGCCTTTCACTAGTTCAATCTTCTCATTGTCAAGTTCATGTGTATTGTAGTGTTCCGGTTCATACTTAGTTTATCTTTCCTCCATGCACATGTGCCTTTCACTAGTTCAATCTTCTCATTGTCAAGTTCATGTGTACTGTAGTGTTCCTGTTCATACTTAGTTGATCTTTCCTCCATGTGCATGTGCCTTTCACTAGTTCAATCTTTGATGTGTGTGGTAGTGTTCCATTTCATATTTAGTTGATCGTTACTACATGTGCATATGCCTCTCACTAGTTCAATTTTCTCATTGTCAAGTTCATGTGTATTATAGTGTTCCGGTTCATACTTAGTTGATCTTTCCTCCATGCGCATGTGCCTTTCACTAGTTCAATCTTCTCATTGTCCAGTTCATGTGTATTGTAGTGTTCCGGTTCATACTTAGTTGAGTTTTCCTTCATATGCATGTGCCTTTCACTAGTTCAATCTTCTCATTGTCAAGTTCATGTGTATGGTAGTGTTTCGGTTCATACTTAGTTGATCTTTCCTCCATGTGCATGTGCCTCTCACTACTACAATCTTCTCATTGTCAAGTTCATGTGTATTGTAGTGTTCGGATTCATACTTAGTTGATCTTTCCTCCATGTGCACGTGCCTTCAACTAGTTCAATCTTCTCATTGTCAAGTTCATGTGTGTGGTAGTATTCCAGTTCATACGTAGTTGATCATTCCTTCATATACATGTACCTCGCACTAGTTCAATCTTCTCATTGTCAACTTCGTGTGTATTATAGTGTTCCGGTTCATACTTAGTTGATCTTTCCTCCATGTGTATGTGCCTTTTACCAGTTAAATCTTCTCATTGTCAAGTTCGATGTGTATTGTAGTGTTCCGGTTCATATTTAGTTGATCTTTCCTCCATGTGCATGTGACTTTCACTAGTTCAATCTTCTCATTGTCAAGTTCATGTGTATTGTACTGTTCCGGTTCATACTTAGTTGATTTTTCCTCCATGTGCATGTGCCTTTTA
>BFEA01000752.1:165431-176687 GCA_003427395.1 Chara braunii | reverse complement strand
CTCTTTCTTTTTCTCTCGCTCTTCGCCTTGCCCCCTCTCTCCCGTTCCCTCACTTGGCATATGACTAACTCTTCTCCCGTCACTTGTTAAGTTACCAGAGTGTGAACGGTAAAAGAAACCAGACCTCACTTGGTGGAGAAAGAGGGCAAGGGAAGGGTAGTCGGTCCCTTGTGCCACCAGGAAGGTAAAGGAAAGGACGTTTTGGGAAAAGGCGGAATCCGGGAGAAAGTATAAGTTAAAGCAAGGTCAGTTTGACTCAACCATTTCCCCGACTGCATGACTACGAGAAGAGAATGGGTTGATTGAGCACAAAGACAGGCTGACGCGAAAGGAAAGTTAGGCATGCGGGAAGGGCTAATGTTGACCCCCAATGGGGGATTGTATGCATATTTGCTTTGTGTGGGACTGTGCAGGTAAGTGAAGGCTAGGGATGCCTTGAGCGGGATAGGGTCGGGAGGAACCGAGCGGCAAAAGGAAAAGGGAAGAGGGGCCAAGGGGCTACGGGACCCTTAGCGTAAAGCCAATCCATGGGAATGACCCTTGCGTTTGAGACTTGGAGTGTAAATGAGAGAATGAAGTGCAATCTTGCCAAGGGAAATATGATGTTGTGTGTGCATGCATGTAAAGGCCCCGAAAAGACTAAGGGGTCTGCGTCAAGAATGATGGATGAGATGCATGAGACCTGAAGGGTGCGTAGGGGCAAGGGGGAGGACGACATCACCGCACCCCGATGACGCCGCAAAATTGCAATGCTTAGGGAAATGGTGGGCGGCCTAAGGATGACGCTTAGCCTGCGCACAAGAGAAGAAAACCCTCAAAGAACCCCTGGACTGCCTGCGTATTGGAAAGAGCAATTGCTTGCGAACACAACCAAGAATCAAAAAAAATCCAGCGTTACCGGATGACCAGCGAGACTACCATCCGGCGTGAGGGCTGAGCTACATCCCCAATGTCAAAGCTCTCTCGCGCGATGGCCCACCCCCATCCATCTGAAAGCACTAGGTGGGGGTGACCCTGAGACGAACGGCCTGCGCCCTGAGCATGAGTGTGGGCAGGCCGAGCCAAATGGGACCCGCAGTGGGTTCGACAAAGGCTCGAAAGTCTACCGGGGTTTGGCCCTACACCGGTCCAAGTGAAGCTAGGCCCCCTACACGGAAAGTCATGTCGAAGAAGGTGGGTTGACCCAGATCCAAAGACGACGTGTTGAGGCAAACGCCTGTTTGGTAATCCGTGGGTGAGAGAGTCACCAACTGTCCCTTAAGCCTAGAGGAAGGAGATGGTTATCTTCGATCAAACATGGTGTTTGGAAAGTGAGTCATCTGTGGAACGAGGAGAAAAAGGACTGGGTGACAGAACAGGAACTTGCTTCCCAACTCAAAGGATGTCACCGACGAGACGAGAATCTACAATCCATTATCAGCTACATCCCAAAAGGTTGGAAGGAGTTGTTGAGTGAAGTCTCGACCTGGAAATCGGGTGAATGGGGAGTGGGGGTACAGGATTTAACCCCATCAAGGGCCTATCAATTCTCCCATAAACAACAAGGATCGGACACCCTAGCGGTGTTTACCTCTTACCCAATTACCCCCTCTACGCAAGGTCTTCCATCTATCCTGAATAAAGAGGAGGAAAGAACAGTCTAAAACCTTTTCGTACTAAAAAAAGTAAGAGTGTTGAGATCATGGCCAAAAACAATCTTCAGAATAAATACGACGATTCAAGACTTGGAATTTGATCCAGCAGAGTGGGCTTGGACCCTAGACAGAAGCAGCAGCCTCAAAACGAATGTCCCTATTCAGAAATACACAGTCAAAATGGGATACAATTTACTCCTCAAAACAAAGGATCTTGACCCAATGATCAAGAACAAATAGTAGAAGTTAATAGGCCAGGACGCTAGTTAGATCCCACAAATACCATGAAAAAATTCAAGTCAATTCGTCCGGTCAAAATCAGAAGCCTCCAATGGCTCATCTTATATGTAGCTCTTTCAATTAACTAGTGGCTGCATATCAGAAGAAGTAAGAATGACCCCACCAATTCAGATCTATGCGCGGTATGTTCAGACAATGAACCAAAATGAACCAAAAGATATGTTACATTGCCTGATACGCTGTAGAGAGACGACGGAATATTGGGCGAGGGCCTCGGATCTATGAGATTCCCTCTTCTCGACTCCCCTCCCTGAACATCCCATCCAACTCCTATGGACTAACATCCCAACTCAATTCCATAAGACAGAAAAAATGTGGTTTGGCATGATCAGAAAGACAACGCTGTGGTCCATCTGGAGGGAAAGGTGTTGCAGAACCATTGAGGGACTCCCAACTCCAAGGGAGAAGGTATGGGCGAAGACAAGGACCTTGATTCAGGCGGAGATTCCTTTGCAAGTGGAACAAGACAAGGCAATCCATGCCTGATGACGAAGAGCAACAAAGAAAAATTAAGGCAAACTTCACTAAGGTGTGGCTTGCAAGGTCAAAGTAGCAGAGATAAATGACTATCGCATACGGTGGAAAGACTGGCATAACTCAGAAGCAGGTTGGAGAAGGAAGAGATCCCAACCAACAGGACAAGATCCATCACAGGTCACATACTGTTGAAGGGCGATTTCCGAGATGGCATCTTCCGTTGCTTCTTTTACCTTTCTTGCTCTTTATCATTTATATGACAGGTTCATGCACTGGATCTGAGAGGAAAGGAGGACGTAAGGCAAGCTGACAGTCAATCCTCCACGATGTTGGAGTAATCAATGTTGGTCAAGGATTCTTCGGCCAGATGGAAGGAAGTGTGAGTGCGTTTCATGATGTAATATCTTATTTTGACTTGCTGGTAGAATAGGAACCACACTGATGGTCCCCAGAATGGAAATGGAGCCAGGGCCATAAGGACTTGTTAAAAAAAAAAAAAAAAAAAAAAAAAAAAAAAAAAAAACACTTAGAAAATGCAGGAATTGAACTAACTCTTATAGCTTCAGAACATGGCGAGCAACTAAAGCAACTACCTGTCAAACTGAAACTCAGACTAAGTAAGGATCTCACTTAGCCACATGTAAGTCCAAACCACAATGGTAAGTACTCTCACCAGCCCCAAGGTTAAAACTTGTCAAACCGTAGTTCATAGTCTTTCAATGATTTATCCCTTACACCCAACTTACATAAGGCGTAAAGCTTGACCATCCATCTTAGGAACAATTGTCTAGCTTAACCATTGAATATACAGAAACACAGGGCACCACAACTTTTCTCTTCTTTGGGCGTATGACTAGGCGGTCCAACTTAGTACAATGCCTAGTCGCCCTGAACTGTTTAAAATGGCCAAGTTGCTTCATAAGCTTTTTTAAGGGCTTTCCGACCTCTCTAATTCGTGAATATTTTTGAAAATAAATTGTTCTAGATGAAGAGAGGAAAACTGATATTGAAAAGACATAATAACCTTCTTTGAAATAATGCTAATTATTCTTTTATATACTACTTAATTGACTATATAAATAAAATTATATCAAATAAATGAGATAAATATAGGTATATATATATATATATGCACTTAGTTTCTTAAGGCAGCATATGACTGAACCGTTCAACTTAGAAACAAGGTTCAACCTGCCCCTTCTTACCACCAGTTTATTCTTAGTTGATACTCTCTTCAGTTTGTGACAAGCTATTGTCAGACCATCTAATCTTATAGAACAATTGTTTGACTAGCCTGTTCATAAGTAGGATAGTAATAAGATATAAACAAAATTTATCCGTTGCTTCCAACATGTGCGTGGCTTCAGACCAGACTATCCAATCTTATGGAACAATTGTCCAGTCCTTCGCCTGATCTTCCCTCAGAATAAAGCAAGAAGACGTTCGAGTCATTGAATCTTATGGAACAATTGCCCAAACTCCATTTTTCAAAAACAAAGAAACATCAGAAACCCCAAACAAAACAAGGCAACCAAGCCATCCAAACTTATGGAACAATTGCTTGGTCCCTGAAAAGCAAGCACATACAACCCTCACAAGTCAAAGACACCAAACCATCCAAACTTATGGAACAATTATCTGGTCCTCTAGGCATTCAAAGATAAACATAGCACTGGGCCATCCAACTTAGGAACATTGCCCAGACTTTGGTTGACCTGGTCAAACGCAAGCAAAACCACCTTCCTCCCGCCTTTCCCCAGATGCAAACCCTTTTCACAATCAGACTTCAGGCAAACAACAAAAGCGAAACTGAGATTGCGCATGCATTCTTTTACTAAAGTCTGACTTAAGTCATGAAAGTCAAACATAAAGTCAAATACATGATGCATGTAACATGCTTAGTCAAACCATAGAAGGATGTACAAATATGGGTTCAAACTAGGTTTTCATAAGGAAAGGGAGATTACCACTCAGTTCCCTGCCTCCAGAACCTCACCTGGGTTCCGACAGAGCTCCCACAATCGGTGGGTAGACTCCCCACAAAGTCTTGATGCGGTCCTACGGGTTGCAATCCCGCCTGCCGCCTTCCTCTTGTAACCAGACTAGACTTAGAGTAAGAAGGGCAGAATGAGGGGTTTCAGACGCTCGAGATACAAGGAAGGGACTGACTCAACTCGCAGGAGAGGGCCTTGTTACCTTGATGCTCGTAAGGGCCCCGCAATGGTGACCAGAATGTAGCAGCTCGGCCAGAACCACAATTGGACGCAACAACAATGGTTCTATGACCAACACGCCAAATAACTTTTCTCAGATGATCCTCCAAGTCGCAACATATGTCCTTTGCGCAAAACCCGACTTCCTTCCTCATGTTACACCGCTTCAACTCCTGAACACATTACCGCCATGCAGCCTAGAAAGGCTGCGTTCGAAATGAGCACACTCCTGTGCTTAATTCGAATGCAGGTTGTCGCAGTTCGGCATAGCAAGGGAAGATCAGTACCGGATTGCACCGAGCCAGCTGCAAAATGCCCTGTACTTGCAACAAAATCCCTACTGCGAAACTCGACAAAACTCAGTAGTCATGCAGCTGAGAGCTCGGTCGCAATAACCGTGGGCACAACACCAGCCCAACCACACTCCAACGTAGAGCACCAACACAACAGTCCTTCATTGGGGTAGCGTCGGTACCTCGCCACAGTACAACTCATTATTGTGCGCTCAACGTGCTTAGTGTAGACACAACAACTTGCCTCTCTTGATTCGGGCTCACGTCTGCGATCCAGTAATCGTGCGGGTGTTCCAACTGAACATCCTGCTAGTGGGTAAAACGCGAAGGGTCAGGATAATGACCACCAACATATCACGCTGTCCCACGTTCCTGACCAGCATGCCCGGGATCAAGATGACAAGCACGAAGACAGGAAATAAATGGCCACGAAGGTAAGCTCCTCCCTTCCTCGTACGCAGCAGGTATGGGAATGAACTTCCCCTAGAATGCTGACATACGTACTGCTCACCAGGCATGCGCGCAGAGGGATAAAGGCAAGTTAAATCGTAGGTAGGATGAGTTGAATCACCATGGACCCTTCCTCCGTCAGCGCTCGTTATGCAGCAACAGCGACCCAATCTTCACTTTGCCAGATACGTGCTCCTAACTTTACATCTTCCCTATTCTTATACACTCTCTCTCTTCTTTACACACTTGTTCTCCCTTACTCTCAAGTTCGATAAACGGTTTGCGTGCTGGTACCACTGCTAGCCTTTACCGGGGTCCTCCCGTCCCTGCCCGCTTAGGTATAGTCCGCCATTTGCTGGGCCTCAACAGGCGTACTTGCACTCAAACCATTCACAGCAGATCGTGGCGGTGGGCAATGCCTCCACTACATAAGTCAAGCCCGCACTAGCTCACATGCACGTCGGACTCCTCGGCCTGTGCTTTAAGACCGGCGTGATCAGAAAGCTTTCACCAGCACCCCGTATACATAGATGCCGACTATGCAGGTGAGTGTTATCCTTTCTCTCCTTCGGCGCATGCGGATGACGGGCAGCAGGATCCCGATTGCAACCACGGTAGCGAACGTGACAAGTATCCGCATGCCCTGGGTAAGTATTTCGGCCATGACTGAACTGGCGATGTCGACCAGCAGGCTGGCGCTACCCGTGCAAAATACCAACAGCAACACGAATCATCGAGATGACGAGCTCTACGACAGCGATTACGACCTCAGCTCGAACCACCTCCAAATGTACAAAATGAGAATAAATCTCTCGCCAGGACATGACGAGATGCATGCGCCCTATTATCTGCAAAATCGAGACGTATCTTCTGCTAAAACATGGGAAGATACACTAGATCAGTTGATTCAGCTTCCCTTGCTCCAATTAGCATGTTGTCCGACATCACAACCCGACTTTCAGGTGATCCCGCATCGCCAGTTCAATGATGAGTGCCTTCCCTCTCATGTGCACGCTTGTATCCTGTTCCCGCACGCTTTCATCCCTCCGTGCGCTCTTTCTTTCGGCGAACTCGCACGCAGCCGCCCCGACCCTATGAGCAGCAGATGGAAGGAAAATACACTCGTAGAATGAGGATGAATCTTCCGCTAGAACACAGAAAGATACACACCCTCCTACCCACCTCCGTCTTCGTGATTCGTCACACTCAACACTCCTACCCAAGACCTAAGACCGCCATTCACTCCGCAATACCCAAAAAACCCGGAATCACGTCTCTACTAGCTCGTTTCTACAAAGGAATGGGCGAGGTATCTATATCACCACATCCCACTTCTATCGCCATCGTCGTTAGCTCTGAGTCTCACTTCTTCTCTTCTTCCAAATCAGCACAGGTATTCAGGTAGGGATTTCGAAAGGGACCTTCAGCGGGTTGATGCGTTTAGTTTTTCGCTCCTATACCCAGTTGGACGAGCGATATCACACCAGTATCGTTGCGGCCTCCTCCCATGTCCGACGAACGGCGGGCCTAGTACCGCCCTGGCCTCCCCCACAGCGCCCTTGTGTCGCTCCGCCCAGGCATATTGCGCGGGGACCCGGCCCCTCTTTAAGGCTAGGTTTAGACAGCCGCAGCATGCTACGTGTAAGTCACCCTTGCGCACGGGCCACACTAATCTTCTGCGTATCGTTCCGATTTTAACGGATGTCCCAAAGGACAATGCCAGGGCCACGGCCCAAGAATGTCTTTATCGAAACTGGCCGGCCTTAGGCAACACTGAGTCAACCCTTTGACTTTGATGAAATTTGGACCCAGGTCTGTGCTTCAGCAGTTCATTGGTGCACCAACTGGGCTAGGCTCCACCCTGCTCAGGCATAGTTCCCATCTTTCGGGTCCCCAACGACATATTCACACTCAAAACTCTCGTTGCAGATCGCAAGTGGGAGGCTGCGCGCTCGCGGCATCCCCTGGTACTTTCAGGTTGCAGTCCCATAGTCCCGCTCAGAATGTTCTCCGCTCCCCTTCCACTCTGAACTATCGACACTCTCCAAGTGGGAAGCGAGGAAGGCCACGACCACGGACCCCACCACTCTCTCTCGCGCTGACCTCCTTGGTCTAAGCCTTTTGACAGGCGGGTAGAGAAATTCAGCCCGCAACCCCAGATATGCGCAGGTCCGAACGATCGTTAAAACTCAGTGTCGTGGCCCGCTTAGAAAACAATAATAATAATAATAATAATAATAATAATAATAATAATAATAATGGGGTGAAATAATACTCACGGAAAAATAAAAATAAGTCGTAAGGCGATGAAAGAACTCTGGCCTCGTGGCAGCAAAAACCATGGGGGATACCCTCGTCAGGCCCTTGACCCCACGGTCCCTTTGCGCCGCTTCGATGCTCCCGCACCGCTGCTCGTTGGCTTCGATCCTTGAATCTCCCTATTGAAAGTTCGACACCGTAACCAATAGTGTTAGGCCCAAGGCTGAGCCTATCACTAGCCAATACCTGTGTAAGTGAGTATCACGCGGCGCGTGAATCTGTTAAACGCTTCAAGCCCATACCTTGGCCTATCAACTGGTCCCCCTCCGTCCAGCCTCGCGCCTACCGCGTATTCGTCCCTTCGCACACTCAGACTATTACTCGTTGTCGTGTTGCCGTCCTCCACACGTACACACATACTGTGGTAGCCCTGATTTAAGCCAGAAGCAAAACTTAGTCGACAATCACGCCGGCTCCACAACCATCAACAAGAAAAGGATCATGCGCGCCTTAAGTCTGCGCGCCCACGCACTCCCTACTCTAGTCAACCATTCGGTCAACGTAAATAACAGACATAACCACGACTCGCGCGGTATACTCAAACTTTAAACCAAACTTATTTTCTGTCACTTGCAAAAACCAGGGCGGATACCCTTGTAAGGGTATTCGCGCTGTCAACGCTAGCCATCACGCGCGGGAGACCGCATGCCAGTTGGCCAGCGCACGTGGAAGAAAGCACCCCAACCAAGAACGTACTTCAGACAACTGAGAGAGAGAGAGAGAGAGATTCGTTGCGAGTTCATCTTCCTTTGTGCACATGCCAAGCATCCTCCTTGGGCCATACATCTATTACCTAGGTGAAGAGTCTAGCGGCGTCGGTGAGGCAGAGAACTCGCCCCTCAGCTCAGGGCCGTTGACTAAGCCACATGACCCTTCCTCACATCACTAGGGAAGCCCGTTGTTCCCGACCTCTCTTGCCAATCTATGTATTATCGACAAAACATGGAGAAAAAGTGAGAGAAACACACTCCGAAGGCTTGAAGAAGCAAAAATCAAATTAGCAATTTACAAGGAGGTGAAGAAATGGACAATGCATGAAGGAAAGAGGTTCACAACACTAGTAGAAGCAAGAAATCAAGTAGTGATTTACACCCAAGTGGAGAAAAAGACAAAACATGGAAAAAAGTGGGAGAAACACACTCCCAAGGCTTGAAGAAAGGATCAAAGCAGCGATTTACAAGGAAGTGGAAGAATAGGCAGAATGGAAGTAATTCCTAGTGAGGGAGCTACTATCTATTTTCCCCAAGTTGTGAATGGACGAAAGGAGGGAGGAGGAAGGAGAGGAAGGGAATGAGTAGAAGAAGAAGAAGAAAAAGAAGAAGGGGAAGAAGGTGATGAAGAAGAAGAGCACCTTCTCCTTTCCCGCTCACCTCCTCTAGTGTCTTGACTTTGAGATGCAAATCTTGGTGAAGCTCTTTCTTCTCTTGCACACTTATTTTCTAGCTATGGCTTCCTTATCCTCCAAGCCTTTCTCACCCTTCCATTGTCTCAATTAGATGCTCTGGGCATGACTTCATTACTCCTCAAGCCTCCCTCAAGCTCCTTTCTCAACTTCTTCCTGGCTATGGTCGCCTCCTAGCTCTAAGGTTATGGAGTCCTTCCCTCTAGAAGGGCTAAGGGGATCCCTTCTAGCCTTTTCCTCTCCCCTACAGCTAGGGAGCTATGGCGGATCACATGCCTAGGCCAGCGCTATTTCCACCAGCCCTCACAACCTCCCATCCAAGCCTGGAGTCTCCTCCAAGCTCCCAAAGTGGCAGCAGTTCCCCTCCCTTCACTCCGGTTGAGCCTAGAGCTCTCTTTGGTGCATTGGGGCAACATCTACTTGCCTCATGCAACAATGAGTGAGGCGGGTTGCCCCCTTGGCTTAAGTAGGCTGAGCACAGTGCGCCGCCCAACCTATGGGCCTCTCCCAAGTGCCCAAGGTGAGCCGAGGTACCCCCTAGGCCCTATCTCTCCGGAAGCACCAAGGCCCTCTTTTGGTCAGATACATGCAGTCTGATTGGTTGGTACCAGCTTGGACCACCTTTGTGGTCACTCCATGCTTTATTTTCACCTTCATATGCTACCCGTTGGTTCCGAATAATCAAAGGGGCAACCTTGGTTGAAAAGAAAGTCTCACTAAAAAATGAGTGGGCCGAGGTACCTCTTGTACCTTGGTGCATCTCGGACCATAGATCCGCTCAAAATCCAAGACCAGATCTAATTCGAGCTAACCCCAAGTAGTCCTTGGTTCAATTTAGAGGTTCTTTCTTTTAATTTCTAGTGTATCTGGCCACATTTTTTTGCCAAATACATTGTTTTATCTCTTTCCTCCTTTTCTTTCCATTTTGGGCTACCAACTCATTCCGGAGTTCATCGTTTGTGTTGCCATTACAAAAAGCGGTCATTTGATCTTGTTCCTCCATCAGAATTTCAGATCTAAGATCCAAAACAAAACCAGTCACACGAACAGGTATCTGTTTTCAGAGCATTCAAGACAACTGTTCTTATGTTAGTAAGAGAGAAGATTTCGGTGGTGAGATCTTTTATTCATCGGTCCATGCACTTGACCAATATGCCTATGGCCGAAGTCTTGTTTCTGTTTTCCTCAAGGTGGAGCTGAGATTGCGAGGGTTTGATGATGGTATCTTCGATGACGCACTGACTAACTTCTCACTGAAGTTTGGTGGCATCTGGAATGATTGGCTGGCTTTTCTGACAAGGTGGGACTGCCCACCGCGGAGTCTGATCAATTGAGGGGTTGTCTCTCCATGTAGGGGGCATTAGTGATCTCGTTTTTTCTTTTCTTTTCTTTTTTCTTTTCTTTTCACATGTAGGGGGCACTCGACTAAGCTCCATTCTATGAGCTATCTCTTGGGTTTCTCTGGTCTCGAGTGTTGGGGGCGTATGGATCGCTGGGGTCTTGATCTCCTTATCTCTATCTGACGACTTTTTGAGGTTTTTGATGGAGGTATTTTCCCCTTTTTTTCCTACGCTCTTTGGACATTGGTACACTTCGGGTCTTTGATCTCTCGACGCCCCCTGGTTCTGTTTTGGCCGGATGTCTTCCGGGTCTTTGATCACTTGACCTCGATTTCACTAGGGACTAGTACCCGGTGCTTGATTATGTAATACTGGATCTTTACTTTGGACAGGTTCTCTACTGAAGGTTTCTTTCCTTGTTTCCTGACTAGATGCCGATTTGCCATAGGAGGTATTCTTTGGGCTACTATTTGATAGCGAAGCAGAATGCTAGAATACTAATGACTAGCCCAATCAATGTTTCAACGCAGACCAAACATACATCATGCTCATCACAAGGTGTGAAGGGGGCATGGCGCTATACACAGGAAAGAGGCGCCAGGTCCAGACATACACAGACGAGGAGGAGGGGATCAGATGCAGAGGAGGAAGGGGGAGATGGGAAAGTCGTCAACACCAAGTCTCGTTACGGGTCCCAAATAATCCCTCTTCAAAATGTCTGAAGTCCGATGTCGAGTCTGGATCCAAATGTCACCAAGCTCTCTCTCTCTCTCTCTCTCTCTCTCTCTCTCTCTCTCTCTCTCTCTCTCTCTCTCTCTCTCTCTCTCT
>BFEA01000752.1:143457-158765 GCA_003427395.1 Chara braunii | reverse complement strand
TGTACTTCTCGGCCTGCCTCCTGACTGCAGGGCGAGGCAGTCCAGGAGGCTGCTCTTGCCAATGCCGAAGGGAGTCAGGGGCTGCCGCTGCAGCTCCTGCTTGAGGCAGTCGTGGGAACAGGCTAAAGATAGCCTGTTCCCGAAACCCTGGTTTTGTGCCTGAGTATTAGGGTAGGTCGATCTTATGAGGGCCCGAAAGTGGCCCTCCGTTTCAGGCTGAAAAGGCTCAGGGATGAAAAGCCCTGTTTTAGGCTGAAACGACATAGGGCCTGCAGGCCCTCGTTTTTCAGTCTTTCAGGCTGAAAAGACAGGGGCCTGTAAGCCCTTATTTCTAGGCTTTTAGGCTGGAATGCGGGACGGGCCCTGCAGGCCTGTGTGGCTACGCAGTATGCCACACCCCCCCCTACTTGAAAGACCGAGCTTACCTGCGAGGGCGAAGCTGTCTGTCTGAGGGAGGGACCACAGTCCGGGTGGGAGGGGCAGGTCGTGAAGGTCCCTGAGCTAACCTTTGTCGCTTGTAGTGAGCGTAGATCAGCGGTGCGGATGCTTTCAAATCTGTTCMTGAAATCCACCGAGTGTCGTCGGGATCGCATGCTTTAAACGTAACTTTGTACTGTCGAGGCTTGCTGCCGTACTTGCGATCCGTGATGACGCGGTCAACTTCCTGATGACCATCCATAGATGGAGGGTCCTGCGATCGTCGGCCCGGAAAGTCGTCGCTCTTAGCTGGTGTATATGTTGCCAGCTTCGAGGCATGAAAAACTGGATGGACCATCAGATGCGGGGGGATATTGATCAAATGAAGGGCCATCGGGCTCATAGCCCGCGGCTGATGTTACGGGCCATAGTCCAAACCACTTGGGAAGCAGTTTGCGTGAAACATCCTGTTCCAGTGCAAACTCTTCCGCGGAGACCCAAACCAGATCACCGGCGCGGATGGGACATGGCACGCGACGCCTGTTGGCTTGCTGCTGCATGCGGACTTGAGCCTTTTGCATATTCGCGCGGGCTTGAGCCAGCAATTCCCTGTACTTCCAGACGGAAACGGGAGAGCAAGCGACGTCGATGTCGGCTGGTCGTGGGAGGAGAAGGTCGGCGAAGATACGGCCTTTCCGTCCACCGTGGTGCAACTCGAATGGAGTCACGCCGATCGCCGGGTGCACTGAAGTGTTGTAGGCGAACTCGATGTCGGGGAGGCGGTCAACCCAATCTTTCTGGTCCGGACGGATGAGCATACGAAGCATCATTTGAGCGGTTTGATGTGCCCGCTCCGTTTGCCCGTCCGTCTGTGGATGCCGAGCCGAACTTGGTTTCATATTCGTGCCGGACTCCTGCATGAGAGCAGTCCAAAATGCCGACATGATGCGAGTGTCGCGGTCGCTGACTATGTCTTCCGGTACACCGTGGCCACAAATCCAACCGGTGTCCAAGAGGTGTGCCAGCTCGGGAGCCGTGGAGTAGTACTTGCAAGGGAGAAAACACGCATACTTACTCAAACGGTCCACAACCGTGAGGATGCCGTCGTGCCCGAGGCGATCGCGGGGAAATGGTCCGGTGACATCCATGGCAATGGAGAGGCCGGGTTCCCGTGGGATAGGCATCGGGCGCAACTCGCCGTAGGGGTTGCGATTGCGGGGCTTGCTTCGTCGGCATACTTCGCAAGAGTCGCAATACCGAGTGACATCGGTAATGAGGTCGGGCCATCGGAATCGTTGTCGAAACCCTGCAATGGTGCGGTTGACTCCGAAATGGCCGTTGAGTCGCGAGTCATGATGCCTGGCCGGCGGGTGATCCGAATATAGTTGGGCATACAACGTGGCGAAGTCCGGATCAGACTCATAGCCCCGGATGAAGTGTCGCTAGAGTTCCTCGTCGAATGCGAAGGCATGATGTGTCATGGCGCAAAGATCAGGTCATCGCGAGAGTGCATCTGCTGCGTGATTGGAGAGGCTGGGGAGATGTTTCGGTGTGAACTCAAATTGGTCGATGAAGTACATCCATCGTCCGATCGTGCTGCTCACCGTATCCTGCGTCTTGTAGTAGGTCAATGGGTTGTCGTTCGTGACCCATGTGAACCTACGACGCCCAAGGAGGAAGTGCCGCCATCGCTTGAGAGCCATCACGAACGCGAGCAGCTCCTTCTTCCTTGCATCATCAAGCGAATTGATGGGAGGCACTTTGTGGCTGAAATACTCCACAGGGTGCCAGTCGTCGCCGTCATGTTGTTCCAACACTGCCCCAATGCCGTAGCCGGAAGCGTCAGTTGTCACTCTCGTAGGCAGGGTGGGGTCATAGATGCTAAGGACGGGTGCCATGAGCATGGCCGTCTTAAGTGCTTGGAATGACCGGCGTGCATCGTCATCGAATACGAATGGCACCTTTGGCGATTGTAATCTCGTTATAGGTGCAGCAATCCTTGAGTATCCGGTGATGAATCGCTGATAGTAGCCCGCCAACCCCATGAAGGAACGGACGTCCGTGGTGTTGGTGGGCTCGGGCCATACGCGGAGGGCCTCGATCTTGTCCGCAAGCCGACGGATGGCTTGCGGCGTCACATAATGTCCCAAGTACTCCAGCTCCTGCCGCGCGAATTCACATTTGTCGCGGTTGGCTTTGTACTTGGCTTGTCGTAGCCGCTCCAAAACGGTGCGCAGGTGTTCCACATGCTCGTCCAAATTCCGGCTGTACCTTAGGATGTCGTCGAGGTAGATAAGTACGAATCGATCCAGCATGTGTCGGAACTCCGTTGTCATAGCCGCTTGGAAGTGGTCGGGGCATTCGTAAGGCCAAATGGCATAACCAGCCATTCGAAATGCCCATAACGCGTCTTAAACGCGGTCTTGTAGCAGTCCTCCTGCCGAATCTCGAGTTGGTGATATCCCGACTTGAGGTCGAGCTTGGAGAAGAACTTGGCGCCGCCCAGTCGTTCGAGAAGGTCGTCGATGCGTGGAAGAGGGCCGACGTTTCTGATCGTTTGCGCGTTGAGTTTGCGATAATCGATGCACAACCGCAAATCCTTGTTCTTCTTCCGAACGAACAGAACAGGGGCACCGTATGGCGATGAGCTAGGCCGAATCCAGCCTTTCTCCAGAACGTTGTCGAGTTGTGCCCGTAGCACACTTAACTCTTCCTCGCTCATTCGGTAGATGCAACCGCGCGGAGGCACAACCCCATCCTCGCGCATGTTCTCTTGGCGGATGGGCCGATCCGGTACTACTCCATGCGGGCCTTCGAACATGTCGCCGTAGGCGTCGAGAAGCTCGGTGATGCATGGGTCCGAAGATGAGTCCGTCGATGAAGCGTCATGGGGCGGGAGGGCGTGGAGAAAACACACCCCCATCTCCTCGTTGTCGTCTCTGATGATGGAAGCTCGCATGCTTGCAGCGGACACCACGTGGCAGTCGATCGAAGGGTGAGGAGGAGCTACCGTGCATGGGACTAGTACTCCGTTCCGATCACGAACGTGAACGGTGCGGCGGTAGAAGTTCACCGGTTGATCCTCGCTTCGCAGCCATGACATGCCCAAGATCATGTCGAATTTGGTGTCCAAGATATCGAAGGACACCGCCTCGCTTGCGTGCGGGGCAAAGTACACGGGGACGTCATCTATGCACCGGTCGATTGACTTATGCGTGTGACCGTCTGCCAACGTGACTTGCGTAGGTTGGGACTTCCTCCAGACGCGTGGGCCAAGGTCGGCGCGTACCATAAAGTCCTGGCTCATGTAGTTGCGAGATGCTCCGCAATCGATCAAAGCGCTGCAGGTCGCCTCTCCGATCTGAATGCGTACATATAACAATGGTGCGTCGATGTTGTCGTACCGTTGCGTCTTGAACTCGCGGTCGATCTTCACATGGGTCACGGATAACAACCCGTTGACCTACTACAAGACGCAAGATACGGTGAGCAGCACTATCGGACGATGGATGTATCTAATCGACCAATTTGACTTCACACCGAAACATCTCGCCGGCCTCTTCAATCACGCAGTAAATGCACTCTCGCGAAGACCCGATCTTTGCACTATGACACATCATGCCTTTGCGTTCGACGAGGAACTCCAGCGACACTTCATCCGGGGCTATGAGTCTGATCCAGATTATGCCACACTCTACGTACAGCTATCTTCGGATCACCCGCCGGCCAGCCACTACCACATCGTCGACGAGTACTTGCTTCTCCACTCGCGAGGCAATGACTTATTGTGTGTTCCACCAAACCGTCGTCTTCGGACTCGGCTTCTCGGCGAGTACCACGACTCGCGACTCACCGGCCATTTCGGAGTCAATCAGACTATCACATGACTTCGGCAACGATGTCCGTGACCCGACGTCATCACCGACATCACGAGATACTGCGATTCTTGCGAAGTTTGTCGACGAAGCAAGCCCCGCAATCGCAACCGTTATGGCAAGTTGCCCGAGTTGCCTATTCCCCAAGAACCAGGCCTATCCATTGCTATGGATGTCACCGGCCTGTTTCCCCGTGATCGCTTCGGGCACGACGACATCCTCACGGTTGTTGACCGTTTGAGTAAGTTTGTGCGGTTTCTTCCATGCAAGTACTATGCCACGGCTCCCGAGCTCGCGCGACTCTTGCACATCGGCTGGATCTGCGGCCACGGAGTTCCGGAAGACATCATTAGCGACTGCGACACTCGGTTCATGTCGGTATTTTGGACTTCTCTCATGAAGGAGTCCGGCACCAAAATGAAACCAAGTTCGGCTCGACACCCATAAACGGACGGGCAAACGGAGATAGCACATCAGGCTGCTCAAATGATGCTTTTTACGCTCATCCATTCGGATCAAAAGGATTGGGTTGACCGCCTCCACACGGGCCCCGCAGGGCCCGACCAGGCCCTGCGTCGGTTTAGCCTAAGAAGATGAGCCAATTTTAGGCCCTCTTAAAGTCGACCCTTTTCTGAACTTAGGAGCCAGACCAGGGCTGAGCGCAGGCCATTTTTAGGCCCTTTTCAAGACAACCTTTTTTTTGGAATTTGGGTGCCAGGGACTGGCGCCATTCGGCATTGGCAAGAGCAGCCTCCCAGCCGGACCAGCGCTATATAGTGCTGGTCTGCCCGGGAGGCAACGGGCAGTTCAGGAGGCAGTCTTCGGAGATTCGGCAGCAGCACTCTTGGGAGTGCAGTAGTAGTAGAGTATGATAGGAGTAGTCTTCAGCGCTGGGCGCAGCTAAGACCTTAGAGTAGCGTGGAGAGGGAGGAGAGTGGCGAAGGCCAGGGAGACTTACCTGGGACCTTACTTGTGACTTCATCGCTCCAGCTTCGTCTTCGATGTACCTGAGACAAGGCGCCACCTTCCACAGGTTAGTACCTGGCATGGAGAGAGAGAGAGTTCTTCTTCTTCTTCCTCCTCCAGTCCACCATCTCTCCCTCACCCTCTCACTATCTGACAGACTACGAGGGAGAAAGAGAGATAGAGATTTGTGACTTCGAGATTTGACAACATTTGGATTCCGACTCGACATTGGGACAGCGACATTGGATGGGGGGATTATTTGGGATCTATATCGAAGACTTGGTGTTGACGACATCCTCATCCTTCCCTTCCTCTTCGTCTGATCCCCCTCCTTTTCATCTGTGTATGATCTGAGCCTGGCACATTCCTCCTGTGTGTAGCGCCAGGCCCCTTCACACCTTGCGATGATGATGATGTATGTTTGGTCTGCATTGCGACATTGATTGGTCTGATCATTGGTATTTTAGCCTTCCGCTGCGCTATCCTGTAGTATGTGAGAGAGGTCGGTTCTTGTTCTGGTCTGCGCCATTACGGTATGCGACAGTCCTACTTCTGGATAACTCTGAGATTTGGGCTGAGGTTAGTCTGTTGTGTCCCTTCACCTAACAGCTGTTTTGAAAAGGCTTCTATGATTTTATCCTTATTTTAATATTTTCTATATTATTATTTTCTTCTATTTTTCTGTGTGTCTTCTTCCAGCATCCTCTATACTCTACTTCTATTAATTTTAGTTTTCCCTCCAACGCCTCCTGAACCCGCATTGGTATTCTTGGCATTGGTATTCTTGGCATCTGCGCTTCCAGATCATTCATAATGAAGCCAGTCTTAGCATATGGAAAAAAATTGTCTCGTAGCCCTGCCACTCCCGAGGAGCGTGCAGTCCTGGCAAAATTAAGACAGGGTGGGAAGGGAGAGGTTTGCCTGTTAATTTTTGCCATAGCTCGGTCACATTCGACCAGAGTTGCTTTGCTTTCTGACAACTCAGTAGGCAATGTTCCACATCCTCCACCCTACCCTCGAGGCAGATTGCACAAAGTTCCTGCAGAGGGGAGCGTGACTGTATGCTCCATCTCTTGTTCAGCCATTTGTTAACTGGTAGGGCAAGATGTGCAAGCAACCATTGAAAGCTTCCAATTTTGATGGAAATGCTGGCGTTGATTCTACTCCAGGATGTGATATGGGTAATTAATTGATTTTACTCCAGCTTGGTGGCTGATTGAGTTGTGATTCCGATCTTTGGCTAATTCATTGAGCTATGGGATGTGATATCATTCTTAGTGCATATCCTACCTTCATGGTGTATTGTAGAATGTTAGTTCACTTCTGTATTCTGAGTCGTCCTGTTCACAGTTTCTGTAATGCGCGCGAGGCTGAGGGAGAGCCGAGGGAGAGGAGAGAGAGAGGGAGAGAGGGAGAGAGTGAGAGCACACACACACACTCACTCACACGACACGACTGAGGGCAGTCTGGACCCTCGAAACGGAGCCCAGACGACGCAGGCCAAACCCGGCCTGCGCCAGGCAGTGTGACCACACATTGCCCTTGGGAAAATCAAAAGTCTAAGTCAACTGTCAGGTCAAAGGTATCACACCCAGGCCCTTGGTCGGATAGACTCACTATATATATATATATATATGTATATATATATATATATATATATATATATATATTTGTTGTGCGCAGGTACCCAGACAGCATCGAGGCCAGAAGGAATTCGGTTTCAGGTCAATCTGGGCCGATATTTGCATTGGAATCTGGACGGTTGAGGGATGCGGCATCCGGGGTCCAGACCCCGCGTCAACGCTACTAAAGCTCTGACTTCCTGACTTCGACATTCATTCAGTCTTGCGTCAATGCTGACTTCACGCGTTGACAACGACGCTGGCTCGACGCTGCTACTCTGGTTGGGCGCTGGCTTTGTTTGTGTGATTATGGCGACGCGATGCTGGCTCAGCATGGTGGCTGGCTTGCTATTGTCTTCTGGGCATGCTGACGTGGCAGCTGCCACGCGTTGCTGCTGACGTGGCCATTGCCATGTGTACTGTTGCTGACGTGGCTGGGTTATGTGATTGGCACTACTGTTCTGATTCATCGTCACTCAGGAGGAGATCATGACTGTGAAGTAATCGTGGACACGTACCTGGTCATCTTGAGGTCGACATTGCTCTAGTGCGCTGATGAGAACATATTGGCGTGCCACATGGCACATTGTAGTAGAACTTTAGATGTGCGTTCAGACTATTGATTATTTGAGGTGGTGATCGAGGAGGAAGCCCGAAGCAGAAGTGGGCATTGGTCTTTATTCCTCTTCTTTGTCTAATTTCCCTCCTCTCTCCTTCGTCTGTCTATGATTCTCCCATCTCATTTTATCTCGGCACGATTATGATTATTGGTAATCATCAGCAGTTTGGTATGTATCTGGGCTTGCATTGTTGACAAGTGTCTTCACGATCTGGGTTCATTGCAATTTGGTATCGGAGCATAGTCCTGACGACGACGCGCGTGCGCCAAGTGGCGTCATATGATGTGATGACAACGAGATCTAACGTGGACAACGACGAAGACCGCCGGTGTTGCTGACGTGGCACGGACATCGCTGCCGAGAAAACCAGATCCCGACACGACTATTGATGTGGTAGTTGGGATCGCGATCAAGAGTGACCGCGCGCCAGCCAGGATCGCAATAGTGAGGCGGCATTGCGATCCCACGTTGACGTGGCATATCATGTGCCACGTCTAGAGACTTGGTTGTGCGAGATTGCTGACGTGGTATTCTCATACTGCATTAGCAGCTGAGGCACGACCAAGTCCAGTACTGATGCTGACGTGGCCTTTGGACATCAAGGCTGGTTGCTGACGTGGCAGGCAGGTGTCGTACACGATTGTCTTCTAACGTGGCGAGCCTGTTGACGTGGCATTGGCTCCATAGGCTGACGTGGCATTGACGTGATTGGCTGGAGCAGCAACAGTATCACACCAAGACGCAAGGAAGCGGCAAGTGGGAAGGACTCGAGCACACATTTGCTGACGTGGCATCCCACTATTGATTAATTAGACACTGATGTGCTGATGTGGCAGATCTGCTATGTTGGCACGCCAGGGATGACACGTGGCATGCAGGTGGCTGCCAGGTAAGAGTTGCACCCCGAAGACAAAGGTGGTACGGTTGACTGTACAACTGACTGGACAGCTGTAGTGCCAGCTGTCAAGAGGGGTGCGGTATCGCATTGACACCAGGAACGACACATGGAAGAAGAAGAAGATTGCTGACAAATTGTTTGCCGATTGATGTTGGCATACTTACCTTGTCATTTGTTGTGTTGTGGTGCTGTGCGTACTTACTTGTGTGTTGTATCTGATCACACGGGCCTGAGGTGGTACCTGTACACTCTTGACTAGGACGTCATCACACAGACAGACAAAGAACAGCGAAAGTTAGAAGTAGAAATAATTGTATTTATTTTTCTTCTTCGGTTACCGAAATCCTTTCTGTTGTAGAATAGTGCGGCCGTGGAATTTATTCTTGCTATCGAGTATTTATTGTGCAGCAAACGCACATCAAGATGTCTTTCTTCCGGAACTGTCTGAAATTGTCCGCACTCACTCGATTTATTCCTCTCCTTTTCTATCCTGTCTCACTCATCTTTGGTATTGATGAGGAGACACCTGATCCCCGAACTAGACAACAAGTGGAAGAGCGGAAGAGAGTTCTCATAGGCCGCTTGGACAAACTGATTTTTTAATTTCATGACGCCGGTGCAGAAGTCGAGGCCCATGTAAGGGCTCAGTTCGATTTAAAAGCAGTACACGCTGCTATTGAATCAGCTGAAACGGGCACTGACATCATGCAAACTCAGAATGAACTAATCAAGTGTCGTCAGGCACTTGATAAGTACATCGTTGAGCAACTTACAAAGATTTCAGATTGGAAAGAGGAGAAGGAAGTAGTTGTGTTGGAAAAAGTTGTGGATGAAAATATCAGACAACTAGAAGAAGTATTTGAACGGGAAACGAAAAGAAAGGAGGAATTAAGGAAGGAAAAAAAAAGAAATGTACCACAAGAGCGGAAGGTACAAGAAATTAGACAAACAATTATTATGACCGAAGGGGAAGATCGGACAATTTCTTTGGCTCAACTTGTGACTTATTTGGCTCACCTTGAAATGAAAATCGATCAGTATGGTTAGCGAATCCATGATGTGACTACGGGACTGCAGATGATACCAATCTGGTCAAGGGAAAGAATCAGGTGTCAGAAGAAGTCAAAGAAGGAAAAGAAGAAAAACCAAAGAAGTTCATGGGAGATGTCATGAAGTCTCTGAAGGAAGAAACTCCCAAAATGGACGAGAAGAAAGGAGAGCCTTCAAATCTGTCAACGTCTCTGATGGAAAGAAAAACACCACCACCACACAACCTGAGAAACCAAAGAGAAAAGAGAAAGTCAAAATGAAGCTGCCTTTCACGTTCTGCAACAAGAAATATGAAAAGTTGTTGTTTTGGATTGCCGAAATTCAGACTTATTGCAGTACGGCCCCTGTGGAACCTGAATCTCAAGTTGCTTTCTCTACTTCTTGTCTTGGTGGGGAAGCAAAGCAATGGGTTCTGGCCGAAGCCAATGCAGCAGGGTGTGATGATATCGGGGAGTGGGGTGCTACGTTGACAAGCAGTTCCTGAGTAAAATCAAGGAACGCTTCTTGGATAAGACGACGGCCGACAAGGCCTTTGATCAACTCACTACCATCGGTCAAAAACATTGGACCTCGGTAGAAGCCTTGTCTCGGGAACTGGATTGGTTACTGCAGGTTCCTGGTTTGAACCTGCAAGACAACCAAGTCTTGTATATTTATTCCTGCGCTCTGCCCGAGCCCATCCGGGGACAACTCGTGGCAGAGTCCAAATCTGGCAAGTACAATTACACGCAGTTTCGTGATTTGGCTCTCCAACGAGAGCAAATGACTTCTCAGGTAAAGAATTCGTATTCATTTGTTGTTAAGTTTGGTGGTGGTGCAGATGCAGGCAAGCGGGTACTTTGGCGCCAAAAGCGCCAGGACCACACTCTCGTCGTTTTTTACGACGATACTATGGAGAAGTGGCCATTGGAGGTCAAGGGTGTGACAAGCGGCAGTGATCTCAGGAAGGGGGAATCACTACTGCAGTGGTCAGCAACGGAGGACCACGACCACCGGTGAAGAAGAAGAGACCACGCTCGTTTCCCGAGCATCCCGGAATTGTGGTCGGGAAGCCATGAGAAAAGATGGGACTGTCACAAGAAACCTGGCAGGGGCGGATGGATAACTCGCAGTGCCTGAAGTGTGGTACTGCATGACATGTGATTGCATGGTGTCCGTCAATCCGTAACCCAAAAGCGAGCCACCAGTAGGAGTAGCATATGCTCCTACTTAGTTAAAGGGTTTGGACCAAAATGAAGGTAAGGCGCCTATGACCCCTTCCAACCCTTCGACTCACATGGCAGAGGATGGTTCTTCTTCGGCCTATCGTCCGGAACACCCTGAACCTGTCTTATGTACTGTTTCTCTGGACGACTCTCTTGACAAGCTTGGTAACGAGTTGCTAGCAGTACGAAGCTCGTGGGCTAGGAAATCTAAGTCTAAGGGTGACCTACTACTTGCGGACGTAGAGATTGCACATACACGCGTAGGTGCACTGTTGAACTCGGGATCCACGCAATCCTACATATCCGAGAAAGCAATCCGCAAGTTACATATCGGAATGAAGGTGAAAGATTTGTCTCGACCTATCACATCTATCTTAGCTGACAGATGCACGATCACTATTTCGCAGTGTGTTGATCGTGTCAAGTGTCGATTTCGCATCAAGGAAGGAAATTTTCACGAGGTATCCTTTCTTGTGGGAAAGAACTTACCATTTGGTCTGCTTCTGCGATGGATTAGCACGAGGAAGCCAACCCAGAAATTAAGTTCAAAGAAAAGACAGTGCAACTGCGGGATGCACAAAAGTCAACCCATAAATTAAATTCAAAGAAAAGACAGTGTAACTGCGGGATGCACACTCAGAATTGAAACCAATCAAACTATATCAAAAGTCCGGTTGTGACTCTACTTTGTTTTTTTGTTGTATGAGTTACCCAACTTTTCGATCAATGGTTTCACAGAAAAAGTTGGAGCAGGAAGTAATGATGGTCTAGGTAAAGAAAGTTGGACAATGCTCTACTTCCTATCCTCCTTCGATTGAAAAACTCCTAGAGGAGTACAAAAATTTGCACACTGAACCAACAGGAATAACGGAACGTGTTATCAAACCCACGATCGAAATTATTCCTGGTAGTAAGATTCCCAAGGGCCCTATCTACCGAATGTCTCGTAGGGAACTTGAGGAACTTAAGAAACAGCTGCAGGACTTAACAGAGAAAAGATGGATTCGCCCTAACTCTTCTCCTTATGGTGCCCCTGTTCTATTTGTGCCCAAGAAGGAAGGTGAGTTACGTCTTTGCATTGATTATAGAGGGTTGAATGTCGTCACTATTAAGAATGTCGAACCTCTTCCACGTATTGACGACTTGTTGGACCAATTGCAGGGCTGTAAGTTTTTCAGTAAGATTGATCTAAAGTCTGGGTACCATCAGATCGAGGTGGGTCCCGCAGATCAACACAAGACTGCATTCCGGACAAGGTATGATCACTACGAGTATATGGTTATGCCTTTCGGACTGACAAACGCCCCAGCGACCTTTCAAAGGTCCATGAATGAATTGTTTCGTCAATGGTTGGATCAATTTATCATTGTCTATCTCAATGACATTCTAGTGTATAGTAAGACACTAGAAGAACATGAAAAACACTTACGTCTTGTACTGGGAAAGTTGAGTGAGGGCAACTTTGAATCAAAACCAAAGAAGTCTTATACTTGGGACATATAGTAAACGAAGATGGCCTAAGGCCAGAGGAAAAGAAGATATCAGCAATTAGAGATTGGTCACGACCTAAGTCGAACTAAGATACTTTCCTTGGTTTGGCAAGCTATTATAGGAAGTATGTTAGAAACTTCTCACTGATCGCCGCACCAATGAGAAGATTGTTAAAGAAAGAAACTATATGGTTGTGGGACAAGAACTGTGAGTTTTCTTTTAAGAAATTGAAATATGCACTGACTCACTATCCCGTTCTAAAAATTGTTGATCCATCTCTTCCTTTCATCGTCACTACTTATGCAAGTTAGTACGGAATTGGTGCAGTACTACAATAGAATGATGGCAATGGGAATAGACCCGTGAAGTTCATGTCTGCCCGACTGCCGTCGGAAAAGGTCGCCAACTCCACCTATGAAAGGGAACTGTATGCACTAGTTTGCGCACTGAACACTTGGAAACAGTACTTGTTAGGGAGGGACTTCACTGTGTACTCAGACCACTCTACCTTGAAATGGATAAAAACACAACGTAGACTCTCTGACAAGCTGGTACGGCGGTCTGCTTTCCTTGATACTTTTGATTTTGAACTGAAAACCATCAAGAATCTAATGTTGTTGCAGATGCATTGTCCAGACAATGTGATTTCTTTGGTACTATTGTCTCTTACTTGTATGCTGGGAATGACCTGAAAGACAAAATTCGCAAAGGATATGCTACTGATCCTATTTGGAAGCCTATCATGAATGTCCTTGCGAAAAATCCATCTTTATTTCCCAACTATAGAATAGTCGATGGTTTGTTTTTCTTGATAGACCAAACTGAACAAAGATTGTGTATTCCTCATCAGGAAGAAATAAAGAGTCTGATAATTGGGGAATGTCACGACTTTGAAGGACATTTTGGGTTCAAAAAAACTTACGCAGAGGTTAGAGAACGTTTCGAGTGGAAGAGACTGAAAGAAGACGTATTAACTTATGCTCGTACATGTCTGGTATACCAGACAAACAAACCTTCACATGAAAATCCACTTGGTCTTCTGAAACCATTACCGATTCCAAATGAACCAGCTGAGTCCATTTCGATTGATTTTATGAGTCTTACCAAGAGCCGTAATGGCAATAGTCAAGTAATGGTTATTGTGGATCATTTCTCTAAATATGCCATGTTCATTCGCTTACCTGCAGAGGCACGAACATAACTTGTGATCCAAAAATTTCAGATGCGATGGGTGACTGAATACGAATTTCCCCTCTCCATTGTGTCTGATCGTGATGCCAGGTTCACAAGTATGCCATGGCAAAAGCTTAAGGAAACATACGGTACTCAACTGACCATGTCGTCAGGGCGACACCCTGAAACGAATGGACAAAGTGAACAGATGAACCGTTTGTGCCAACAGCTTTTGCGCATATATGTGAGACCCTGATTGGGATGAGAACTTACCCAAGATAGCAAGTGCATACAATAGTAGTGTTCATACCGCTACAAGGCGTATGCCTAATGCACTGCACAAGGGGTGGAACCTAAGCGTCTCATTGATGTGTTAACACGGGACCAGTTCCTTAGGTTACCTCCAGGGACCCGAGAGTATGCAGTATCGTTTCAAGAAGACAGTAAGAAAGTAAAAGACAATCTGAAGAAAGCTCAGGACCAAATGATTGAACAAGCTAACAAGCATTGTCGACCCTCAATATTCAAGGAAGGTGATCTAGTCTGGGTCAAGTCCAAAGAGTTTTCGTTGGAAGAAAATGTGTCTCAGAAACTTTTGCCCGTCTATTTTGGACCTTGGGAAGTTCTCAAAGTAATTGGGGATGCAGAGGGACCATCTTATCGAATTGATATTCCCCCTAATGTCAAAACGTATCCTGCCTTTCACGCGTCCAAATTGTTACCCTATGTAGAAGGAAATGAGTTCCCACATAGACCTTATATGATTCCGCCAGACATGGACGACGGATATGAGGTAAACAGAATCATAGAGCATGGGTACTTTTCTACAGGTGGACGTGGACGACCCCAAAAGCAGTTCAAGGTACGTTTCAAATTCCAGGCACCATCTAAGGACAGATGGTTCAGTAAACGAGAATTACTTGAAACTGCTCCTGATATTGTATCTGCATATGAACGTGGGTTAAAGTCTTAGTTATTTCTGCAATGGAACTCGAAAATGGGTCGGTAGGAATGCAGTAACCCGTGTTCTGTAGCAGTCTGTGCCCTCAAAACGGAGCCCAGACGACGCAGGCCAAACCCGGCCTGCGCCAGACAGTGTGACCACACACTGCTCGTGGGAAAATCAAAAGTCTAAGTCAACTGTCAGGTCAAGGGCACCGCACCCAGGCCCTTGGTCAGATACACTTACTTGTTGTGCGCAGGTACCCAGACAACATCGAGGCCAGAAGGAATTCGGTTTCAGGTCAATCTGGGCCGATATTCGCATTGAAATCTGGACGGCTGAGGGATGCAGCATACTGGGTCCAGACCCCGCGTCAACGCTACTAAAGTGCTGACTTCCTGACTTTGACATTCATTCAGTCTTGCGTCAATGTTGACTTCACGCGTTGACAACGACGCTGGCTCGATGCTACTACGCTGGTTGGGCGCTGGCTTTGTGCTGGCACTTGTGTGATTACGGCGACGCGATGCTGGCTCAGCATGGTGGCTGGCTTGCTATTGTCTTCTGGGCATGCTGACGTGGCAGCTGCCACGCGTTGCTGCTGATGTGGCCGCTGCCACGTGTACTGTTGCTGACGTGGCTGGGTTATGTGATTGGCACTACTGTTCTGATTCATCGTCACTTAGGAGGAGATCATGCCTGTGAAGTAATCGTGGACACGTACCTGGTCATCTTGAGGTCGACATTGCTCCAGTGTGCTGATGAGAACATATTGGCGTGCCACGTGGCACATTGTAGTAGAACTTTAGATGTGTGTTCAGACTATTGATTATTTGAGGTGGTGATCGAGGAGGGAGCCCGAAGCAGAAGTGGGCATTGGTCTTTATTCCTCTTCTTTGTCTAATCTCCCTCCTCTCTCCTTCGTCTGTGTATGATTCTCCCATCTCATTCTATCTGGACACGATTATGATTATTGGTAATCATCAGCTACATGTATGTGAAGTGTGAAAAGAAGCGAGTCTGATTGCACCTGTTTGTAATCAAAAAA
>BFEA01000752.1:131312-143282 GCA_003427395.1 Chara braunii | reverse complement strand
GCCAAAGGACTTAGCACGAGACCTCCTCACACCCGATACATTCTTGGTGTTCTCTTCTCATGCAACACCTTTTTTTTGTTTCCTCTTCTTACCTATCTCGTTGCGATCAAATTGGTGAGACGGAGTAATAGGGTGATTTGAACTGATTTCCTTTCCTCCCCCCCCCCCCCCCCCCCCCCCCCCCCTCCCTTTAAAGGGCGCCGGCCTTGAGATCATCGAACTGACCGGCCCGAGGTAATAGCCATCTGAAGTGAGATTGTATCTGAACTGTGTTCCTGGTTACCATATCTCTGAGTTTTGAGTGGGCGCTTGTCGCCAGTTTGCTGCGCAACCTGTTTATATATATGTGAAGTGTGAAAAGAAGCGAGTCTGATTGCACCTGTTTGTAATAATAATAAAAAAAAAAAAAAAAAAAAAAGAGCGAAACTCGGAACCTGGAAAAGGTTTCAGCTGGGATGAGATGGCCTGAAGCAAGTGAAGTTGCTGAACATTCTGTGTGTCTTAGGACATACTCACAGGGCTTTCTTAAGTGAATTGGTCCTTCATGCGGTGAGATACATCTAGGAAAGCCCTGGTGTGAGTATGCCCTTAGTGACACAGAACAGCACAGCGCCAAAGGACTTAGCACGAGACCTCCTCACACCCCATACAATGTTGGTGTTCTCTTCTCATGCAACACCTTTTTTTTGTTTCCTCTTCTTACCTATCTCATTACGATCAAATTGGTGAGACAGAGCAATTGGGTGATTTGAACTGATTTCCTCCCCCCCTTCCTCTCCTCCTCCCTCTTCTTCCGGTGGACTTTGAACTCGGGTCTGTATTTCCACAGTTCGGGGGTGTACGGACTGAGCTAAGGCCAGTTGGTGTAGTTGGGTGATTTCTTCTTTCGTTAACATGAAAAGAAATTTGACATGTCCATGCGCAGGTGAATTCAAGTCCCTCCTGGATGCCTTACCCAGGCTATGAGCATCTACATGAGCTGCTGGAAGACCAGAAGTCTGAGCACCAAAAGTAAGCCGTGTGATGGTTCAATTAAGTAACTCGCACACCCCCTCTCTCCCTTTTCTTGCATCCCCATTCTTTCACGTATGTGATAACAGAGAAAACATGCATACAATGACCCACATAGTTGCAGTTCAAAAACTCCCCATCTTCTGAGAAGCTTGCTGTCGTTGATCTGATCTGCAAAGGTTTCTCAGCCTTAGTATTTTGCCGGTCTGTCTGTGTGCCCGTGTGTCTGTCTGGTAAATGCCGAGTTCAAGTCTGTGTCCATGTGCTAACGTTGCCGCCGTACGGTGTTTCGGCATTCCGGGAAGGTGTGACGAGGCAGAGGCAGGGCAGCAAGGCTGGGAGAGAGAGAGAGAGTGAGAGCACACACACACACGCTCACTCAACTCGACGCAGACTCTACACGACTCGACGGACGCAGACACAAAGTCGCAGTCCTGAATTCCCGAACACAATGTCGAAGCAAAGTCACACTGAACACAAGCACTGAGGCTGAAAACTGGTTGCCGTACTGTGCTTGAGTCTGTACTTAAGTACCAAACTCAAGTACGGTCCTGAGGGCAAAAGTGAAAATGCCTCAGGGCCAGAACTGAAAATCGAAAGTCTGAAAGTGGGCACCAGAATGCCGGATGGCGCCAATTGTCGGAAATCCGAAAGTCCAAAAAGAAGGGATTTCGAAACCCTGCAAAAAAATAAAAAAAAAAAGAAAAAAAAACAAAAAAAAAAAAAAAAAAAAAAAAAAAAAAAGTGAAAAAAAAAAAAAAAAAAAAAAAAAAAAGGAATTTTGAAAACGGGCGCCAGAATGCAGATGGCGCCAACTGTCTGAAATCGGAAAAGCAAAACAAGATAAAATAAAACAAAGAACCGTAAAAACAAAACAAAACAGAAAACAAATGCAGCAAGCCGGCGGCTGGTAACCCGCAGACCAGGGATTGAGCCCTGGCGGAGTCCGTAACACTCCCTCTAGAAGGCAACGTCCCGGCTGCCAAGAGTCATGAAAATAATGCTGAATCCTGTAGGACGGGACGGGGCCGATCACTGGGAAGCAGGAAGAAAAAGGGAGAGGGGTATAATGTTGGTAGCAAGGGCTGGGGGAAACAGGGTTGTCCTACTGATGAGCTACGGGGTATGTGTATTGACGGGCTACGGAGCTCTGGAGCGAGAGGGTACAGAGTTTGCCTACTAATGAACTACAGGGTGAGGAACTGCAGGGGAACGGCGTTGTCCTACTGATAGACTACAGGGTTACATTGGGCGTTAGGGTTTTGTGAGCAAAAATAAAGAAAGGAAAATTAATTTGCAGTGTTCGGGGGTTGAGGTTTCTGGGGATCTCGAAGTGAGTGGGGTTGGGGGGGAAACTGCAGGCTCTGCAAAATGATCTGGATGAGAGTCTCGAAGCAGGTCGTGAAGTAAGTCACAGAATGCTGATGATAAACCGGTCTTCAGCAGGCTTGCGACGTGTAGTAGCGATGGTTCCAGCTTGAAAGAAGTAGTGTCGCAGTCCAATAGATGAAGGTCCAAGTGCCAGGGTGCGTCCGGGACACGATCCTGATGATGAAGTCTGATCGGCATAGCAGGTCGCAGACTGATCCTGATGTTCATGTCAAGAGTGCTGCTCCAGAAGTCTGTGAGTCCAGGTGCCGGCCGATGGGACAGCATGGCGGCCAGCCAGCTGTTTAATCTCCTCGAACTGTGCTGCAGCAGGCCATCGTCCTCGTGCCCTCGCCATTGGATCCTTCATCGTCGGCGATGCGCAGAAGCCACAGGTAAGGCTTGGACAAGAGAGACAGGGGATGTGGCAGAGGACAGATTGAGGAACGAGATGGAGGCAAGAGCGGATCAGACAGGAAGAGGTTGAGGGGCAGGATTTTTGCTGGGTGCAGGGGGTGTGTGTAGAGCAATGAGGCAGGGTTTATGCAGGGTATATGGATGTTATACGTAGTATATAGCTAGGATACGGGGTGACCACGATCATAGGCACGAACAAGTTTCATGGCGTTCTTGAGATTATCGAGGGGTTCCTATGTAGATTCTTCATCTGGGTGTTTGGTCCATTTGACTTTGTATTCAGTGATTGGTTCCGGGTGATTGGATACTTGAGTTGTTCTTCGTCCTATGATAGATTCTACCATGAATTCAGGCCCGGTAGGTAGCATGATTGGTGGAGGTCTAGGATATGGGCGGTTGGCGAATTCTGGAGGTGATTCAAGGTATTCCTTCTGGAGGTGATTCATGGTATTCCTTTAAGTACTTGACATGGAAGAGAGGGTGAACACGGCTCGTGTCAGGGGGAAGTTGAAGTTTGTAATTTACAGGGGATGTTTGTTCAATGACGGGGAATGGACTGAGCCACTTGTTTGAGAGTTTCTTCGACAAGCCATGTTCGGCTTGAAAGCGTTTGGCGGAGAGCCAGACTTTGTCCCCTACTTTGAATGTGATGTCTCGTCTGTGTTTGTTGGTCTTGTTGGCTTGTTGTTGTTGGGTTCGTTCAAGGGCGTCAGTGGCTTCTCCGAGGAGGCAGTTCATTGTTGCAGCCCATTCATTGAGAGAAGATGGGGAGTGGATAGGTTGAGCTGCAAGGGGAGCAAGAAGGCAGTGTGGGGACATGCCAGTGGAAGGGCGGACAGCGTTGTTGTAGGCAATCTCGGCGACGGTGAGCAACTGATCCCAATCGTGCTGGTGCGGATGACAATACTTCCACAGGATCCTTTGGAGAGTATCGCTCATCTTTTCGGTCTGGCCATCTGTCTGGGGATGAAATGCAGTGCTGTACTTTAGAGTGGTCCCGTAGGCTTTGAACAGGTTTTTCCGGAATTGGGAAAGGAAGCGAGGATCACAGTCACTGATGATGTTTTCAGGGAGACCGTGATGGCGTGCGACATGATTGAAGAAGAGTGTGGTGATGCCTTTGGCATTGTGAGAAGTGGTGCAAGGGAGAATTGGGCCCACTTGGTCAAGCGACAGACAATGACGTAGATGCAGTCATAGCCGCGGTCGGTCTTGGGGAAACCGCACACGAAATCCATAGAGATGGACTGCAACCGATGAGTGGGGATAGGCAATGACTGGAGCCTACCAAGCTTGGCCTAGTTTGAGGGTTTGACTGCTTGACAAGTGGGGCATGAGCGAATGTATGCTTTGACGTTGGCGAGGACTGAGGGCCACTAGAAGTAGCGAGAGAGGGTGTTAAATGTCTTCTGGAAACCAAGGTGTCCTGCGGTCTTGGCGTCGTGGTGTTCGGCCAAGAGTTGGGTACGGAGACCACGTGCGTCAGGGATACAGAGTCGGCGAGTGCCTTCAGTGTTAATGTACAAAAGGTTGTCATGGAGGGAGTAGTCGGGGACGGTGTTGAGGCCGCGAAGCTTGTTGTAGATGGTAGAGAAATTTAGGCATGAAGAGTACCTGTGAGTGTAGCGGTGGTGGAGTGAAGGTAGGAGTTGAACATGGTTCATGGAGGCATAGACTTTCTCAGGGGGCTTGTAATCAGGTCGTCGAGAGAGGGCATCATCATCGCGGTTGCTTTTGTCGAGGGTGTGACAAATGGTAAATGCAAACTGGGAGAGAAAGTCTAACCATCGAGCTTGACGGGGTGTGATATCTTTCTTGGTGAGTATGCTTGAGACGATGGTGTTGTATGTGCGGATAGTGAAGTGCTGATCGTCGAGGTATGGGCGCCTGACTTTGAGTGCATGGATGACGGCGAGGAGTTCCTTCTCATTGGAGGGATAGTTCATCTCCACGGGGATGAGCTTCTTGCTCGCAAATGCGATAGGATACTCGCCCGGTGGAGCCTCGGAGTGGGTGGGGAAATCCTTAATGGAGGGCGGGTCCGAGATGTCGCGAGGGAAGTGTTGGGACAGGACGGCTCCAATAGCAAAGTCTGAGGCATCGGTGGTAACATAAAAGTGTCGAGAGGGGCAGGGGTTGTGGTAATCACTTGTTTGAGGAGGTCGAAGGCAGCTTGACGGCGGTCATTCCATGTAAAAGGCTCGTTCTTACGAGTAAGCTCGTGGAGGGGGTAGGAGATTTCGGAGAAGTCACGAATGAAGGGGCGGTAGTAGTTGGCAAAATCGAGGAAGGAACGAAGCTGCAACAAAGTCGTAGGTGGGGGAAACTCGACAAAGGCGGTGACCTTCGAGGGGTCCTTGCGGATACCATTAGCGAATACAGTGTGGCCAAGATATTCTACGCTTGAGAAAGCGAAAGTGCATTTGCCGAGCTTGGCGTATAACTTTTGGTCTCTGAGGATAGAGAGGACCTGGCGGATATGCTGAAGGTGAGTCTCGAAGGTGGGTGTGACGGGGCTGAGGCAGAGCAGAGAGGCTGGGAGAGAGGATGCGCCAGAGGTGGGAGATGGTGGCACGCGGAGGAAGAAGCGCCCGAAGGGGGAACCGGTGCGTGAGGGGGGAAGAAGATGGTGCGGGGGTTGCAAAGTCGCGGGAAGGCGGGAAATGGGATTGGGTAGGCGGCGGGAGGGAGAAAGAATCGGAGGGGTAAAAGAAGAAGAAGGAGAAGGAGAAAAGGAAGAAGAAACAAGAAGAAAAAAGAGGGGGGGGGAAAGAAAAGAAAAGAAATTTTCGGTCACTTACATTCGCGCCGGCTTCGGGATCGACGACGTGGCAGCGATGACGAGGACAAGGAGTTGCTGACGTGGCGCGACGACGGCAGGTACAAGGCGATGATGTCGCAGTGATGACGATTACGAAGATGACGACAATGGTTGGGGACAATGACGATGGTGGCGATGTCAATGACGAGGAACAGGGAGGGAGGGAGGGCCGTTTGCCGCTACGATACCAGTGTGACGGGGTTGAGGCAGAGCAGAGAGGCTAGGAGAGAGAGGGAGAGTGAGAGCACACACACACACTCACTCAACTCATCGCGGATGCGACACTACTCGACGGACGCAGACACAAAGTGGCAAAGTGGCAAAGTCGCAAAGTCGCAATCCTGGATTCAGAACACAATGTTGCAGCAAGTCACACTGAAGCACAAGCACTGAGGCAGAAAACAGAGTGCTCGGACTCGGCTTGAGTCCGGTCTTAAGTACCGGACTCAAGTTGAGTCCTGAGGGCAGAAGTGCAATTTGCCTCGGGGCTGAACTGAAAATCGATGGTCTGAGCCTGGGCGCCAGAATGCTGGATTGCGCCAAGTATCGAAATCGAAAAGTGCCAGAGGAGGGATTTGAGAACGGGCGCCAACTGCAGAGGACGTCAACAGTCGGGAACTGGAGATCAGAGACTCAGAAATAAAATAACAGCCTGGCGGGTGGTAACCCGTGGACCAGGGATCGAGCCCTAGCTGAGTCCATAACATTGGGACTGGCAGCGATGACGAGGACGAGGAGTTGCTGACGTGGCGCGACGACGGCAGGTACAAGGCGATGATGTGGCGGTGATGACGATGACGAAGATGACGACAATGGCTGGGGACGATGACGATGGTGGCGATGTCGATGACGAGGAACAGGGAGGGAGGGAGGGCCATTTGCCGCTACGATACCAGTGTGACGGGGTTGAGGCAGAGCAGAGAGGCTGGGAGAGAGAGGGAGAGTGAGAGCACACACACACGCTCACTCAACTCATCGCGGACGCGACACTACTCGACGGACGCAGACACAAAGTGGCAAAGTGGCAAAGTCGCAATGCTGGATTCAGAACACAATGTCGCAGCAAGTCACACTGAAGCACAAGCACTGAGGCAGAAAACTGAGTGCCCGGACTCGGCTTGAGTCCGGTGTCCCGAGGGCAGAAGTGCAATTTGCCTCGGGGCTGAACTGAAAATTGAAGGTCTGAGCCTGGGCGCCAGAATGCCGGATTGCGCCAAGTATCGAAATCCGAAAGTGCCAGAGGAGGGATTTGAGAACGGGCGCCAACTGCAGAGGGCGTCAACAGTCAGGAACTCGAGATCAGAGACTCATAAATAAAATAACAGCCTGGCGGGTGGTAACCCACGGACCAGGGATCGAGCCCTAGCTGAGTCCATAACATTGGGACTGGAGACCAGGACATCATCAAGATAAAAAAGGACACAGACTTCGAGAAGATCGCGAAAGATGTGATTCGTAGTAGACTGGAAGGTTGTTCGGGCATTTGTGAGGCCAAAAAGCATCACAAGGAACTCGTAGTGCCCGAAGCGAGAGCGGAAGGCAGTCTTATGAGTATCTTCTTCGTGAATGCGGATCTGATGGAAACCACTGCGGAGGTCAATCTTGGTGACATATTTGGCTCCATGGAGGGGCAGTGGATACTTGTTCTTGATCGTGATACGGTTCAAGGCGCGGTGGTTTGTGCACATGCGGAGTTCAGAGGTGTCGTTTTTCTTGACGAAGGGACAACTGGTACCAAAGGGTGATGAGCTAGGCTTAATGAATCCTTTTTCAAGGAGTTCATTGAGTTGTCGCTTCATTTCCTCGGACGCTCGAGGATGGAGAGTTGGTATGCTGGCCGACAGGGAGGAGTGTGGCTGTGTCGGCCGGGTTCCAGATCGATGGTGTGAGAGACGCCACGATCGGGGAGTAGACCGGCGGGCAAGGACTCGGGAAAGACGCCCTTGAGCTCCGTGAGGAGGGATGTGATGCATGGGTCGGAAGGAGGGGCTTCGTTTGGCTTGTCCATTGGAAGCAGGTCCTCGGGACGCTCACGATCAATGACGAGGAAATAGTAGGCGGAGTCGGGATATTGGCAGGTCATGTGGAGGAACTGATGAGGGGAGAAGGGGGGTGGGGTAGTAGGAGGAAGAAGGTAAGGGATGTCAAGAGTAGTGTCAGAAGATGTAGTAAGGCGGAAGAATGATGAATGGAATGAGTAGGGCATGTAATGGTCGAGCCAAGGGGTTCCTAGGACGATGTCGCACATGAGGTGCATTTGAAGGAGATCTGATTGCGAAGAGGACCTACAGTCATGGTGATCTCTGGAACAATGTGATCGACAACGACGGGTGAGTCTTTGTCCCCTAGTCGGATAGTAATCGGGGAGTCGAAGCCAGTAGAAGAGAGACCGGCTTTGCGGACACAGGCGTCGGTGATGAAGTTGTCAGTGACACCTATATCAAGGAAGGCATGAAACTTCATCGTAGTTGCACTAAGAGAGACGAAGACAAACTTGAGCTGGAATTGAGCGATTCCGGCACAAGCAGAGGAGATCATGGTGTTGAGGGGGCATTGCTCCAGGCCTAGTCTAACAAGCCGGCCGTGTTGGGCTTGTTCCTTAACAACATCAAAGAAGGTAACGAAAGAGGGGTTGGGGAGGAGGGTGGAAGAGCATGAGGCAGTGATGATCTCGTCTGGCAAGGTAGAGGATGGTGCCGGTGAAGAAAGGTGCACGCTGAGGTCAAGGGTACAGAGGTCATGTTGAGGAGGGGCGAGGTCCCACGGCGGCTGAAGGAATGAATGTCGCAGGTTTTGCTCACGTGGCGAGTGAACTGGCCGGCGTTGAGGCAGTTGGTTTGCTGGTGTCCAAGCTGCCGGCAACGGAAGCAGCCATTGTTTTCCTGCAAGTAGGCGCGTTACTCGGTTGTGAGTTTCTTGAGAAGGGGTGGGTGGGTGGAGGAAGATGGTCGAGCCATGCGGTCCTTGCGTTCCATACGTAAGAACTGGATGGTGTTGAGTTCCTCCGAACTGAGGGACACCAGGGACGAAGAGTCGAAGATGGTGTTGGGCTCAACGAGAGGGGCTGTGAACTCGTCCGAGGAAGCGGTGGAGGTGGTGTCTTCGAAGGTGACGTTGTGAAAGAAGCGAGGGCGGGAAGGGGCCGATGTGAGTGTGGCCTTGTAGGGGGAGAGGAGGCGGCCAATTTGGAGGGCACGAGTGAGGAGGTCGGCGAGGGTCATGGAGGGCTCGTGGACAAGGGCTGCTGCTAGGTCCTTGCGGCATACCCGCCTGACTCGGGAGATGAATGCGGTGTTGCTGATGACGTCGATGGGGATGCGCTGGCGAAGCGAGCGGACATATTGAACAAAACGATCGGTTGGCTCGTTTTGGTGGAGCCGACAGAATTGGTCGACGTAGTCGTCAACCGTTTTCTCTGGACGAAAGGTGGAGGTGATCATGGTGGCCCACTCAAGGAAGGAGCGAGGTGGAAGACTAACACGATGGCGGTTGGACATTTCTGTGTACCACCAGCGAGCGGCGTTGTCAAGGAGTTTGGTGCCGGCGATGGGGAACCAGTGGATGACGGGAACGTTGTGGAGGGAGAAGGCTTGTTGGAGTTTGGTGAGAAAGAGGGGTTGGTGGGAATGAGTGTTTGGGGGAAGTAGTGGACGAGCGGGATACAGAGCTTGTGGCGTGGGAGTGATCTGGGTATAGGTGGGGAGGGTGGAGGTGAATCAGGTGATGGTGGACGAAGTCAAGAGAGGTTTTGATTGGGGGGGGACGGTCGACGACTGTGTGACGGTGGGGGTTGTTGTCTTGGGCGAGGGGGGAGGTGGGATGACCGTTTAAGACTACCGCACACTTGTTTCATAGCTTTCAATTGAGCTGCAGAACCTACACGACTTACATACAATCCTACATTAATAGCAGGTCGGATTCCACGATAAAACAGTTCTGTTTCCAAAAAGATTTGTCCGTCCGTAATGGAGATTAAATTGGTACATGGATGACATGCTGGCAAAGAGAGTGGTGGATGTGGAGGAGAAGGTAGTAGATGTAGATGTGGAGGCGGAGGGTGGGGGAAGGGTGATGGACATCAAAGTGGAGGAGGGGGCCATGGTGGTGATGACCTGGATGGTGGGGGAGGCCTGTCGTTGTTCGACGGTGGTTATCCGGTCGGAAAGGCCGGAGAGGGACGCTTGGAGGGAGTCGAGGGTGGCCTTCATGGAGGTCATGAGGGAGAAGAGGGTGGAAGAGTCAGCGAGGGCCTCCTGGGCGTCAGCCTGTTTGCCAGTAAGTTTGCGAAGGAGGCTATCGACGGACTTGGTGTTGATGGAGGTCATGTTGATGCTAGATTCTTTGGCCATCGCGAAGGAAACGGCCGGGGTGGTGGCGGTTGCTGGAGAAGCGGGCGGTGATGAGGTGGAGGCAGCTGCAGCAGCGGAGCACTGAGAGTTCTTGGTTTTGCGTGTCCCGCAGAGAGCGGGGGAGGGGGGGGGGGGGGGTTGAAGGCTTTTAATTACAAAATGAAGAGAATTTTGGAAGTTTTATTGAAAAATGAAGGGGAAAAAAAAAGGGAAAGAATTGATTCCGAACAATGGAAATTTTCAAGAATAATTGATAAATGAAAAAAACTTAAAAAAGATATTTAAATCATATTTTGCATGAATTTTACAAAAGGAAAATGTTAGAATTTTGAAAAAAAAGATAATTAATTCCGGATAAAAAGATTAACTCCGACGTGGATTAAATGAATTTATTGGAAAATAATTGATGGGTTCAGCAATACATTTGACAAGAAAAATTTGCAAAAACGAATTAATTAACTTTAAACTTTGACGTATTTTCGGATTTAAAAAAAAATCAACAAAAAAGACTTAATTAAAAGGTATTGTCGGATTTCAAAAAAGAAATTTCAAAAAAGAATCAATTAATTCTAAAGTATTCCGGGAGAAAAAAATCCGAAAAAGAATTAATTAATTTTAAAGGATCTTCGAGTTGCAATAAATTTTTAAAAGAATAATTTGCAAGGAATATGAGAGTGAGGGATATACATAAAACCAAGTTGCGAAATCACACAGCTGAACAAGTAGTCGTATCCCAAGCAGAGAGTACAAATGCACTGAGAAAACCATCCATATAGAGGAATACAATGAATTTGAATGAAATAATGAGCCAATGTTCAAGCCCGTAGGCCACACCAACACAGTATCCAAAGTCGCTCTGCTCTGTCTGGCGTTCAGCGCCCAGCCTACTCTACCAGACTATCCTACCTACAGCTGGTTCACGCAACAGGATCACTTCGACTCACGAGGAACAATGCACATGACTGCCAACACCATCGCCGACCTCTCTTCATGTACCAGGTACGTATCTCGTCACCCTCAATCAGACCTTGATTACCCCACACAGCGCCTCCTTCCCTGAACACCACCCGATCATCGGCTGTACCCCCCCGGCGCCCAGCAGCCTGGCTATGGCCGCCAGCGCCCCGCTGCCCTGCAGCGCCCCACAACACCTCTCGCGCCCCGTCAGCGCCCTTGGCAGCAGCGCAGCATCAAGCGATAGCGCAGCAGCACTTCCGCAATGCCAGCGCTGGCCAGAATGCCTGGCCTGGGCTGCTTCCTTCCTTTTGTGGAAGTGGCAGCCTCCTGGATGCTGCGTGTGTCCTGGCTGGAAGCTTCCAGTAGCTTCCGGTTGGGTCCCAGACCTTGCGCCCAGGCTCGAGACTACAGTTGAGGGCTTGGACCCTTTGCAGTTAGGCACGGTCTGAGTCTCCGGACTTGGACTGTTTGCTGCATCTGTGCAGGGCTCCCCGGCAGGTGCGTTGGCACTACTGCTTTTGCGAAGACCGAAGGCCTGATTCCCAATATATCGGCCCTGCTTTGTGTATGTGTGCCCAGGCGCAACTGTCAAGGCCTGGGCTAACTGTATGACGCAGCAATGTGAGGCTCACGCGTCTTCCCAACCAACTGGGGTGCTGCGAGAGCCTGAATACCCACATATGGAAATGTTGAATTTTGCCTTTGACAAATATTCAGGCCCGCCTTCACTTAGGGCGGGCACTTGGCTTGCTGGGGGCCTTGGCCCAGAACAATGTGATGTCTGATAGGGCCCTTGAGGGCTTGTTCCTCACAAATGTTCTGAGGATTTTGAGTAGGGGCGTTGTAAATAGCTCAAGGAATTTAAGTTGGTAGCTAATCTGTTAGAATTTTAATTGAGCTTCAAGATAACTTAGGAAGTTGGTAGCTAATCTGTTAGAATTTTAATTGAGCTTCAAGATAACTTTGGAAGAGTTCTCTCGGGACATGGGACGCTGGACCCGGTTTCCAGCTTAAGCCTATGCTGGGTATTGGCCCCAATTTTTCSWC
>BFEA01000752.1:73977-88738 GCA_003427395.1 Chara braunii | reverse complement strand
GGACTGACGCTCCCCAGAATGGAAATGGAGCCAGGGCCATAAGGACCTGTTTCAAAAAAAAAAAGAAAAAAAAAAAAGGAACCGGACTGATGCTCCCCAGAATGGAAATGGAGCCAGGGCCATAAGGACCTGTTAAAAAGAAAATCATAATAAAAAAAAATTGTAGCTTCTCACTCTTTCTTGATTCTATGTGTGGTGGTGCATGGCCGTTCTTAGTTTGTGGAGTGATTTGTCTGCCACTGTCTGGTGTCTGGTTAATTCCGTAAAAAAAAGGAGTCGAGGTGATCGTTTTTTTTTTGTTTTTTTTTTTTTTAAACAGAACCTTAGGGCTCTGGCTCCTTTTCCATTCTGGGGAGCATCAGTCCGGTCCCTATTCCCCCGGCAGGTCAAAAGAAATACAATGAGCACTCACACACGCTCCTCCTCCTTATGGTGGGGAGGTCCCAAGGACGGCATTGATTACTTCCGGTAGGAAGGATGTACCCGACTTCACCCCTGCCTAAGTTAGCCTGTTCTACTTCTATTCCTCCTTTGTTGTTCCGCTGTCCTCTTTGTTCTGATGTTTGCAGTTTATCTACTTGGGATTTCTCCAGACTGTTCCTCTCAGCTGTTTAGCTGTCAGATGCTCGTTATTTGCTGGAACTGATGGTATGTGCAAGGAACATGAATGTGGACGAAGCACAGAAATCCAAATTGCAAAATCACACTGAAGTCCAGGTAGTCAAAGCAGAAGAATCGTGAGTCAATGTCCAAGCCCAATCGGGCAACACCAACAGCATAACCCAATGTAGCTCTCTCTCTTGAATGGCGCCAGGCGCCCTACCTACTCTACAGCCTGGAAGCGACCAGCAAGTGATGACGTCAACACCAATGCCGACCTCCTCTCCACCAGGTACGTCTCCCTGGTTATCCCACACAGCGCCCTTCACCTCCGAAGAACCACCTTCGCCCTTACCTCCCTCTGCGCCCACAGGCAGCCCGGCTATGGCCGCCAGCGCCCTGCGCCATAGCCAGCGCCCTGCGCCCAGGCTGCACTCTACCGCTTAGCGCTAGCCTGCCTCTCTCAGCCACTGCGCAGCGCATGTGCTAGCGCTACAATGCAGCTGCGTGGCCGCCATGCCTGCATTGGCCAAGATGCTTGCCCACTCGCCCTCTCTGCCTATATGTCAGTGTTGCGTGTGGGCAGCCTCCCTTGAGCCTGCGCCTGGGCCCCAGTACCTGTACCCAGGCCCAATGCGGTTGGGGCCCAGGAGATGCAGTTGCGCCTCTTTCATCGAGGCCTGCGTCCAGATTCAGGTAGTGGACCGGTTTCCCATTGGCATCTTCGGCCTCTATATCCAGCATGCATTGTCGGCCTCACGTTTATGTGCCCAGGGCCTAACCAATTCTGAGGCCCTGGGATTTCTGCATTAGCAGAGATCCGATTCTCGGTGCACTCCAACCAACTGGCGTGCGGCAACTGTATGGACCCCACTTCAAGAAATGTTTGAACAAAGGGCTCTCGTTGATTTGCTGGCCCGCCTTCACTTAGGGCGGGCACGAGGCTTGCTGGGGGCCTTAGCCCAAAACATGTTCATCACGGCAAGGCCCCTTTGAGGGCTCAATCCTCACATTCCATCCCCCTTAGCTTCGAAAGTCCGCTGAGATGCTTACTTCGCAGGTGCCTTCCCTTTTAACATCCTCTCATATTCTGCCACCACTTGAGGAGCTGTGTCAATCAGTTCCTCTCTGGTGAACCACCGATCTTCTTTGGGATCCGTATGATGCCTGAATCTGATGCGATATTCTCTCTTGGGTTTGGGAGGTCTTCCTCTACCCAGTGGCTTTGGAACAGGCGTGTCTCTGTGATCCACAATGTCGTCGATGTCCACTTGGCCATCCATGGTTGGGGGCAGCATCGATCCCCTTGAAGGGAATTGATCTGTCTCAGCGAAAGGTGCAAGCTTTGAGGCATGAAAGACAGGGTGAGTGCGCAGGTGACCAGGGATACGTATAACATAGGTAGGACCATCCATCTCATCCCCAACTATATCCAGGACTTCCCAAGGACCAAAATACTGAGGCATCAGTTTTCGAGAGATACCGAATTCCTGTCCTAACTCACTAGCCTTGACCCAGACACGTTCCCCTACTTGAAATGAGGACTGTCGACGATGTTTGTTCTCAAAAGCAATCATTGCTTGCTGAGGTTTCCTGATGTGCTCGACAGCTTGCTGCAGCAACTTCTCATATTGCACACCATACTCAAGTGTGCCCGGAGTTGCAGAGGATCGGTTTTCAGGTAGGAGGAAGTCCAGAGCTGATCTAGGCTTCCATCCCAAGTGCAGCTGATTAGGACTAACGCCGGTACTGCTCTGTACAGCGTTGTTGTACAGGCTGGCAATGAGGGGCAACTTCTCATCCCAGTCATCCTGGCTGGGCTTGATGTAATGCCTCAGCAGGTGTTGTACAACTCTGTTCATCTGCTCGGCCTGTCCGTTGGCTTCGGGATGATTTCCTGAAGTCATCTGAAGATGACTGCCCATCTGTTCAACAGTCTTCTTCCACAACTCACTTGTGAAGCGGACGTCTCTGTGACTGACGATTGACTTCGGTAGTCCAAAATCACGCACCCAGTTGTCCATAAACAACTTGATGACGTGTTCAGTCCTTGCGGTCTCTGGCATGGCAATTAGTTTAGCGTACTTGGTGAATCGGTCTATGATGACAAAGATGTGCCTCTTGCCACTCCTACTGGTCACCAGGGTGTCCATGAAGTCCATGGAAACACCCTGTCCCGGACCAGCGGGGATAGGTAAGGGCTTCAGCAACCCAAGCGRTGCTTGAGTTCGCGGCTTGTCCCGCTGACAGACCTGACAGGTCTCCACATACTTCTTTGCATCTTCAAGCATTCTGGGCCACCAAAATCGCTGTACTAGATTGACACTTGTTTTTTTGTAGCCAAAGTGTCCGGTTGTGTCATGACATTCTCCTAAGAATAAACTACGCAAACGTTCACTAGATGGGACAACTAACCTTCTAAATCCGGCCTTATCAAGAAAGAGAAGCCCGTCCACCATCACAAATTTATCTTTTGTGGCCTTGTCTTTTGCCTGAAGTTTGCGTATGATGTCCATCGTGACAGGGTCTTCCTGATAGGCTCCCACCAACGATTGAGTTAGTTCTTCAGATACACCAAACTCAGAAACTAGCGCCCCTAGGTAGTCTGCCCTACGTGATAGCGCATCTGCAACCTTGTTGTACTCTCCCTTCAGATACGCTAGCTTGAAGTCATACTGATCTATGACCTCAATCCAGCGCTTGAGTGCATCAGAAAGAGTCGGTTGAGTCTTGATCCATTTAAGGGTCTGATGGTCAGTTTTCAAATAGAAAAACCGTCCCAACAGGAAGTGCCTCCAATGGACAAGTGTTTTATAGAGAGCATAGAGTTCCCTTTCATAGGTGGACTTTGTCAGTTTCTTAGATGGTATTTTTTTGCTCATATACTCAATCGGTCTCAACTTATTCCCATCCTGCTGAGCCAGCACTACGCCAATGTCGTATTGGCTTGCGTCAGTGGTTACAATGAATGGCTTCTGCGGATCGGGCACCATGAGAACCTCATGATTCATGAGTGCATGCTTCAATCGTTTGAAAGCAGCCTCGCACTCATCACTCCAGTCCCACGGCGTGTCAAGTCGAGTTAGATCAGTCAAAGGAGAGGCGATTGTGGAATAGTTCTTTACGAAATTTCTATAGTAGTCGCACATTCCTAAGAAAGATCTGACCTCAGTGACAGTCTGAGGTCGTGGCCAGTCCCTGATACTAGCCACCTTCGCATCTTCCGGCCTAATACCTTCCGCGGATACTTCATGACCCAAGTATAAGATCTTAGTGCGTCCAAACTCACATTTCTCTAGCTTGACCTTATACTTATGTTGTCGCAGGAGTGAAAGTACAGTCTTAACGTGTTGTGCATGCTCCTCGACAGACTTACTAAAGATAAGAATATCGTGAAGGTAGACAACGACAAACTTATCTAAGTGGTCATGGAAGATCCTATTCATGGCATGCTGGAATGTACCCGGCGCATTGCAAAGGCCAAAGGGCATCACTACAAACTCATACAGACCGTATCTGGTCTGAAAAGCAGTCTTGTGCTGATCCTCAGGTCTTATTGCAATTTGATGGTAGCCGGACTTTAAGTCTATCTTGCTATAGTATTTACATCCCTGCACCCTATCCAATAGGTCGTCTATGCGAGGTAGAGGCTCTGCGTTTTTCACTGTGATGGCATTGAGGCCTCTGTAATCAATGCACATCCTCAATGTACCCCCCTTCTTCGGTACAAATAGCACTGGAGATCCGAAGGGGGAAGTACTCGGCCGGATCCATCCCTTTTCTGTCAGCTCTTTCAGTTGTCACCGAAGTTATCCAACTCGGCTGGAGCCATCCTATAGATCCTATCTCTAGGGGTGTTTTAACGGCCTCCCCTTTCTCAGAGACATACACTAGGTACATACCCTCCTCTTGGTTCTGTTTATAGTAGTTATAGAACGTTGATGCACACAAGCAGCCATAGGTATCGATTATACTACTGGCTTTAAACTTAGTCAGTCTCACTGTCCTTCCGTCAGGCAACTTATGCTTTAGCACCTTCTTGTCCCAGTCAAACTGGGGCTTGGCAACCTCAAGGTAGTACATTCCTAACAACATGTCAAATGGTAAGTCGTCGCTAACTAGGAACGAAATCTTGTGATTAAGTTCCCCTCCTCCATAGGAGAAGGTACATACTACATCCTTGATATAGTCTGTGACAACCATGCGCTCCTTATTGGCCAAAGTAGATGCTACTGGTCTACTAAGGTGCTGTACCCAGTCCTTTAGGTGCAGCCTTTCCAAACAGTCGCGACTTATGTAATTCCGTGTGGAGCCGATGTCTATGAAGGCACCACATTTGCAGTCTCCTACAGCAACTTCCACAACGAAATGTTCCCCTCTAGGACCTCTTCTGAGTGCCACCCAAGATTCGCGAGGGTCCTTGTTTGACCACTCACTTTCTAAATCTTCTAAGGCATCAGACACATCCAACGTATAGAGCATAGTTTGGTCTGGATGAGTCTGCAGGGTGACTAAAGAGTCATTAGCTATGGCCTTCTCATGGGGAGGGTATCTGGCCCACTTCACCATGAGTAGAAGCAGCTAAAACTTCCACCGGCCTCACATGTTTTCCGAGCTAGAAGCCTGGGAAGAAGGTACCCCTCCCTTAGGGGGTATCTTCTGCGTGACCTTTGCGTTCTTGCACTTGTACTGGATGTGCCCGTATTCACCACAGTTGATGCAAGCACCACGCACTCTACGGCCCCGCCACACTTCTTGATCAAGACCTGCCTTGACCCAATCAGCAACTTTGGTCTGGTTGGAAGCGACCTGCCCTTGACTCTTTTGATGGCCCTTCCCTCGGCCACCTGCCTTAGTCTTTACAACTGCGGCGAGGGTGCTACCCTCAGCGGTCTCCTCGCCGTCGTACTTTGTACTGTCCAACAGGTCTGAAAGCTCCTCGATCTCAGTTTGGGTCCCATCAGACTCAACCATCATCAACCGACTCCCCTTCTTTTTCCACTCCTGTGGACTCTTGTTCTTCCTCCCGTCTACTGGAGTAGGCTGAGCACTTCCTAGAGTAGCCTCTAAATCTAAGGCCTTTCTAGAGAAGGTCTCAAAGGAATGATACTCAAAGCGAGCCTCGCTGGCCAGCAAATTTATGAGATTCTCTGGGAGACATCTCACAAACATGGTCAATAAGACCTGGTCATCGTAGCGTATGTCGGGAACGACGATGAGGCTCTCTACGGTAGACGTTAGCTCTCTAACTAAATTGTACTTTCGTTGGTCTAGTCTGAGTATCGCATCAGTGGCAATTTGTGCCTGTTGTGGATTATGCCTGCGAGCTTCTACCATGTCTAAGAACTCTTCTAACGTTAGGGTCTTAGCCCAGTTCGCCATGCGTCGTCCGTACCCGGCCTTTGCTACTAATCCATCCAGCCATTTGGCTGCCTTACCCTCAAGGTAAGATGGGGCCGGTTTCATAGGGGTCTTTGGGTACCATTGACCTTGCTGCTGTCCCTGTTGAGGAACAGGTTGTTGCGGTGATGGTGTAGCTATCACCGCTGACCCAGAAGAAGAAGACGCAACAGTCTGTGCGGCTGCTGCAGACATACCACTTGGTTGTGTGCCAGCTTGTACCGGAAAGGGGCCTGACATCGTCGTTAACGGTAACGGCGACTGTGCTGCTGGCCTAAATCCCGGCCTTTGCAAAAGGTCCAAGATCTGGTCCAAAGAGTTCTGCATGAAGTCCAGTCTGCTGTCCACATGCGCATGCAGCGACAGTACGCTGTTCTTCAATACTTTCATTTGGTCAGTCATGGCTGACTCATCCAAACCCTCTAATGCAGCTTTGTCTGCCTCTAACGTATCAAGCCTGGTTGTTCTGTTTTTTATCTCCCTTTCTCTATCCGTTGCTTGTTTCAGTTCCCTCTCTAACCGTGCGCGGATCCTTTCGACTTGCTGGAGCTCTTGAAGCTCCCTTCCGCGTGGGGTCAACGGGCTGAACTGCGAGCCCGCCATTTGACTTGAGGACTGACCAGAACCTACAGATCCGGAAGTACCCGGGGACCCAGGGGGCATTCCCAACTAAGTCCCAGACGAGGATGCAGCAGAGGATGCTGCTGCGGTAGCCATTGCTGCTGCGCTGGCTGCTGCTGCAGCCTGTTCCCTTGCTGCGGTGTTTGCTGCCTCCCTCGCTGCTGCGAGAACACGGGCTCTACGTTCGGCACGAAGCCGTCCTTCGTCTCCCGGTTGTAAGGTCTGAAACACGTGCGGGACCCTAAGTGATCTCGAACGTGTCAGTCTCGCATCGTCAACTCTACCCTCATCGGTGTCTGACCCACTCATCAGTTAGGCAAACACTATCCGCACTAGAACTCCCTGTTGGAGTCCTACCACAGCATGTGTCTGACCGACACCTAATTTTCTAAAATATAATTGTGTCCGACAGGTCCTCTACTTGACCGATCAAGTGGCAGCCTACAACATTCACAAAAGACTGTCAACATAGTTTAGTTCTATCATGATTAGTTCACTTACAGAAGCTTTGCACAGAACTGGCTATGGTAGTATACAACATTCTTATACTAAACTGTCTGTGAGGTGTTAGCAGTCTGTCAACCAACTAATCAACAATAAAACCAGACTATGTTGCAGATGTATGAACAGTGGATATAGTTGTGTTTACAGTTGAGCACCAATTAGAACCTACCCTCCCCTCAATCCAACATACCGATGAGCATCAAGATCAGCAGTGTCATAGGTGTGCAATGTCGGCCCACCCCTGTGCCCCAGGTGCATGCTTATCCTCGCGTGCAACGAGCCGTACGTGCGAATGATCTGGCTGATCAAGAGGCCTATTTAAGGACTGCCCCCAAGGTCGATCAGGAATTATTTAACGTCGCAATCAGGACGACGATCACAGCCACTATCAGATCGGAACCGCAACCAGAAATGTTTATAGACGGTCTGGAAGCGTCTGCAATAGCTTGTTCAGTCCGCACACCCCTCTATCAGCGCAGCAAAGTGCCCTCATGGACAAAGCAGCCATCGCATGCGTGTACTAATCCCATTGGGTTGGCATGGTGACCGTGACCCATGTGCTTCGACCAGGGCCCTTCAGAGGCACCTCCCTTCTCCTTCCAGATGCTTCACCGGGAAGACTGTCGTCTCTCAAGGTAGCGCGCACACGACACCTCACCAAAAGAGAGGACTCTCAAGTTGGACTCACTTCCTCGCGGTAAGAAGAAATTGAGAGAGTAGATAAGGTAAGGGAACAACATACCTGGAGATAGCTGCCCCCAACCACAGATTTCTCACCAATTGAGCTGAGTGTGCATTTGATGACCGGTCGTAGCCTCGGTACCACCCACAACGCAATGCAGTGCCACCTCAGCCAAATGCCACATCAGCATGCTCTCATCACCAATCATACATTCCGCCGTCACCACGGCATCCCAAGCCGTATAGCCTTCCGACGCACACCTCTCTACCCAGGTCGTGCGCCTAATATGGCCTGATGTCACAAGAACCAACTGCGAAGAAGCATCGTCAACGCACCAAGTCTGTATAACGCCAGCGCACCAAGGTAAGTGGCGAATCGAACCAGCTCTGATACCAAAATGCAAGGAACATGAATGTGGACGAAGCACAGAAATCCAAATTGCAATATCACACCGAAGTCCAAGTAGTCAAAGCAAGAGCAGATAGTACAATGGAACCGAGTAACCATCCATTTGAGAACGATACATAAGAATCGTGAGTCAATGTCCAAGCCCAATCGGGCAACACCAACAGCATAACCCAATGTAGTTCTCTCTCTTGAATGGCGCCAGGCGCCCTACCTACTCTACAGCCTGGAAGCAACCAGACAACTTGACGACCAGCAAGTGATGACGTCAACACCAATGCCGACCTCCTCTCCACCAGGTACGTCTCTCCCTTCACCCTCACTCTCCGTTGTTATCCCACACAGCGGCCTTCACCTCCGAAGAACCACCTTCGCCCTCACCTCCCTCTGCGCCCACAGGCATCCCGGCTATGGCCGCCAGCGCCCTGCGCCCAGGCTGCACTCTACCGCTTAGCGCTAGCCTGCCTCTCTCAGCCACTGCACAGCGCATGTGCTAGCGCTACAATGCAGCAGCGTGGCCGCTATGCCTGCATTGGCCAAGATGCTTGCCCACTCGCCCTCTCTGCCTATATGCCAGTGTTGCGTGTGGGCGGTCTCCCTTGAGCCTGCGCCTGGGCCCCAGTACCTGTACCCCGGCCCAATGCGGTTGGGGCCCAGGAGATGCAGTTGCGCCTCTTTCATCGAGGCCTGCGTCCAGATTCAGGTAGTGGACCGGTTTCACACTGGCATTTTCGGCCTCTATATCCAGCATGCATTGTCGGCCTCACGTTTATGTGCCCAGGGCCTAACCAATTCCGAGGCCCTGGGATTTCTGCATTTGCAGAGATCCGATACTCAGTGCACTCCAACCAACTGGTGTGCGGCAACTGTATGGACCCCACTTCGAGAAATGTTTGAACAAAGGGCTCTCGTTGATTTGCTGGCCCGCCTTCACTTAGGGCGGGCACGAGGCTTGCTGGGGGCCTTAGCCCAGAACATGTTCATCACGGCAAGGCCCCTTTGAGGGCTCAATCCTCACATATGGCTTTCTGCTGTAGTCTTTGCTAAAACCCTTAACCCTATCGGGCTTTTGTCGAGATTCTAGCCCTTATCTTAGCCTCTGGCCTGTAAAAAGTTTTACTCCGTCCTTCGATGTCTAGCTAGGTACACTAAACTGCTCTGGCCAACTATTCTGGAAACCAGGTGATAAGTTATTTTTTGGGGGTGATGGAGAAGGGGATGATTGAGTTGATGAAAATATGGGAGGAGTTAGATCGGATATTTGACATTTAGGGATTGTTATAGGCGTTGTAATATTGTAAGTGTAAGAGGAGTTGGGTTGCACCGTCGCAGTGGCTGTGGACTAGTCTTTTTTTTTTTTTTTTTTTTTTAAACAGGTCCTTATGGCCCTCGCTGCATATCCATTCTGGGGAGAGTCAGTCCGGTTCCTATTCCACCGGCAAGTCAAAAAAATAACAATACCAACAGACTCACGCTTCCTTCCATCTGGCCGAAGGATTCCTGATCAGCATTGATTGCTCCAGTAGTGTGGAGGATTAACTGTCAGCTTGCCTTGCTTCCACCTTTCCTCTCAGGTCTATCTAACTAGGATCTGTCATATTTATCTCGAAGCACAAGAAAGGGACAAGCAAAGGGACACACAGTCCTCACACTTTTCCGCACTTGTAGGTTTACAACCTCCTGCTATGATACTTATGTGGCCTGTGATGGAGCTTGCTGGATTCTCTGTCTTCTCAGACCCACTTCTGAATTGCGTCATTCCTTCCAACATATGCGGAAGTCTTTTATTTCTGCTACCTTGCCGCCTGCCAGCCATATCTTTGTAAATTTCTTCGTTCTTCTCAGCAGCTGATCCAAATCATCCGTCATGGATTGTCTTGTCTTCTGCCACTTGCACAAAATCTCTGCCTGAATTAGTGTCCTTGTCTCTGCCCAAACTTTCTCCCTTGGTGTTGATATCCCTTGCGATGGTTCTGCTGCACCTGTCCTTCCATATAGACCACAGTGTTATTTTTCTGATCATCCCAAACCGTATCCTTTCAGACTTGTGGAACTGAGCTGGAATGTTAGTCCAGAGGAGGAGTTGAATGGGGTGCTCGGGGAGGGGAGTCGGGAAAAGGGAAGCCCATTGGTCTGATGCCCTGGCCCAATACTCCGTCGCTTCTCTACACCTTATTAGACAGTGTATGATGTCTTCAGGTTCATTTTCCGGCCATACTACGCATAGGTCAGAGCTATTGGGGTTCTTGTGTCTTCTTCTGATATGTAGCCATTGGTTGACAGGTAACGCTATGTATGAGATAAGCCATTGGAGGCTTCTAATCTTGACTGGTCGGATTGATTTGAACTTCTTCCATGGTATCTGTGATATCTGGGTAGCTTCCTGACCAATCAACTTCGTCCATCTATTTTTGATTGTGGGATCTGGATTCTGGATCCTTGGTTTTACTTAGGAGGTTGTAACCCAGTTTAACTGTATAATCATGGACAAGTATATTGGTTCTTAGGTTTTTGCTTCTTCCTGGTGTCCAGGCCCATTCCGCTGGGTCGAACTCCAAGTCCTAAATTGCTGTATCCATTCTGAATATCGTTTTTGGCCATTGCCCCAGTACTCTTACTTCCTGAGCACAAAGTTGTTTAGAACTATTCTTTCTACCCCATCATTCAGAATGGATGATAGCCCTTGAGTTGAATGAATGATCGGAAAAGAGGTGAACACAGGCAGAGTGTCTGAACCCTGGTGATTATGGGAGCATTGGTAGGCCCTCGAAGGAGGTGATTCCTGTACCAAGCCCCCCCACTCTCCTGGTTTCCATGTTGAGGCTTCGCTCAACAATTCTTTCCAACCATCCGGAATGCAGCGAATGACCATTTGCGGGTTTTCATCCCGTCGGTGACATCCCTTGAGCCGACAGGCGAGGTCCTGTTCTGTCACCCAGTCTCTTTTCTCCTCATCCCATATGTGGCAGACTTTCCAAACTCCATACCTTATCCATGACAGCCATCTTCTTCCTCTAGGTTTAAGGGTTCAAGGGTGGTCACTCGAGTCCTTCACCCAAGGATTACCAAACAGGGGTGTCTCAAAACCTCCTCTTTAGACTTGGGTCTGCCCACTTTTTTGGGCATGATTTCCCACCATATCCGTAGCAGGGCAGTAAGGTGTGGGAGGTCTAGCTTCATTTTCCCCCCTCCCTTTTCGTCGATACCTCCGGCCTGTATTTGGGCTCCATTCTTTGTTCATCACCCAGTAAAGGCCCGACACATTTGCTGGGGTGTCTACAGGGGCTAAATTCCTGATGCTGTCCAGAGCCAGTTTGTTCCATACCAATCCAGGTCTGGTGAGGAGTTTAACAATCCATTTAACTTCTAGGGCCTTTGTTTTTTGTTTGGGATCAATAATACCTAGACCTCCTTCGGCTGGTTTCCTCGTAATGTAGTACCAGGCTATTTTCGGTATGCAGTTCTCTTTGTTAGGATCGTCGGTCCATAAGTATGCTCTGGCTTTGCGGTTGAGAGCCTTGATTGTATGGTCCGGTACTGTCCAAATTGATGATATGTACCACATCATCGAGAAGATTGATGTGTTGATGGTCAGTGCACGACCCAGCAAGGACAAGAACGTATTTCCCCATCTACCCAGTTTGTTGATTTGGTTAGTGAGTAAGTTCTGCTCCATTTGGGGGGCGAATCCATCTTTTGTCACTAGTATACATAGATATCGTGTGGGTGTCACAGGTTCCTCCCACGTCATCGCCGCTTCAGGGCCCTGGAGCTGAGGGATGTCCTCATCAGACAACCACCAACCGATTGTTTTCTTCCAGTTAATTTTCATTTCAGATGCTAGTCTGAAGGCCTCCATAGCTCTAACCAGCACACTGAAGGAAGAGTTGGACGCTCGAATGAGAACCATAAGATCATCTGCAAACATTATTACCGTCGGGAATTGCAAGTGTCGAGTGGTGCCCACGTTGACCTCTGGTAACCTGTGAATGAAAGCGTCTTTGCGCAAAAATGAGTCTATAGCCTCCATCACAAACAGAAAAATTGGCGGGGCTAGAGGGTCTCCCTGGCGAACCGACCGTGAGATCGGATAACATGCTGATAGCAAGCCATTGACTTGGACACAACCCGTGGCATCATTGTACAGAATGCGCACCCACTTTCTGAAATTTGGGCCCACTCCCATCTTCTCCATACTTGCGTTGAGAAAAGCCCAATTAACCTGATCATAGGCCTTCTCGAAGTCGAAGAAGAGGATTGTTGTGTTTATCCTTTTCTCTCTGACCTTTTTGGCTGCTTCGTTAAGCATAAGTACGTTGTCCAGTATATACCTCTCGGCAATGAAACCTGTTTGGTCAATGTGGAAGCATTTGTCTGTCAGATCTAAGATTCGAAAGCCTAAAGCTTTGCCTAGAATCTTGTAAGGGAGAGTCAGTGGCGAGATTGGTCTGTAGTTCCTTATGTCTTCCTTCTCCCCTTTCTTGTACAAAAGTGTAACTACACTACTACTCATCAGGCTTAAACCGCCCTTAGACCAACTGTCGTTGTAGAAATTCAGCAAATCACCCCCTAAGAGTGGCCAAAACTTTTCCCAGAATTCTTTTGTCAATCCATCTATGTCTGGTGATTTATTGTTATTCATGCTTTGAACTACGACTTGTAGTTTGTCTATCGTGATCGGTCTATCAAGAAATTGTGTTTGTTCTAGAGAGATCGTTTTCTCTAAATATTGTTACATCCTGTCTCGTGCCTCTCTAGTGCTTGGAGGGGTAGGTGTGGGGGTCTTTGTGTGGTAGAGGTCCTCGTAGAATTCATTTGCTATGTTCAACGCTCCCACACTGTCTGTAGTTATTTCAGGTGTTGTTGTGAGAGTTCACAGGCCTTCGATTGAACTAGTCCTTGCATTGGCTTTTATTCTTGCGAAAAAGTGTTTGGACATTGACTCGCTCAGTTCGTATTCATTCATCCTTGCTCTCACTTACAGGCTTTTCAACTCCCACCATCTCCATATCGCCAGTTCTTCTCTCGCTTTTTTGAAGATGTCTCTGTAGAGCACAAAAGATGGATTGTCGATCAGGTTTATTTCTGATATCTTAAGAGCATTTTCCAATGCCTGTTTCCTTTGTTTTCTATCATTGGCTCGTTTCCTCGAAATTTTGGCCACTGTCTGAGATAGAGTGAGGTAGCTTTCTTGAAAGTTGAAACCATTCCCACCTCTCCTGATTCGATAGGTATCCTCGTCTCGAGTTCTGCCAACATTCTTGAACCCCCGCCTGAAAGGTCTTTCTCAAAAGGAGGGAGTTATTTAGCTTGTGAAAGTTGCTGACTCTCTTGATGAACTGTTCAAAGCTAAGGATGAGTTCAATTGGTTTGTGGTCTAGACCCGGTAAGGTGCCAGCGACATGATCTCCACACTTTTGGTTGAACCCATCATAGTTTATGATAGCAAGAAATAGTCAGTGAGGGAGAGAGCAGTATGTTGGGCATGGTTCTTTTTCACCAAAGTATAGGCTCTCTTCTCCGGATGCAGAGTACGGAAAGGTTCCACCAGATTGTGATCGACCATCAATTTTTGAATGGGGATTGCCTCCTGAGATGATTGGTTCGCCGATGATCTGGATATGTGATCCACGGATGGGTCTAAAGTTGCGTTCCAATCTCGTGCTAGAATACATGGTGTCAATGGTGTGATCAGTCTACCTATGTTCGTCATAAAGGCCGCTCTTTCTGTCGCGTTGTTGGGTGCATAGACGTTTATAAATATGAATTCTTTGTCCGTCCATTTAAGGTCCATGAAGCACCATCTTCCCCCTTTTGTGTCAGCCTCCATGGCCATTTCAGACCTCGCCTTGTAAAAGCGGGATGATTTAGGTATGAGAATGGTAGTTCCTTTTGTGTTGGAGGAGTTATCTGAGGACCAGATTTCATCCTTGACTCCTCCCCGTTTTCTTGTAAAGAATTGCCTGATTCTGTTGTGCTCCAACGAAAAGGTGAGGTGCGCTTCTTGCAGCGTTATGATGTCTGCAGGTTTGTTTGTGTAGTTCGTGATTCCTCTGACTATGTCGTTCATTTTCTCTTCGTTATCCAGAATGTTCCCCACACCGTTGATATTCCCAACTTCTGATGATTATTCCTTTTGTCTTCATGTCGACCTCACCTTCCTTTGTGTTTGCCGGCTGTCTGAAAACCTCCATTGTAGAGGGAATGGGAGGGAGATGTGGCTTGGGGCATGGTCAATATCACCCTAGGTAGTGGTCTAGTCGCTTGCATCCATTGCTGCTGAAATGTCACCCGGCGGGTCCTGCTGTGCCTTACCTACCGAGTCATCTATTTATATTCCCCCTCGGTATCGCTGCCTTCGTGTCCCAAGGGTAGGTCCGGCCTCAGGGCGTCCTCCTCTTCGTACCACTCATCCATATCCTCCTCAGACCCATCTTCCCTGTAGTATCTGTTTAGATCTACAACGAAGGCCCGCGACTCCGAGTCACTGTCCTCATTCAGAATGCCAGATCTCAAGAGGTCTGCTACTGAGGTCGCTAGTAATTCCGC
>BFEA01000752.1:54833-71432 GCA_003427395.1 Chara braunii | reverse complement strand
CAAACCGCCCCCAACACCCTCATTACCCTCCCCAATACCCCCTATACCTGCCCTATACCCCCCTATACCCCCCTATACCCCCTCTATACCTCCCGTATACTCCCACCCCAACCCCAAAAGTTTCTTAGCGGATTTGGGCTGTAGTCAGCAAGCGCAGTACAGCCCCCAACTCAGATTTGAAAAAAAAACAGTGGATGGTTGTTTTCTGACTGGTCGGCGGACCGCCGACTGGTCGGCCCCGATCGGTCGGGGCAAAACGGTCGGCGGTCCGGGTCGGCGGTCGGCGTGGGTGCAACCCTGCCGAGGGTTCTTTGTCCGTATAGTGCCAAACCCAGTCAGGATCATCCAGGTTGTCATCAAGCACCCAACCATCAGTCGACGATAAACCATGTGTCCGGGGCGTCCTCAACTTCCACCAGCATGTTTGGGTGAAGTTTCCGTTCTCTTTGTTGTGTTGGAAACTTTGGGCAGTTGGGATCTGTCCCCATGTGACCTCTCTCCCTGCATCTGAAGCAGATTGGTGATGCTTTGGTACAAATTCTAATTTCTTGCACCCTGATTTCAATCTGAAATTTCCAGGTGTGAGGGAAACCAGGGGGATCGTTCGTTTTGACCTCCAACAAGGCACTCATGGAGCCGCAGTGTGGTGCCAAAAAGTTCGGGGTTGGCAGTATCCATTTGAGAATTTTGTTCGCTGGATACCTCTCCAGTCTGTCCACCAACAGACCATGGAAACCCGGTTGAATATTATCAAATTGTGCCCAAAAATTATCTTTCATCAGAGTTTGTTTGTAGGACATAGTGAAGGTAGGATTATGTTTGTGGGCCGATTGTTTCTTCAATTTTGTTATCGTGCAGATGAAGCCGTTGCAGTTCCTAGACTGCATTTCGGTTGTGATCCGGGCATGATCTTCGTGATTAAAGATAACCATGATGTTGGTTCGACCCAGGTTCTGTAGGGAAAGGCTTCTCCAATGTGCTTGACTTTATCTTCGTTTTTTATTGTCGCTATAATCCATTTCCTTTTTTCCGTCAGCATGAGATCCGCTCCATTGCGAGCAAAGTTGAAAACCACACCATGTCTCTCATGCAAGTCGTCCAGTTCTGCCACCTTCCCATCGGGGTATTTCCTCACAATCACTTCTTCTTCCTTCCCTTCTGTCATTTGTTTCTCTGTAATTAGTTCTCCTTCCACTTTTGTTTTTTCAATCAGGAATTTTAAAGCTTCATTATCGATGATGTTCATTGTTGTCTTTCCCATTTTGTTGATAACGGGCCGCATGATTGTTGCTATGAAGTGCCTGTTTAAAAGGGGTTGTTTCGCGACCTTCATTGGAGCTAGCACACTGTGCTGGCGCAGGAACGATAGGGACTTAAAAGGATCCTCTCTTCGTTTAACCTTGGCAAACCCTGTGGGGGTATCGCCAGGTTCGTTGAGAACCAAGCCTCGTTACTACGGGGAGAATGTTGTGGAGGCAATTTGTAAGCTAGAGGAGGGGAGAGGGCGTAGCCGTGAGGGAGTAGAGGAAAACAAGGGGAAAACCCCGGTCTGGCGGCGCGGGAAAAAAAAAAAAAAAAAAAAAAAAAAAAACACCGCTTGGGTAAAAGGGAATAGATGGGGATAGATTTGGTATAGATTCATGAGCTTACCTAAAGAAGGTGGGATGGGGTGGGATGAGGTGGAAAGGTATATTGGAGGGAAGTTAGCGAGTTGAGCTGAAGGCGGAGGTAGGATATTTAGTGGGATGAGTCGTGGGAATAGAAGTGGTTAGTGGGATATTAGTGGGATCCCAGTGAAAGAGGATAAAAGATTAATAAGGGGTTATATTGTGTCAGTCCGTTGTCGGGGTGGGTGGGTGGGTGTCAGAGGTGGGGAAGAATGCCTCAAATGACGAACACTCTCGTAGTGGCTGGTTGGGTAGTTGTCGCTGGCCCGCTGGCTTTGACATGATGGTCACACGATCACACCCTCCAGCTGGCTTTTGTCATCTAGTATCGCCCTTGTTCTCGCCCCGCCCGATGTCCTAGGCAGGGTTTCGCTTGGTGAAGCATATGCCCTCCTGTCTCTCTCTGGACTCGGTTGTCGGAAAGGTTCACGCTTTTGTAGGGCCCTTATAGGATGAGAAAAACAGAGCCAACTCATCTTCTCTTGGACGCTGATGCAGTCACATTCACTCGCTGTCGAGAGTCGCCCTTAATAGATCTGTTGCATACGTCTCCTCGTGTCAGTGAACCCCAGGGTTCCGTGAGGCCGTAACGCGCCTTTTCCGTGATTGGAAAGGCGTGCTACAGTCTTCTTACCATTTCGTCAGTTCTCCCTGGTCCTCTTTGATAGGATGCTGCCAATATTCACTGGCAGAAAACGCCTTTCCTTTTTAGGACCTTCCCCCTCGCTGAATTACTATCACTTCTCTCTCTCACTACTCTCCTCGCCTTCCTCGTAGAGGAATCTAACCCCTGTTTGCCCTATCCCACCGTTCATCCGGTCCTAGCGAACGGTTGGATAGTATCCACCCTCTTCCTATTCCTCTTTGTTGTCCACACGAAAATTCGTTGTAACTTTTGTCTCGTAGTCATAGTGGACCTTTGTCTTGTAGCTCCCGCCTTCGCTCTCCTTTGCTCCCGTACCCGCTCACAAAAACTCTCGTATGCAACTTTGAGTGAGTCTTGAGGCGACAAGATTCTGTCCAAATCTTTGTCGCCTTGCCCCTCTTTTGCGCTATTCCTCTCAGACTCGATGAGGATCCACAGATCCCGTAGGCGCTATCCCACCTTCCGTTCTGATGAGCGGATGGTGTGATAGTTGTCGGATTTTTCTCCCCTTGATGCAGCTACACGTTGTCGGCCCGAATACCCTTACAAGGGTATTTGGGCACATTTTTGCATCTTGCAGAAGGTGCATTTTTGACAATACTCGAGAGAGTGACGCATTTCCGTGTGACCATAACCAACTCTCCGGGGTTGGGAATGGCACGGGCTTTTGATCTGATTAGAGGGTGTATGGGCATGCACTTCGAGGGCACGCATGGGTTTTAGGCGGACGTTGGACATGTTTATGAGAACAGTGTCAGCACGTGGTAGCGTGAACTAGAAAGGGAGTGTGAAGAAACTGCAGTAGCGCACGCGGTGCGCGTTCGCGTTCGAGACTAGCAGTTGATGATCGGGGCTAAGATTGAGTCATAGGATCCGTTGACTTACGTACGACGGGATTAGGACCAGTGAGGTGCAGAGTGCTTGACTTCCTAGGCCAACCATGATATAGGTCGACAGTAAAAGCCGCGGGCGGCACTATACGAGTCAGAGTTTTTTTCGGCGCTTAGGTGGCAAAAGTGCAGTCTTTTAGGAATGGTAGCCTAGTGAGAAAGTGAGAGTTTTCGGGTATGGACGCGGTTGTGCTGCATGCACGACGGCGACAGGTGAAATTGACCTCTTCATGCAGCAGGGGCCGGTGCATCGGAGCCATAGAAATGAGCAGTGTGCCAAAGTACAACCTTTAGTGCAGTCCGACAGACGTAGGTCTGAAACGGATGTCTTTATAACCACGTCTGGGCCTCCTACACCTAGACTTGGGCCTAGCCCGATATGTTACGACTTTGGACTGAGATTACGAAGATCCGGGGATCGAGGCCAGCAGCCGACAGCGAACGAGCAGAGGAGCGCCCTGTGAAGAAAAACCTAGGGGTTCAGGGTCCCGCGTGACTCTCTCCCGTAGTTTTGCTGAGGAGTCCGACAACGGGCCCGATAGGCAGGACCGAGGATTGGGTTCCAGCGGTCCTCTCCTCCTCGCCTCTCTTTCCGTTTTTTTTTTTTTTTTTTATATATATATATATATATTCTTATTTATTTTCGTCCCATTTTGGGACGCGGCCCGGTACCGATGTTGGGACCGGCCGTGAAACCCAAGAGTTTAGCTCAGTGGGTACACCCACGAACTGTTGAAACACAGACCAGTGTTCGAACCTAGGTGGTGGAACTTTGTTGATGAGTAAAACCGAATATTCTGAATTGTCTGGGGCCAATCAGTTTTCACGTTGATACCTCAAGGCCGATACCTTACTTAAGACAGCGGACCCGATGATATCAGGTCACTTCTTGCTGACTCGCGGCTAGAACTGAAAACGAGCCACTGGGTGCGTTATTGCATAGTGCAGGATGTGGGCGCGCTGATAGAAGACGAAGAGAAAGGAAGCCAGGGAATTGACGAAGAAGGAAGGGAGGTGAGGTACTTACCTGGTCGATAGGAGTGAGAGTTTGGAGGCGAGTGGAGCACAACAGGCGATGCGGGATGAACCGGAAGTCGAGCTGCGGTGCCAAGCAGCGCATTAACTGGGACAAGGAATCCGACATGCACCAGGCCGAGATTTCGACCAGATACATTAAGCTCGAACAAGAAGGTGCCAGCGAGGGAGGTGACCAGTGAGGTGGGCAAGGCTCCAGGAGGAGACAAAGGAAGCTTACCTGACATAGGAACTGGCCGCGTGCGCTCTCCAGCTCGCTCTGTTTGTTTACTGAACAAGTATCGGGACAACGCCGGTGGCCAGGTGCATCAACAAGAAGACGATGATAGCAGAAGTGGGCATGGCGGGATAAGAGAAGGGACTTCCCTTCCGATCCTCAATGGAAACAGGTGTGGAAAGATGGTGATTGGGGATTTTTTTAGTAGGGCGAGTATGATGGTAGCGGTGCTTTTGATGATAGAATACTGGTAGTAGAGTTAGAAGGGGAAAATCATTGTGTAGAAGAGTTGAAACGGCGATGAGAAGGAAGGGCGGCGGAGATTTTTGATGTATCTCGATCGTTTCTCGACTGATTTGGACGAACCAAGCTATTATCTGGGGGTTTTGAGGCGTTGCGAAGAGAAGTAGTGCACCAGATTTTGGGTTTGAGCGGCGGATTAGGCGGAATAGGCAAGACGAGCTGCGCCCGGGAGAGGAGTTAGCATGGTGCCGATGCATCTAGCCGTATTCTAGTGAAAGGGTCATCCTAAGTTTGTATATCCGATAAGTGTTGGAAAGAAGTCATGCAATTATTATCCGAAAATGCCACTGTGATCCATTGGTCGTCATCGTGATCCAATAGATACCGATTTGATTCCGTTGCCAAATTCTGTCGAGATTCCGCTAAGTTCCGCTGCACTTGCTCGTCGTCGCACTCACCACTCTTGGTGTTGATCGTCACATATGCTTTTTCGATCTAGTTTGGTGCTTGCCGTCGTGTCCACGATCGTGGTATAAGTCTTCACGCTCGTCAATGAAGTCTTGGCCTCTCTCATCATGATGGTCGCCTATAGCCGAGCTACGCACCTGGTCGTCCTGTAGAGGAAGATGCATTCTCGGTTTGCCGATTGGTAAAAGTCGCGCAGGACCACGCTTACACGTACCAGAGAGAGAGAGAGAGAGAGCACCTACCTTGGAATCAAGAAGCTAAGATGTAATGCTGAGATGTACGGTCAACCCGAGGCAGGAATTTGGCAGTGTATCTGCCCATGATCCAACAAAAGATTCATTTCGATTCTGCTCGTCCTACCGATGGAAGTAGCGTGAGAATAGCCGCGGGGTTGGAGACTTACGAGTTTGGTTAGGCATACTAGGAAGAAGGACGCAGAGAGGGTGAGGCGCAAAGGAGAAGGAACGAAAGGCGGGAGAGTACCGTAGTACGTCCTTGGACCCTTTCTGCAGAGAGTTTCACTCTCATTTTGCACATTTGAGGGACAGTAAAGCATGGCCCGCTATCACCCGCTCACTATTCAGATCGCCAGCGACCGGGTGTGTTGTCACTCGTCCATTACCAAGGGGATGTGCTCTTCATGCAGGCGATCGTATTTCTTATCATAGTGTCGTAATCTCGAGCCCCATTGAGATTGTCTTCGAGGTCGTGCTCGCTGCACCAATTGACGCACGCCCTCAGTTTGGTTGAAGTGCTTACGACTGTAGTAACAGCGCCACCTTTTGTTTTGTGGCAATTGCCCCTTCCACGCAAGGTGTGAAAGGAGCGCCTGAATCCGGCCGAGGGGTCGGCTAGATACGTTGGGCAGGGGAAAGCAGTTAATAGAAGGGAGAAAGAAGGGGTCTTGACTATGCGAAGGTAGAGGCTGTGCTGTGCGGGGTAAAGGGCGCCGCCCGTGGTCCTGTTCGAGGCTGTCTTTCCATTTGTAATTACCTATCCTGACCACGATTACCTTCCCGCTCGTATTTTTGGCCCCAATTTGTGATTGTGGCACTCATTGGTACAGAGTGAGTTAAGTGGCACACTAAGTCTTGTTTGTAGCACGGAACGAGAGGAAGAGAGTGGAGAAGAGAAAAGAGAAGGGGAGACTTGGTCGTATATTCGGAAGGTTATTGAAATCAGCATGCGCTAGGCAGCATATATCGGTTAGGTTTGTCGGATGGTACACAGATTGAGGGGGAGGAGAAGAACGGTCCCAGTCAAGTTGCGGTATCAAACTGAATCTTCCCGCATTGAATTACAGCAAGGCTTGTGTGATCGGTTGTATGCTCTGAGTCGGCTCATTCTATAGTTCAGTTTTGGACTTGGATTACTTGGTTGTCTGCTGTTTCGAACCAAGTTCAATGATAAAGTGATCTCTTGCTAGGTAGAGGCTACGGTCGTAGAAAAGTTATTCCTCTCAAAGTCTAAGTGGCTGAAGACCCCACTGCTACAATGTCATTGTCTAGCTCATTCAGACTCAGTATCAATTGCCCTTTCAGACTAGGATACAGCCGCGGAAAGTTAGTGATACTGTTGTTCGATTGCTGGAACAAACACTCGAGGTATTGCGGAGATATACCTAGGCACTGCTGCTGTGTTTTTAAATCACTGCTACAACTTGCCTTGGTACGATTGCTATGTGTTCGGAAGCCACTGCAGTTGGCTGAAGGAGGAGGCTTCAGTATATTCAGACCAAGGAACGACTACGATAATCTGAACTTATTACTACTGAGTGCCAATTTTTGAAGGATGGTGAGGCTACTGTGACCAAAAAGGTTGTTGTTGGATCTACTGAAGGTGTCGCACCCATCAGGCAAGTTGTTGTTGTACAACGGCAATGGGTTTTTGATCCTGTGTTGCCACTATTGGTTGGACCACTATTTTTGCTACAAGTAGTTGTGTCCTTCAAAAACTGCTGCCAGAGCTCTGCAGTTGTCGCGGTAAACTGCATATGTCGATACCGGTATAGCTACTTTTGTTGTTGTGATCCAACTACTGCCACGCCACTACTGTGCTCCTTGTTGTTGTTGTTGTTTGCTGTAAGCTGCTGTTGCTTTGGCTGCCATGGATGCTGCGTGACTTTTGCTGCAGTGCGGCCAGTTATATTTGACATTCGAATTGAGCACAAAAAGGGGGGGCCTCTATTCGAACACGGCATTTTGGGAACTGTGTAGCAGCACACTAGTCAGAGGGAGGAATACGACAGCTTGAGAGAGTGATTGGACTGTGCAAAAAGGGTCACTGCTGCGACCTGGAGGACTGTCAGAGGTTGTTATTTTGCATCTTGGTCGAATATCTGACTACATCTCTACTGCGTTATCGGCTGCCATTGCGAGGCCCTCCGGAGACTGAAGATTTCAAGGCCCTCTCCTGAAGGTTGAGTCTGGTCCACCCTTGTATCTCGAGCGTTTGAAACCCGTCCTTCTGCCTTTCTTACTCTAAGTCTAGTCTGAGGTTACGAGAGGAAGGCGACAGGCGGGATTGCAACCCATAGGACCGCAACAAGACCTTGTGGGAGGTCCACCCACCGATTGCGGGAGCTCTGCCGGAGCCCAGGTGGGGTTCTAGAGGTAGGGAACACTCAGGTATAAGTTCATCTTACACGTGTGATCCCTTCCTTAAAACGTATTACCCTTTGTTATTGCGTGCATGTAAGTATGATTGAGAAAGCGAACTGCTTTTGTTTGTTTTGAATTCAGGACATGATATGAAAGGTAAAATTGGCAAATATGTATGATAAAGTTAGATTAATAAAAAGTGTGACTTATTTGTTGTTATGTTGCGGAGGTTGGGCGAACGCATAAGTTGCGGGTTGTTCGGCCACACGCACGTGTTGCTTGTTTAGGCGGGGCTAGACTACTCTTAAGTTGAGTAGCCTGGTTCTACGCTATATGTCATTGTATGGGCGGACTAGCCACCCTAAGTTGGTGTGGTCTAGCTATATGCCTCTCGTCGTTTGTTCAGGCAAAGGTTGGACTCCTCATAAGTTGAGGTGGTTCAGTTCTTTGTGTATGCCGAATGTTTAGGCTGACCAGCCTCACCATAAGTTGGTGTGGCCCGGTCATACGCCTTATGTTGATTGTCTAGGGCATAAACTGACCACACCATAAGCTGGTGTGGATCAGTCATATGCCTTATCTTTACTTGTTTTGGCAGGCTAGTCACACCATAAGTTGGTGTGACCAAGTCATGAGCTGCGAACATAAGTGGAACCTAAGTATACAATCTGATACAACTATATACTACGTACATCATTGGCAGGCTGGACGCCATAAGTTGGGAGATCTAGCCATATAAGCCGGTAGCAGATAAAGCAGAGGAGAAAATAAGATTCAAAGTATAAAATTGAGTGGTAACTTTGGGCAAGGCTGACTCATCCATAAGTTGGGTAGTTGGTCCTATGCCCCTGATAATACAAAAGACAGAGAGATAATATAAAAATTGGTTATTTTTTCTTTCCAAACATATCTTGATGTTTGGGTGGGGATCCTCATAAGTTGAGGTGACCTGACCACTCGTCTGAAGACAGAAAGAGCTTGTGACTCTACTTATGGAATCTAGTTGTATTGCGGAGGCTGAGCGAACGCATAAGTTGTGGGTTGTTCAGTCACACGCGCTTGTTGCTTGTTTAGGCGGGCTAGACTACTCATAAGTTGAGTAGCCTGGTTTTACGCTATATGTCGTCGTGTGGGCTGGCTAGGCACATCATAAGTTGGTGTATCTTGGTCATATGCCTTTCGTCGTTTGTTAAGGCAGAGGCTGGACCCCTCATAAGTTGAGGTGGCTCAGTTATTTCGGGTATGCCAAATGTCCAGGCTGACCGGCCTCACCATAAGTTGGTGCGGCCTGGTCATACGCCTTATGTCACTCGTTTAGGCGGGAAGTTAATCACACCATAAGTTGGTGTGGTAAGTTTGATGCCTTATGTTTATTCGTTGAACATGGTTGTATTGTGAAGGTTGGGCGAACGCATAAGTTGCGGGTTGTTTGGTCATTCGAGCATGTGGTTTTGTCTAGGCTGGGATGGACCACTCATAAGTTGGGTAGTCTGGTTCTACGCTATATGTCGCTGTTTGGGTTGGTTGGGCACATCATAAATTGGTGTGTCCTGGTCATATGTCTTTTGTCTTTGTTCAGGCTAAGGGTGGCTCCTCATAAGTTGAAGAGGTTCAATTTTGTGTGTATGCCGAACGTTTAGGCTAACCAGCCTCACCATAAGTTGGTGCGGCCCGATCATACGCCTTATGTCAATCATCTAGGCAGAAACTGGTCACACCATAAGTTGGTGTGGTTTGGTCCTATGCCTTACGTATACTCGTTTTACCAGTTTAGGGCACCATAAGTTGGTATGGCCTAGTCATGTAAACTGGCAAGTCAGTCACATCCATAAGTTGGGTTGGCTGATCCTATGTCTTATGTAAGGAAGGGTAAAAACGGAATAACGAGGGTTTTTGAACGAACTATGTGACACCGAAAGGAACCCGAGGGTTGGCGAGAGATGTTGTTGCACTCACCTATGTATGTTTTTTAGGTCCATCTCTGGGGTATTTTTTTTGATAGCTTAGTCGCTTTAGATGCTTGCTGAGTGCTGGAGCTATAGGTAGGTGAGATGGATGATGGGAGGGAAGCTTGGGATATGATAGGACTGAGCTTACTGGAAGTTAGGACTAGTGATAGCTCACGATACCATCTTCAAAGGAGGATCGTGTAAACTATTTCCAGTTCTAACTATAAAGTGAGTGTCAGAAGTTGGTCCCAAGTATAGTTGTACTTTGTCTTTGCATTTTCATCTTTGTATAAATCTTGACAGTCTCCTTTTTCTACGGGAAGCGCCGCCGAAATTTCTACAAATCTGAAAGAGTTGGTCATTTTTTGACTCCTGAAAATTCTGAAAAGGCATTTTTTCTACGGGAAGCGCTGCCGAAATTTTGTAGAATTTGGAGAGCTAGATTATTTTATACTGGGAAAAATTTGACAATCAACCCTGTCTAGGGGAGATGCTGCCAAAATTGTCAATGATTTCTGGAGTCCATTAAGAGGAGGTGAGGGAGAAGTTAGTGGCAGTTAGGCCTAGACATGGAGCATGTTCTCCTTAAACATACTTTGGTCCGTTCTGGCCTGGACTGTGATGCAGGTCTGCGAACTTGATTAAAGGCTTGATTCGTCCAGCCTGATCCTACGGAAGGGCATTTTTCTGTTATCTTTTGATGACAGGTCGGTTTACGACACAACCTCCATGCTTCCGCATCTCAACCTAAGGCCTTGGCTCCTGTGGGTTTTTATGTTTCTTGGGGTTTTTCGCCCAGATTTCGGGATGGTGGAAATTAGTTGGGGCTTGTATGCGTAAGGCAGGGTGTGAGTTGCAGAAAGAAGTAAGGTTGACTCCCTTAGGGTGTGTGTTGTTGTTATTCGATCTCTGTGTGATTGCAGGTACGCGTATGAGATCTTTTGGATTGAGCTTGGTGATAATCCGAGTGTTGTATGGATTTGGATGGACAAGCCACACAACTATTGTGAGAGTGATTATCTGAAACCACACAAACTTCTGCTTGAACTACCTTTGCTTAGCATCATTATAAAGAGAGCCCTACTGTGATTGTGAAAAGTGGTGGTCGCACATTTCACAACCTTTCATAAATGTATATATACATTCCCACATTTCATATACGTTTAGTGTCAGCACGATCTGCTGTGACCACGTGCGAGAGTTAAACAAGCTATATCTTGAGAAGGGAGATTCCCTTCACCTTTTTCTTTTCAAAGTTATTATGGTTGGACGTTGTAGTCTTTGGCGGCCGTCTAAGTCAAACCCCTTGATTCTCTCCAGGCCCTTGATGATGGAGCTTGTCCCCAAGGCCACGAGAGTTGACTGCCACCACAGGTTTGAACCTGTGTACCACCCACTTTCCGCAGGGTGCAGAAGAGGGTGTGGTGATCAACCGCTTTGGCACCCACTCTACACGCCTAGACGCCAGGCTACACCCACTCTCCCAAGTGCCACGACTCTCAGCGCTTGCTCGCAGAGGGCGGCTCACCCGAGGGCGTTACACGGCGATGGCGCGACGTCGTGGGGCGAAACAGAGCGCAACAAAAAAAATGTGCTAACCCGCGGCGCGTTCGGTTCTGGCTATGGACTAGTCTTGCTTGGTCCTTTGTATTAACTTCGAAGGTCTGGCACTTTGGTCGAGAGGAGGGTGCTAGAGAGTTCGGTTTGTTCGATATGTGGCGGTGAGTGGCTGTGTTGTGTGGCAGTGGATGTGACTCGTGAGAGCGGTTTGTTGTGTTCAATGTGGGGGATGTGTTGGGTGGATGATGGGTGTTTGGAGTGGGGTAACTTGTGGTAGGATTTGGATTGCTGTGTGTATATGGTGGTTGCTGCTTTTGCTTGTGGAGGGGAGGATTAACCATCTCTTTACGTTAAGAGAATCGTTTTTAATTGTTCCTAGGTGGCCCGATCCTAGCTTTTGGATTATAAATTTTTGTGTTATTTCTGCTTTTTTGTCAGGTGCTTTGATTATGTTACGATCCTCGTCATTTCCAAAGTGCAAATTCACAATGAAAGACAATGCCACCCAATTGCGAAAGAAATGAAGGCACTTGCAAAGAGATAGAGACTGGAGGAGAGGGAAAGAAGAAGAAGAAGAAGAAGAGGAAGAAGAAGATGTACACCAGCAAGACCAATGACAATTCCCCCTTCTCTCTCCACCTTCCTCCTCCTCCTTCACTTCGCCAATCTTATTCTTCTCCCAACAATAATAATAACAATGAATGGATGAACCAGAATCAATATCCGAATTTCCCTCTTACTGTTGACTCAACTCAACAACAACAACAACAACAACAACAACAACAACAACAACAACAACAACAACCAGTCCACCAGAGCTATGGCTTCCCTCCTTCAGCCTCCTTTCTCATGCATAGGCCATGGCGGACTAATGGGGCAGCTATGGTGTTGCGCTGATGTCCAAAGGACAACCCAGACATCTATGGTGCTGCACTGATGTCCAAAGGACAACCCAGACAGCTATGCCGTTGCTGGCTGGTCCGCCATGCCTGACTCTGCCTCGAGCTTCCTTGGTGCAACACTACCCCCACTGGGGCCTTCCAGATGCAGCGCGCAACAAGGTGTTGAAGACGATGTCCACCAGAGCCAGGTAGGTGCCTCGCCACTCTCCTACCTCACCCCCTTCTTCCTCCTCCTCTAGCTGGACTGCTCGCCATAGCCAGGCTGAGCTCCAGCGACCCTTCACCTCCAAGCAGCGTTGTACCCTCCAGTGCCGTGCTCCAACAGCATGTCGCCAGTCCTTGCACACCGCAAATGAGGAAGAGCTCTTTGCTCTTCCTGGAGATATAGCGGCCTACCGCTATCCTGCCGCTACTGGGCCTCTAAAAATGCCAACTTTTTGTCTTCTTCTGCTCGGCCTCCAGTACCCGACACTCCTACCACTACTTGAGTGGTACCAGTGTCGGGATTGGTGAGTCCCGAATGATTTCCCGTCACTCGAGAGACTGCATATGACCAATTTGTGCACGGCAGAGAAAACCGGAGGCAGGAATGCTGGAAAGATCGGAAGCGTGGGCACAGACAGTAAGAGGCTAGAGGCTGCCTAGAGTCGTCAGGACCGCCACACTAGAAAGGAACTGTCTAAACAGGAAGCGGCGAAGGACGGTGAGAGGATAGCAGGGGCGACTCTTTCCCCAAGGACGAAGGAGGGCCGCCGGGAAGTCGGTAGTAGCATAGGAGGTGCGCAGCAAGGGAAGGAAGGAAGCGGGAAGGGACAAGGCGCAAGGCGCTGACGTGACACGGCGGCAAGAGGGCCAAGGAGACCGCAGGTTAGATGGGAGCCGGCACCCGGAACGGAATAGCATGCGGGACGCAATAGGAGCAGGGAGCGGAGATCACCGTAAGGCGGAAGGACGTCAGGAGCGCCAAGGAAAGACATGGTACCGGCAGGACAAAGTCTCGGGGACCACACAAGACCAGGAGACGACGTGGTGCTGGCAGGGCGAAGTACCGGGAACCGCATGAGACCAAGGGAAAGACGTAATGCAATGCAGGCAGGCCGAAGTGCCAGGGACCGCATAGGCCTAGATAAAATGGCAAGCACCAGCGGAACCACTAGCAGGACGGGTATCAACGGGATAAAGTGTTAGGAGCCGCCAACGAGGGTTGAAGACCGGAGCCGTCGGCGGAATGAGGGGCGACCGACCCGAGGGAAGTACACGAGAGCGGGCCGTCACCCGGGACGACGCCGGAAAAAGGGGAGAGACTAGCGATAATAAGAAAAACAGGAGAAGTCGGATGCTGACAAAAATGGACGACAGGACGAAGGAGACGGACGTGAGACGGGAAAGACGGAAGGCACCTGGGGCGACCCAAGGGGACCCTGGATCCAAAAAAACAAACAAACAAACAAACAAACAAACAAACATAACATCAGGTGGATGGGACCTTCCGGGCCAGGGGGTTCGAATGAAAATGCTAAGCACCGCCGCGGCGAGCGCCGGCGGGAGGTGCCGAAAGGAAAAAAGGAGAGGGAATAGCGGCAGTAAGGGGGAGCTGGCCAGCAGTCCGAGTATCCCGGATCAGCCAGGCCAAGCAAAACGAAGTTCCAAGGGCTCCACGTGGAAAAAGGGCTGGCCGGAGAAAATCGGAGCAAGGGGGTCTCAAATTGGAAGCGGCGGCAGCAAAAGGAGCCCCCTTTGGCCTTGGGGGTGCCACTACTGCAGTCCGAGGTGCAACGGCCATGTGCCGGCTACAAAAACAGACCTTGGGTGAAGTCCAACAGCCAGAAAGATGAGAAATAATTGTTGGACACTTGTCCCTACAGCAATAAAAGAAAGAGGGAGAGAAAAAGGGAGAAAAAAGGGGAGAATGAGACAAAGGAGGAGGAATGAGTGGAGGAAAATGTGCCGCCAGCTTGGGACTGCAGCAGTAGGGATGGGCAGGTCCCAATGATGACCTCGTCCCTCCTAGATCCTAGGAGTGCAGTCCGGATTGCAGAGATAAGTCCCTTGGGGCATTATCTCTGCAATATCTGAATTTTAGCAGCAAAAATAAGGGAAAAAGCTGATGTGAGTTGGCCGGCTCATTTTTGGGCCTTAGATATGAGATCTGATCTTGCGGAGGAGGAGATCTAGCCGTTTTTKGTGGGCTGACACAAAACGGCTAGCTCCGGAATGAGTTGGCAGCAAAATGGAGGGAAAACAAAGAGAGAAGCAAGACAAAACTGCGAATTTGGCCCAAGGTTTCGGCCAGGTACATCAAAAAAAATAAAAATTGAAGCAAAAGACTCAAACTTGGAGCAAGAGGAGCTTGGAGTAACTCGGAATGATGAGAACCATACATCTCAGCCAAATCCAAGGCTGAGATCTGTGCCGCCACTTGGGAAAGTGCAACGGCCTACCCAAAGGAGGCCTAGACCAAGAAAAAGGTGGAAAATGGGCCTCTAGGCCCTCAAAATTTGATAAAGGCTGCATTTTGGGGTAGCGGTACCCAAAAGGCAACACTTTTTGAAGTGAAAAGAGGCCGGTGTAGGCCAAGGGGTAGTCCGAGAAGGTACCAGCCTCTCGGACTGCATATACCTGGCCAAAATGAGGCCCAGGTACCCCCGGGGAGGCCAAAACCGGAATTTTGGCCTTTGAGGTACCTCGCTCCACCTAGAGGCACTTGGAGGGGCCTAGAGGTTGGGCGGTGCACCTGTTCCAGCCTATATAAGTTGGAGGTGTAGGCCGCAACTCTCATTTGAGCATGAGAGGTGCCCATGCTGCCCAAATGAGTCCAGGAGAGAGTCCGAGTGAGAGAGAAGCAAGGGAGTGAGGATCGGAGCTAGCCTGTAGCCTGGCTATGGTGGTAACGCTGAGAAAGGTGACCTAGAGGCTAAGAGGGAGCAAGGAGAGTGGTCCGCCATAGCCCTCAGGCAGTGAAGTAGGAGGGGAGGCTGAGAGGGGTCCCCATACCCCTTCTGGAGGGAAGGACTCCACAGCCTTAGAAATAGGAACCTGCCATAGCTAAAGGAGAGATGTGAGAGAAGAAGGAGAGAGCTTGGGAGAGAGGAAAAATCATACTCAGGAGACTATAACCAAGCATTGGGACTCCACTGCCTAGAGACCAGCTAGAGGTGAGTGAAAGAGGAGGGAGGCCTCCTCCTTCTTCATCTCCTTCTTCTTCTTTTTCTTCTTCTTCCTCTTTATCCTCTCCTTCTTCACTCCTTCTTCCGTACTTTTTTTTTTTTTTTTTTTTTTTTTTTTTTTTCTTCTTCTTCCTCTTCTTCCTCCTTCTCTTTTCTTTCTTCTCCTCCCCCTCCTCCTCTTGTCAAACCTTGAGTTTTCACTGATTTGGGAGCATGGGTAGGTTGCGATTCACCTTGTGAAGTTCCGAGATGTTTCCTTTTGTGTTGATGCTTCAAAGAGTTTTCACTGATTTGGGAGCCTGGGTAAGTTGCGATTCACCTTGTGAAAGTTCTGAGATGTTTCCCTTTGTGTTGATGCTTCAAACTTTGAGTTTTCACTGATTTGGGAGCATGGGTAGGTTGCGATTCACCTTGTGAAAGTTCCGTGATATTTCCCTTTGTGTTGATCATTCAAACTTTGAGTTTTCACTGGTTTGGGGGTCTGGGAAGTTGCGATTCACCTTGTGAAAGTTCCGTGATGTTTCCCTTTGTGTTGATGCTTCAAACCTTGAGTTTTCACTGATTCGGGAGCTTGGGTAAATTGCGATTCACCTTGTGAAAATTCCGAGATGTTTCCCTTTGTGTTGATGCTTCAAACTTTGAGTTTTCGCTGATTTGGGAGCATGGGTAGGTTGCGATTCACCTTGTGAAAGTTCCGTGATATTTCCCTTTGTGTTGATCATTCAAACTTTGAGTTGTCACTGGTTTGGGGGCCTGGGTAAGTTGCGATTCACCTTGTGAAAGTTCCGAGATGTTTCCCTTTGTGTTGATGCTTCAAACTTTGAGTTTTCATTGATTTGGGAGCATGGGTAGGTTTAGATTCACCTTGTGAAAGTTCCATGATATTTCCCTTTGTGTTAATGATTCAAACTTTGAGTTTTCACTGGTTTGGGGGCTTGGGGAAGTTGCGATTCACCTTGTGAAAGTTTCGTGATGTTTCTCTTTGTGTTGATGCTTCAAACCTTGTGTTTTCACTGATTTGGGAGCCTGGGTAAGTTGCGATTCACCTTGTGAAAGTTCCGTGATGTTTCCCTTTGTGTTGATGCTTCAAACATTGAGTTTTCACTGATTTGGGGGCTTGGGTAAGTTGCGATTCACTTCGGGATACTTCGGTGATGTTACCTCTTCATAGGATGCCTCAAATCTTGTCTCTATGCTGTCCTTGATGAGTGTGTGTGTGGCGCTTCACTTCGGGATACTTCGGTGATGTTTCCTC
>BFEA01000752.1:29864-44209 GCA_003427395.1 Chara braunii | reverse complement strand
GCGCGGCAGTAAAGAAATGCCAAGCAGCGGCGGCAAGTTCTCCGACAGAAGAAAACCTGGAGGACGCCCTAGGAAAGAAAAGTCAGAAGAGTCGGACCGATTAACGTAAGACGCAAAAAAAACATGGGAATAGGCAGGTTCTAGGGACGGGGCTAGGGCAGTTATGAACAACCGACCACTTTTTCGCAAAAAAAATTTCCATGTGCAGGCTAGGTAAAAGAAATGGCAATTGAGGAAGGGATCGATGACCAGCAAAGCGAAGGGAATCAGGGCACGAATGGGGATGGGGAACGAAACGAGGGATCAGCCAGGGATCGAGAGTCAGCCAAACTAGAAGGAACCCGAGAAGACAGGAATGATGCCTCAATTGGAGAAAACTCAGGGAAAGCTGGGGGTAGCAAAAGGGGACCTCAGGAAAACAGGGAAGGGGGAAACGATATGAGAACAAGCCCTCGGAACCCAGCAGGAGCCACCCCTAAAAAGACAAAAGTCTCGGATGCCAGCCGTAAATTGGCAGAGATAGAAAAGCAGACTGCAGAATTTAAGGCAACGCTTATCGAGCAGATGATGGCCGAGGAGGAGGAGGACCCCCAAGGCGCAGGGTCATGTGAGGGACGCAGGATCGGTCACGACGAGGCCAGGTATGAGGAGAAGGATAATAGCCACAAAGGAACGCCTAGCAAGAAGGGGAAGGACAAGAACGACCCCCCGGCGGAGGGGACGGAAAACGCTACGACCCCGCCTGCCATCGACAGCGGCACTAACCGACTGCCCGCCACGCCAAAAGTAACAGGGGCGTGCGATGGACTCTGGAGCCTTAGGAAAAGGGTGCTAGGATGGTTTGACCCAGAAGGAACGCTTAAAACCAGGGAGAAGCAGAGGGAAAGCAAGGAAGGGGAAGGGACCAGTGCAACTGGGGAAGCAGGTAGCTCCGAAGGTGGTCTCAAGAGGATAGTCACCACCCTCACCCGGGCACTAAACAAGAACCAGGGATACCTCGCAAATGCAAAAAAGAAACTCACGTTCGATGGGGCCAACATTACGGAGTTTCTAATAGAGTATGAGAACCTAGCAGCCTTACTGAAATGGACGGAAGAGGAAAAGATGGAGCACCTAGGGCAGCACGTGTCGCTAAGCTTGGGAAGGGACATTACGGCCATCGTCGCCTCCAGTGGATCCTGGAAAGAAACCAGGAACGAGATGATGAGGAAATACCTGAAGGCAGAGAAAATGGCAACAGAGGCCGAATTAGCCGCAGTCCAGAGGAAAAACTATGCGACTTACAACGATTTCCTAAGGGCATTCACGTTAGTGGCTCTGCGAATTCCCGGGGTAACGAACCGTATAATGAGTAAATACTTCCTCATGCAGTTTTCCGAATTCGATAAAGATAAGATTTTGTCAGCATACCAGCAGACCAGTAAGTTCGAATACACGAGAGACGTGGACTTCAGCACCGTAACAAACCTTGCGGAAAAGACAGTGGTCACCGAGACGCTAGCCCTGCTTAAGGAAGGGGAGGTCATAGATCTGACCGGGAAGACGGGGGATAAGGTCAAGAAGGGGATAGAGAGTTTGCACGAACGAGTGCACGGGGTTGACAGCAAGATGGACAGAATGGAAAATGCGCTGTTAGTAATGCAGGCGCAAGTGTCCAGACCCGCCCTCCCGCCCCAAGAGGCCGTGGTTCCGGCAGCCGTAGCAAACCGGGGGTTTGGCAGAAGGGACCCGGCCAACGAACAATGCAAGTATTGCACTATGATCGGGCATTTCGTACGGGCCTGTCCGAGACTCAATCACGATATTGAGCGGCAGAGGTGTAGTAGGTCCCTCAAAGGCGAGATCCTCGGACCCAAGGGAGAGCGCGTCAATTGGAACTCGCCAGGAGGGATGCGGCGAGCCGTCATCCTCCTGAATAACTTAGAGATAGGTGTCGTGGAAGCAGAGCCGATAGCCGAGATTGTTTGGGACCAGCCAAGGGGACGGGGACCACAGGCCAATTTTATCCTGGAAGGCAATGGCCAGGATAGGGTAAATATCACCACTTGCCGGGCCGGCGCAGAAAAGAAGCTTATTCAAGATACAGTAATGGAAGAACTCGCAGGGACTAGCACGGGCCAGCTAGAGACCGATGGGAAGCCAAGGGAGGACGAACCAGTAGACAAAGTTACGGCGACAAAGAAGAAGTCCAGGTATCAGATTTCGATCCTGACTTCGCCAGAAATCGATGGCACCCTGAGTAAGCTACTGGGTACCATGGTGTCGGTGTCTTTTCAGACCATGCTGCAAGCCAGCCCGAGGCTGCTTAAAGGACTCGGGCAGTTGCTAACGCGTCAGCGCGTAGAGGTTGAGGAGGCCCCCGAACTGCAAGAGCAGGACACGGAAGAGGCCGAGGCGCCGCAAGGAGTCTCCAACCTACAAAGCATTCCAGGGGGCCTGGAAGATTTGGAGAAAGCCTTTGCGGACATCCGCCTAAGCCTACCGGATCGTGAAGGTGGCGAAGTCATGAGGGCGCCACCTGGGACAAAGCTTAGCTTTCATGCATTACCAGTCGGGAAACTTAAAGTTCAAATCGGAACCCACCACACTGACGCGTTAGTGGACGGCGGAGCAGAAATCACCCTCATACGACGAGATTTCGCAACGGTCACGGGGTGCACGGTAAACAAGGAAGTAGCAGGGAGTATCTGGGGAGCCAGTGGCGAAATTCCTTTCACAGGGTATGTCACCAAATGTGCAGTCAGGGCGGGAATCCGGGAATCCATCTGGTCCTTTCAGCGGATGATCCTGATGGAAGAAATGGATCATGACGTAATCCTCGGGAGACCGTGGTGCGCCAATGTGGAAATGATAGGAATGCACCTGCACGACGACACATACATGGTAGACATAGAGGACCCAGTGACCGGTCGCGGGGAACTCCTCCGACTTCTTGGGACCGAAGGGGATCCTCCGAAGGGCAAATTGGCAACCTGGTCTCCAACATTCGAAGAAAGTGAGCGGAAAGGGGCATTCGCACGAATGGAAGGCATGAGGGAAAGGGTAGAAATTGTGATCGAGGAGGCTTTTAGTAAAAAGGAATGAATCAAGATGGGTCTGCCCGTAAAAAAAAGGAGGCAAGAGGACGAGGCCCTGGAAGTTACGGTGGCAGAAAAAGAGTCGGAAGTCGAACTTGGGGCCAACCTGCCCAAACCAAAGGAAGGCCGGAACGAAGCGTCGGAGGTGGTACCTGATGTCCCAGATTTACTACAACTCGTTAAGGCCATCAGGTACCACAAAGTGGGGGTGGACCCCGCAGCACTTGCTAGATTTGAGGAAGGGGTCCGAAAGGGCTACTGTCTGAATGGGAAGCTGGTCAGCATCCAGCCCCGCATCTAGGACGTAGCAAGGCCGATCCCGACCGTTCATTTTTTAGGAGAACGATCCCAGAGGACAGTGTGCGAAAGTACAAACCCGTAGGGAAGAAGGCTAAGCCGGTCTCGATCCTAGTAGAAACATAAAGGGAAGAGGCCATGGAAAAAGAGGAGGAGATCCTACGGGTTATAAGAGAGAGACGGGCAACGGAAGGGCACCGCATACCAGATGACGTAGCAGATACCATGAAAATAGGGGTGGAAGGGTTCCTAACGGCGGAAGAGACTCAACTGATAAGAAAGGTGTGTCAGGAATGCCATTTAGCTTTCGCTTTCAACGATCATCAGAAAGGGCGACTGGACGCAAAGCTAGTTCCCCTTGTCAGGATCCACATGGTGGAGCACGAGTGTTGGAACGATAAAGGGCATGCCTACGAGTTTGGAATAGCGGCGGAGGTCACCGACCTGCTTAGAGCCAAGATAGATTCGTTCGTGGCTGAACCTACCGCATCCCCCTACGAGAACAAATGGTTCGTGTTCAGGAAGCCCAATAAGACGCTCAGGTGGATCCAGGACCTGCAGAAGCTCAACGCGGTAACAATTAGGGACGCAGGTTCGCTTCCACAGACCGATTTATTGGCAGAATCTCACGCGGGGCAGAGCATTTACTCCCTGATAGATTTGTACTCAGGATATGACCAGCTGCCGCTCGATGTCAGAGATAGACAGTATACCGCAACGCACACCCCCGTAGGGCAGTTGCAGATGCAAGTGACCCCTATGGGTTTCACAAATGCGATAGCAGAGGCGCAGAGGAGGATGCTCGCCGTCGCAGGGGATATGTTTCCAAAAAAGTGTGAGCCATATATAGATGATAATCCCGTGAAAGACGCAAGGTACAAGGACGAGACAGAAGTCGAGCCCGGCGTACGAAAGTTTGTTTGGGACCACCTGCGGGATATTAAGGACCTACTCCAGCGGTTCCTAGTTTACAATATTACTGCAAGCGGACCCAAAAGCATCCTGGCCGTCCTGGAAGTAACCATACTGGGATTTCGCTGTGGAGCTTATAGGAGGAGACCCGATCCAGCAAAGACTGATAAGATCTCCCAGTGGCCGACACCCCTGCGCACCACGACGGAAGTACGAGCCTTCCTAGGGGTGGTGGGGTTCTGGAGGATCTTCATCAAAAGGTTTGCAAAGATGGCAGAGCCCATCCGCGCAATGATTAGGGAAGGTGGCACTATGGATTGGACCGAGGATAGGGAAGCGGCAACCCAAACCCTTAAAGACATCCTGTCGTCCGACCAGGTCACTTTAGCAGCACCTTGTTTCAACGACGAGGTAGGACGGCCCTTCATCCTAAGAAACAGACGGGGGACCGTTGGCAGTTGGAGGAGTATTGATACAAAGAAGCGAGGAGGGCAAAGAAAGACCAATCAGATTTGAAAGTAGGACCCTGAATTCGACAGAACGGCGGTACTCGCAGTTCAAGAAGGAAGTCTTAGTGATCCTGCATTGTCTTAAGACCTTCCAGGCATACCTGTTCGGAAGGCAATTTATCCTAAGGATCGATCCCACCAACGTCGCTGGGGCCCTAAAGAACTACAAGCCTATAGACCCGACCGTTGGCAGGTGGATAGGCTTCATATGGCAATTCGACTATAAGGTCGAGCGGATTGCGGGGCTTCGAAATAGGGCAGATGGGCTGAGCAGGGTATGCATCACGCCCGAATGAGTAGAGGACGTGGAACCAATCGACGCTTTCCTGGAGTATGAAGGAGGGACCCTTGTGGTGGATAATGAGATGTCAGATCCAGCAATTACAATAGGTCAGTTGCTGATTCAGACATTGGAAAAAGCGCGCCTCCAGTAGTTGCAGAACTTAGGGAAGGACCAACCACCACGGTTAGGCGTAAAGAGGAGAAGGATTCGTGGGGAACAGAAGTAGGGGCCAGAGAAGAGCTGATGGCGATGGCCGTGGAAGGGGGACGGGACGCCGTGATGACGTTGGCCGAAACCTAGGCACAGAAGGAGTGGCAGTATCTAGTCAACCAGACCCGGGAGGAGCAGGTTACGGATCAGAAGGAACAAGAATTCTTCCTCATACAGATGTATGAGGGCGTCTTTAGAGAAATCGGTCTGCTGCTTGTAGGGAACAAACAACCCAAGGAAGTCAGTCCCAAGGCAAGGGAGGAAGCCGAAAAGTATGTCCTAAGAAATGGCCACCTGTTCAAGAAAGAGGAAGGGATGATGCCTAGACGCGTCGTTTGTGGGAGGTCTAGACAGCTGGACGTAATTCAGGCAATGCATGACGGGCTAGCTGGAGGTCACCGGTCGTCTAAGGGGACACTTGCAAAGATTGTACCCCTGTACTTCTGGCCAGGAATGGCAGGCATGGTCGCAACGTATTGTCAAACGTGTTTGATATGTCAAGAAAGGAGCTCCGTACGGGTCTACGAGCCCCTTAGACCCACTCGGGTACTGGGACCCGGGTACCTTGTTCACCTCGATCTTGCGGTTATGCCCGTATCAACGGATGGGCTTACATATATCTTGGATGCAAGGGATAATCTTAGTGGCTATGTAGAGGCCGTAGCCCTCAAGAAGAAGACGGGGAAAGCAGTGGCCGACTGGGTGGAAGATTTCTACCTAAGACACCCCTTCGTGCGCAGGTTTATAGCTGATAATGGGACAGAATTCGTTAACCAGGAGGTGCTGAACAGGCTTAAGACACTGCGCGTACCAATCAAGATCACCGAGCCCTACCATCCCGAGGCGAATGCACCAGTAGAAAGGGGGCACCGGACTTTGAAGAACACAATCGCAAAATTGGCGACGGAAAATTTAGCAAGTTGGCCACGGTTTCTTAAGCAGGCAGTCTTCGCCGAGAACATGACTCCAAAAAGAACAACGGGGTGTATCCCAACAGAACTCTGGTATGGAAGGGAGATTAATTTTCCGGTAGAAGCTTTGGTCCCTACCTGGAACAGGCTAGATGACGGTCCACACTTGACCACGGAAGAGTTAGTCACCGCACACTGTCAGCAGGTCGCCAGGACTGAGGAGGCACTGGAAGAAGTGGTCAATCGGGTGACGGATAGCCGAATGAGGGATAAAGCAAGATGGGACCAGGTCAAGAACGTTCGCAAGGAGCCACTCCAGGTGGGGGAAAAGGTGCTAGTTAGGAACTCGGCTCTTGAAAGTACATGGTCCGGACAGCTGGGAAAAAGATTCAAAGGACCTTACAGGATCGCTAAGCAGGTGGGACTGAACACATTCGAACTTGAGGATCTTGACGGTACCAGCATAAGAGGGCCATTTCCGGGACAGAGACTGGTCAGATTTTTTAGCAGGGATCCGGTGGAACAGTGGCTACAAGAGGCTCAGGACAGGGAAACAGGGGAAGTCACAGCTTGAAAGGTAGACAGCTGGCTATGGTTCTGGACCACCTTCCTATGGGAGTGATCATGACCACAAGGGTTGTTCGTTTGTGTGACTTGATTTTCTATGGAACATGGAAACACTGTCTGAGCTGAGTATGCATGGGGTTGGGAGTTGGGGACGGTGTACTACAGTTTTGTGGGCAACGCTGGGGGCTGTATACGCGAGGTGTCTATGGACTGGAACAATGTACCATAGTTTTTGTGGGGTGATGGCGTGGACCGCTTACATGAGGTACCTATGTGGGGGGGGGGGGAACAATGTGCTTAGGGGACAAGGAGGGATGGGATCACCAACCGCGCGGGGGCGAGCAAGGGTTCCGAAAAGGCTGGCAAATCTGCAAAAGGGGATGGGAAGGTGTGTGTGTGTGTATTAGGGGTTGTGGTGATTATTATGCATGAACAGGACTAGGCAAGGAGCAAACAGCGAATGGCAAAATGGAATTCGGAAATAAAAATGACAGCAACGCTATCAATAGGCCTGCTGAGGGACAGTCATCGAGGCAGGCTGGGGAATCAAGCTCCAGGAAGAGGAAGTTATATGTGGGGTTTGACCACAACCTGGTGGTAAACAGAGGGGGCAAGAAACAAGGGACCAGAGGGTCGTCACCACTGAAGGAAGGGGAGCCAATAGAGCTGCCTTCAGACAGTGATCTTGGCAGCAACGAAGAGGGGAACCCAGAGGAGGGACAACGGTCGGGGGAGAATGAGCCAGTTGAGTTCATTGACCTCACCAACGAAGAGGAAGAAGATGAGGTAACGACGCCCACTAGGGAAGAACGGGGAAGAGAGGAGGAACCGGGTGAGAAGAAGGATAAATGGATAGAGGAATTTGGGACTGAGTTCAGCGATTGGTTTGATCAATGGGGCGAAGGCAAGGGAAAAGCTGGGCAGGGGACAAGATATATCCCCAACAACAATTTTCTCAGAAGAGACCCTCCTTCAGTTGCAGAGGATAAAGAGGCAAATGCAGCAGGAAGCGGAGGACCGTGCAAGGGAGGAGGCTCGACGCAGGCCACCTGAACATTAAGGGAATAGCAGATGCAATGGGGGTTAGCTAGAAATGGGGAAGGATTGGTACCTGGGCAGGCACAACTGTCATTTTGAATTTCGCATTTAAACTCTGCTAAATCTGTCTCTTATACACATCTAGATGTGTATAAGAGACAGGTGCAAGGGAGGAGGCTCGACGCAGGCCACCTGAACATTAAGGGAATAGCAGATGCAATGGGGGTTAGCTAGAAATGGGGAAGGATTGGTACCTGGGCAGGCACAACTGTCATTTTGAATTTCGCATTTAAACTCTGCTAAATGGACTGAAATGAGGCAACTTTTTGACTAAAGACTGGGCAATGGGTGCTACTTCGCATAAGTCGTTGCTTCTTCGGGGAAAGCATACAAGGATCATTGCACTTAGATATAGAACTGTGGCTGGTGACGTAGGCCAAAGGCAAGCAAAGGGAAAAACAAGAGGGATCTAGATGAGACGAGTCTGTAATGTTGCCCTTGCATTCGAACTTTGTCTCCTCCTTTTTTGGGAAGGACTGTAATGAAACTACTTTTTGGATTGAGGAAACTAGTAGCGATCGGGAGGCTTGTGCTACTTTGTTTGAGTATTTGCTTCTTTGGGGAAAATGTGAATTTTGTTTTTTTTGTAGTAAGAAACGGACTTTGGGGATGATTGACTTTGCCTCGAGGAAATAGGCAGGGGCATGCGAACTCTTAAACATTGGAAGATGCAGTCATGGCGAGAGTTTTTCCTTTGAAATTGTGTATCCGGGACTGAATGAGTCATTGCATGAGCCTTTGTGAGAGGTTAGGGGACCTATGGGTAAAGAGATATCCTCTTCCCTAGGAGCCTAATCCAACCTACCGCAGACAAGTCCAGACCTTTGACAAACATATAAAAAGTCAGAAAAGTGGCAAGAAAACATTGAAATGATCCAACACCCCTTGTAATGGTTGAACGGTCGGGTGGGCTAGTGCTGCTTGGGGATGCGAGCCCCAATTCGAGCACTAGACGCTAAGTCGGATGTACGGATGGGATGTAAGAATGACAAATGGCATGAGGAAAGGGAAGAAGCATGCGTAAAAACCCAAGAAGATGGCCGTCTTCTAAACCCCGAGACGAGATAGGATCCGTATCCTCGAGGCCCACCCCCTCGGACGCTAACATTGCAATGGACGAGGATGGCCCTGACCAGGCTGTCCAACTGAAATGGATAAGGATGATCCTAACCAGGCTGTCCGATTGCAATGGATAAGAATGACCCTAACCAGGCTGTTCGACTTGGAAATGGAAAGAACGACCCTAACCATGTTGTTCGAAATGGCCCCTGACAAGGGTCATTCTTTGGAATTGGCACTGGGGTCCCATTGGATGGCTGCTTGATATGCATGATATTGGAAGAGCTGAGCTTTGGAAAAGACATTGATGAGATATTGAGCTGAGTTTGAAAGAGACATTGAGCTGAACCTCTGAAAAAATATTGGAAAGTGCGGAGTCTTGGAAAACACATTGGAAGAGATATTGGACTCAGCTTTGGAAGAGATATTGTACTGAGCATTGGACTGAGATCGAGCATTGGACTGAGATTGAGCATGAGAATGGGACTGCGCATTGGACTTGGATTGAATACTGGAAATTGCATTGCATAAACAGGGGACCCTAGGCAACCTGGAAAGAGCCTTGAAATAGAATTTCTCTTTTTTTATAGTCTTTGGCCTCAGCAAGAGGGGGATACCGGTGCATGCACCGCGACCCCAAGACCTCTGTCCCTTTGAGGGAAAAAGTCTCAGTGCGACCCGTTCCTCTTCGAAAGGGTGAGGGTTAAAGGACTAAGGCACCTACCACTTGGATCGGTGCGGGACGTCTGGAACCACCTCCGACAATGAGCTGTAGTCGGGGAGTTCCAACTGCGCCTCCTGTTGAATGCCTAAATCGGCAGGAAAGTCATTCTCATTTAGTCTATTTTGCTACTCTCCAACCACACGCCATGTCATAGAGGGGTGGCATGGCCGTTTGGGTCGGACCACGGCTGCCCGTGCTAAGTTGGGCGGCACTGTCCAAGGGGAGAGGCCGGGCGAGGTACCGGGTGGAGTCCGCCACCACCACGGGCATTGACACTGCCCTGCCGGAACATTACAACCGTTTCGGGACTAATTGCGAGGTCTTCGTAACTGCACTCGCGGACTGATCGAGAGTCCCAACTCTCTTGAAAGGAAGAGGCCGGAATCCAGAAAATCACCACTCGGGAGGAACGATTCACGAGGAACGCGCTTACGGCTAGACAAGGCCCTGGCAGGCTTGGATTGGACCTACCTGACAGCCACGAGGAGGAACCTTGGTATTGGTGCTCGCCACGTAAGAGAAGAAAGGTCGGACCGGGTAGAAGGATGAGGCGTCGTCCGCTGGGGAAAAACTGATCACTCTTCCTTTTGTGAAGCGGATGGGCTTGTGTCCTTGACTTGCGGTCGGCGGGCCAAAGGTCTGCGTACCTCCGAGTGAGAACCAGTCGCACGATGGGGACATCGCGTTTTGAGTGGGGGAAAGGTGTGCCATCTACCAACGAATACGCATGAAAATAAGACTGGTAATTGATTTTGCAGGGGCTTGGGAAAAAGGGGCCTGTCAAGATGGTCGGAACAGAAAAAGATTGTAATTGGCTTTGTATGGGCCTGAGAAAAGGGGGCTTGGCAAGACGCCGGAGCAAAAAGGACTTGAGCAAGTGACATGGTATGAACTTGAGAAAAATGGCTTGGCGAGATAGCCAGGAAGGAAAGGGCTGGTGTGATTGATTCTGCGTAGATCTAAGAAAGGAACTGGCATACTGAGAGTTGGCTGTGTAATTGGCTCGTATAAGCTTGAAAAGACGAGAAGTGGCAAAGGGGCGAACTAAGCATTGTACATGAAGAGTCAATTAAGTAAAGGGCAAAAAAGGGCAGAGGATGATATGCATGCGGAATTGGCAGGTCCTGAGAAAGGCCGGGAGGAATAACCCGGGAAGAATGCATGTGGATTTGGCTACATCTGAACTTCGGGGAGAGGAAAAATTGTGCTGAAAATGTGCGGATGTCCTAAGAGAAATGAATGAGACGAAACCAAAACTGATTTCTGCTCGAGAATGTTTTCTCAATGAAATAGGAAGATAGATTTGAGATTACGAATGCAGCCTTCAAGACATTGTCGAGAGCGAGAAATAACGTACAATGAAAAACTAGCTGCAGGGCAGGACGGTGGTCAGACCCCTTCAAGGGGCGATGCTAGTCAACTTGATGAGGGAAAGAGACACCGAGCTGCCTAAAACCCTTGACGCGTTGCTAGCTCGCACCTGAAGGAAGCCATGGCGGATGATCCTGTGACATTCGCCGAGGGTGATGGGCTGGCCGTCCCCTTTGTGGGACGATGCAGAAGGTTGTTGGGAAGCTCTCGAATATTTGGGAGTTCCAGTGAGAAAGAGATACAACTGTGAGACGGACGTTGATGCACAGAGAGTGTTACGTGCTCGTTACAAAGACATTATTGAGCTTGGGGACGTCACGCAATCCAAAGGAAACCCGAAACAAAAACCTTGACCCCTCCATACCCTCCCCCGCCCCAAGGGCGGAAACTTAAAGAAGGACCTAAGAAAAGAGTGGGAAAGACAAAAAGAACCCTGGCAAACTAACTACCCATCCCAGCCCACTTCTTCTCCTTGTCTGTCTGTCACTCCAAAACCCCTACTGACCATGGACTGGTGCGCGATGAGGACATCGCGAATGAGTGGGGGGAATATGTCGGGACTGGTGAGTCCCAAATGATTTCCCGTCACTCGAGACAATGGATATGACCAATTTGTGCACGGCAGAGAAAACCGGAGGCAGGAATGTTGGAAAGATCGAAAGCGTGGGCACAGACAGTAAGAGGCTAGAGGCTGCCCAGAGTCGTCAGGACCGCCAAACTAGAAAGGAACTGTCTAAACAGGAAGCGGCGAAGGACGGTGAGAGGATAGCAGGGGCGACTCTTTCCCCAAGGACGAAGGAGGGCCGTCGGGAAGTCGGTAGTAGCATAGGAGGTGCGCAGCAAGGGAAGGAAGGAAGCGGGAAGGGACAAGGCGCAAGGCGCTGACGTGACACGGCAGCAAGAGGGCCAAGGAGACCGCAGGTTAGATGGGAACCGGCACCCGGAACGGAATAGCATGCGGGACGCAATAGGAGCAGGGAGCGGAGATCGCCGTAAGGCGGAAGGACGTCAGGAGCGCCGAGGAAAGACGTGGACTGACAGGACAAAGTGTCGGGGACCACACAGGACCAGGAGACGGCGTGGTGCCGGCAGGGCGAAGTACCGGGAACCATGTGAGACCAAGGGAAAGACGTAATGCAGGCAGGCCGAAGTGCCAGGGACCTTGTAGGCCTAGATAAAATGGCAGGCACCAGCGGAACCACTAGCAGAACGGGTATCAACGGGATAAAGTGTTAGGAGCCGCCAACGAGGGTTGAAGATCGGAGCCGTCGGCGGAATGAGGGTGACCGACCCGAGGGAAGTACACAAGAGCGGGCCGTCACCCGGGACGACGCCGGAAAAAGGGGAGAGACTAGGGATAGTAAGAAAAACAGAAGAAGTCGGACGCTGACAAAAATGGACGACAGGACGAAGGAGACAGAAGGCACCTGGGGCGACCCAAGGCAACCCTGGATAAAAAAAAAAAAAAAAAAAAAAAAAAAAAAAAAAAAAAAAAAAAAAAAAAAAAAAAAAAACACGAACATAACATCAGGTGGACGGGACCTTCCGGGCCAGGGGGTTCGGATGAAAATGCTAAGCACCGCCGCGGCGAGCGCCGGCGGGAGGTGCCGAAAGGAAAAAAGGAGAGGGAATAGCGGCAGTAAGGGGGAGCCGGCCAGCAGTCCGAGTATCCCGGATCAGCCAGGCCAAGCAAAACGAAGTTCCAAGGGCTCCACGTGGAAAAAGAGCTGGCCGGAGAAAATCGGAGCAAGGGGGTCTCAAACTGGAAGCGGCGACAGCAAAAGGAGCCCCCTTTGGCCTTGGGGGTGCTACTACTGCAGTCCGAGGTGCAACGGCCATGTGCCGGCTACAAAAACAGACCTTGGGTGAAGTCCAACAGCCAGAAAGAGGAGAAATAGCTGTTGGACACTTGTCCCTACAACAATGAAAGAAAGAGGGAGAGAAAAAGGGAGAAAAAGGGGGAGAATGAGACAAAGGAGGAGGAATGAGTGGAGGAAAATGTGCCGCCAGGTTGGGACTACAGCAGTAGGGATGGGCAGGTCCCAATGATGACCTCGTCCCTCCTAGATCCTAGGAGTGCAGTCCGGATTGCAGAGATAAGTCCCTTGGGGCATTATCTCTGCAATATCTGAATTTTAGCAGCAAAAATAAGGGAAAAAGCTGATGTGAGTTGGCCGGCTCATTTTTGGGCCTTAGATCTGAGATCTGATCTTGCGGAGGAGGAGATCTAGCCGTTTTTGGTGGGCTGACACAAAACGGCTAGCTCCGGAATGAGTTGGCAGCAAAATGGAGGGAAAACAAAGAGAGAAGCAAGACAAAACTGCGAATTTGGCCCAAGGTTTGGGCCAGGTACATCAAAAAAATTAAAAATTGAAGCAAAAGACTCAAATTTGGAACAACGGGAGCTTGGAGTAACTCGGAATGATGAGAAACATACATCTCAGCCAAATCCAAGGCTGAGATCTGTGCCGCCACTTGGGAAAGTGCAACGGCCTACCCAAAGGAGGCCTAGACCAAGAAAAAGGTGAAAAACGGGCCTCTAGGCCCTCAAAATTTGATAAAGGCTGCATTTTGGGGTAGCGGTACCCAAAAGGCAACACTTTTTGAAGTGAAAAGAGGCCAGTAAAGGGCAAGGGGTAGTCCGAGAAGGTACCAGTCTCTCGGACTGCATGTACCTGGCCAAAATGAGGCCCAGGTACCTCCGGGGAGGCCAAAACCGAAATTTTGGCCTTTGAGGTACCTCGCTCCACCTAGAGGCACTTGGAGGGGCCTAGAGGTTGGGCGGTGCACCTGTTCCAGCCTATATAAGCTAGAGGTGTAGGCCGCAACTCTCATTTGAGCATGAGAGGTGCCCATGCTGCCCAAATGAGTCCAGGAGAGAGGTCGAGTGAGAGAGAAGCAAGGGAGTGAGGGCCGGAGCTAGTCTGTAGCCTGGCTATGGTGGTAACGCTGAGAAAGGTGACCTAGAGGCTAGGAGGGAGCAAGGAGAGTGGTCCGCCATAGCCCTCAGGCTGTGAAGTAGGAGGGGAGGCTGAGAGGGGTTCCCATAACCCTTCTAGAGGGAAGGACTCCACAGCCTTAGAAATAGGAACCTGCCATAACTAAAGGAGAGATGTGAGAGAAGAAGGAGAGAGCTTGGGAGAGAGGAAAAGTCATACTCAGGAGACTATAACCAAGCATTGGGACTCCACTGCCTAGAGACCAGCTAGAGGTGAGTGAAAGAGGAGGGAGGCCTCCTCCTTCTTCGTCTCCTTCTTTTTCTTCTTTTTCCTCTTTATCCTCTCCTTCTTCACTCCTTCTTCCGTACTTTTTTTTTTTTTTTTTTTT